>JANVCC010000135.1:1543356-1567474 GCA_025345505.1 Todiramphus chloris collaris | reverse complement strand
AAAAGAAAAGAAAAAGAAAGCAACAGCCTCCATAAGATTTCTTTGGATCAATATTTAATGTGTTGGAAAAAATAAGGGAGAAAGATATTTGTAAAATTCCAAAATATTTTCTTAGCCTTAGCATAAATATTTGTAGAGAAAGCAATTATTGTGCATAAGAATTTTCTGTTGCGCCTGTTTTGGTTCTTTCAGTGAAGTGATTGCTTTTTTGGCCCGTCCCTGAATTACTAAGTAGAGGTGATTAAAAACCTTCAAGCCCTTCAAATTTATTGTAATGTAACTATTTTTGAAAGCAGATTTAATATCAGTACGCTATTTATATTACCCGAGAGCGAACAGTTCAGAGACTCTACCAATGTATCAATGCCTGATGCAAAGCAGATTGCACTGAAGATGGGCAAATGTAAACAAGAAGAAAACTGCTTATATTTAGTAAAGAACCGAGACATAAACGTATTTTAATACAGTGGCAGAAATGTCTTTGAAATCCCTGGGTTTCTACTGCTTTTCCCCATCTACCTCCCCGATGCTTCCCTTCTGCATCCCGTGCCCAGCGTGGTGGGCACCGACCCGAAGCTTGGTTGCGCTGAAAGGAGATGACAGATGCTGGACTGATGTTTCCCTGAGTGATGTCAGGTCGGTTTCTTCTGTGCATATTCAGGCTTATTTTTACCCCAAAATGCATTTTTTGCTCCCAAGGTCCTGCTGCCTGTCCCAGGACTGCCTAAGCTATCCTCAGCCCGGGCAGCTCCTCCCTGTCCTGACATTTCTTGAGGGGACCCTGTAGACTCCCAAAATGCTGTTCTTGAGCTCTTCTTGCCCACAGACACCTGCCAGGGCACTTGCTGGAGCATCAGTCATGGATGAAAGTCTGGCTGCTCTGTCTAGTGCCAGGCTCTGGCAGATGGGGTGGGAAGGGGTGGCTGTGGGCAGTCCTGGTCCCACTACCCAAAAACTGCTCTGAAGCTGAAGGGAAGAGCTGACAGGTAGCAAAGACATGGCAGAGAGGCAGAGGGGTCTGTTCAGGTTGCTGTCTGCTGCCCAGCACAGAGGTGTTCCTGCCTCCAGACTCATTTCTGGGCTCTGGTTACCTTTGTGGTAGAGACTAGAAAGTGCTACAATTTAATACAAAAATATAATTCCCCATGTTCTGTACAGAAAGCTATGGCTGTAGGGCTTTAAGGCAACCAGCTCCAGCCTGGCTGTGCTCCTCATGGATGTCCCTGGTGCCCACGCCACACAGAAGGCTAGGACCAGGCAAAACCTCCCTGCTGTGCTTTTGCATCTTCATCTCACTGCTGCACTCCTGCTGCCTCCACACTCTGGCTTCATACTCAGCCACCTCCATTTGAGACAACCAAAGATGCAGAAACCTCCTGGTCTCCCCCCCTAAAACCTCAGGGCCTGCAGAGCCGAGCCTAGCTGAGCTTAGCTGAGCCAAGTTGGGGCTGGGCAGCTCAGCAGCTGGCTGCAGCTGGCTCCCCACGATGCAGTCTCCGTGGATGAGCTCAGGATGTGCATGTTTTCACCCCTCTCCTCCACACTCTTTCCAGACAAGTCCACCCACTCCTTCCCTCTGCCTTTGATGGTTCTTCTGTATTTTGCTACCGGTATCAGCCTCCTTCTCTTCCCAGAAACATTCTCCCCTCTATTAGCTGCCCCCCCTCCCCCCCCCCCCAAGTTTAGCCCCACTAGTGTCCTAGGGCCCCAGGAAGATTTCACAATTCCCTTTCCTTTGGCCATGAATACTCTGTTTGTATCAACTCCCTTCTTATTTCTCACAATGCTCCATCTCTGTGTGGTCCAGCAGTGAATCAGCCATCACTGCTCCCCATGTCATGTCTGCCCCCATCTCTGCACCCCATCATTGTCCCCATCTCAGCCTCGTGTCTCTGCTCCCCCTTTCCATACGGCATCACCGCTCCCCATCTCTGAACCCCTTTTTCCACAGATGCCCTGGCATGAGCATCCTCTCCTTACCCCAACACCCCAGCTGTGTCCTGAAGAGTGGTGGACACCTCCAGAGCCTCCACCACCAGCCCGTTCAAAGCAAGCCCGATGTCCACGATGTTCAACCACAGCCTGGAAGGGACAGGCACAAACGTCCCAAACCCACCTGGCCAATGCCACCTCTCCCAGGACAGGTGGATTTCACCCAGGGAGCAGGGTGGGCATCGGTGGGACCCTCTGTCCCTCGCGGCAAAGATATTATGAGAGGCATTAATATTTCAGGCGGTTTCCAGCTGGGATTCCCTTCATGCCACCTGGTGGACAAACGGGACATTTCCCCCTTTTTATTCCACAGAAGATGAAGGAGCACCTGGGAAAGTTCATTTTCGGTGGGAAACCTGACCGAGCATCACCCGAGTTAAGTTTTTAGTGATGTAAATGCCATCCTGCTGTACCACATAGCCCAGGGAAAGCCCAAATGGAACCCAGTGTTAACCAAATAGCAATTTCTTACCCATTGCTGATGTATATGCATAATACTGCTTTTTAATTGGAAATAAAAGCTGTTGAATAAAACTTTATTCCTACATTCACCTTAACGAGCAAATACCTTTTTCCCTTCCCTGAGCTGCAGAAAAATCCGTTCTTTTATTTAAGTTTGAGCAGCTGATGTCCCATTTCTGACCAAATGTGCAGTTTGAATCCCTCCTGTGGTCAGTCCCAGGCAGGCTGCGAGGGATGGAAACACTGGGAAAAGGCTCAGGGAAATAGAAAAAATATATGGAAAAAAATAGTGGAAGTTCCTAGCAAGCTTTTTTTTGGGGATTTTTGTTTGTTTGTTTGCTTGTCGTTCATTTTATGGACGCAAATATCGCACGAGAAGCTCAGTTCTGAGAGGTATTTTCGTTCGAGGATTAGGAGCAAATCCCTGAATTGAGGTGCTTAATGAAAGGAACCAAAATGGCTTTTGCTCTCAAATCCCTGCCAGAAGAAATGCCCGAACGGAGCTGCGGAAGAGCTTCAAGTGGCGAGTAAATAGCGAGAGGACAGCAACGTGCTCAGAGCACTGCACAGACCAGCAACAAGACGTTGATAACCGGTCAGGAAATTCATCCTCCAGACGTTTTTCTCCCACAGTTCACAGTTTTACATCCCTCTGCTTTAATCTTTCGGGAGAAATCCTGCCTTTAGTGAAAGCCATGGAAATTTTCGCGGCGATTCGACTTTGGCCAGGATTTTGCCCCAGATCTATTAATAAACTCAAAAATACATAGCATGGACAAAAAACCACCCCTCCAGCCAGCAGCTGTTGGTAGCTAACGCCGGGGAGAACACGGGGCAGCGTGAAGCAGCGCTATGGAAAATGAAGAATTTCTTTGTGTACGTAGCCTGAAATCTCTGCGGGGAGAATGAAGCTGAAATTTGGCTACAACCCTCGGACTGATACCCCCCCCCCAGTCTCTGTGAAAAGTCTACCACAGAAATCCCTCTGCCTACAGTCGGCTTGCACCACGATTTTATGTCTCACTTGAAAGGCGACATCTTCATCGTATCCCGCGTGGGCTTTTGGGGCAGTAAACGTTTCTTCCCCGGCACGTTCAGTTCAGCCACCCAAAGCTCTGGCTTTGTTTTTTCTAAAAAAAGAAGGGGGAAATGAGCACAAATTAAAAAATATTTTGACTTCAGAATGAGGCAAATCATATGTTTTATTTGGAGAAGAAACGAATTGCTTTTATTTTCTTCGGTGGCGAAACCCATAGAACTTAGACTGTGCAGAAATGGAAAGATTTTCATTTTGTAGGGAAGCAGCCTCCTTCCCTCTCAAAGATTCAATTTTCACTGACTCAGAATAACTTGCCTCGACTGAGATTAAACAAAATATTGTAGTTCATCTCAGACTTTTTAAAATTGTCTGCAATATATATATATTTTTTAAACCTGGCTAATAAAAAATAATAGAAAAATGAAACGTGAACATGTTTCACCTCAAAAATGCAGTAACAAAGGCTGTAGGCTTTCCTTACCCTCACTAATTTATTCTCCCTTCTCTGTCAATTTTTTGTTTAGTAAAATATTTGCTCCAAAAGCTGTCAGAGGACTTAGCTCCATGGCAGAAGCTGCTCTGTGGGGTGCTCGGCCACCTCCAGCCTGGCTGTGGAGGTGACATCGCCCACGCTGTAGCCAAGAGCCACCTTCATCCTTGCCTGGCTGGGGCCATCACTGCCTGGGGAGAGCTCGGGGATGGAGGGGATACTGGCAGTGAGCTGGGATGGAGCGTGGGAGGTGGCAGAGGGAGTGGGTCAGGAATGACAGGGGATATTTTGGGGGTGGGGGGAGCACAAGCAGCTTAAACTGGGTTTATCGGCGTGTTATAAAAGGGTAATCAGCAGGGCTGAGATTTGGCAATCAGTCAATACTGGCTCAAAAACAACCTGGAGAAATGAACCTGGGACCCACTTCAGGTGACCTTTGGAAGGAAGAAAAACAAGTTTAAAAGAAAACAAATGTTTCGCAGTGGTGCTTTAAACGGCTCCGTTTAACTGAGGGTGGGTAAGGATATTTTTCCTCTGCGTGTGGGAACTCTGTGTGCCCGGAGCTTTGAGGTGACACGACACGTTTGCAGCTCTTGGCTGGCCATGGGTGCCCCACCTGCCTACACAGGGGACCCATTGGCTCCTGGGAGCTCCCAGATGCCTCCAGTCCAGCCCAGCAAAGCTGGGTGAAGCTGCTTCACCCTTTGCTGTGACAATGCAGGGGCACGTGCTAACAAAGTGAGGGCTGTAAGTCTCCCCTGTTTATACTCTTTCCAAATGAAAGCTGCAGTTATAGGGAGCCCGTAACACGGGTCAGTAGTCTGAGGTGGTTGAAATCCCAACTAGGTTTAGCCTGGGGTTTGCATTCCAGTTGGAGGTCGGCTTGTCATCTCCTGGGGCCATTGCACAAAGCAGCTCAGGAGCAGAGACTGATTTGCACCCCCTCAATTCAGCTGCCTGGTGACTGAATCCCCCACGAACCCCCCATTCCCCCCAGCTCTCACCCAGCAGATGCCCTATTTCTCTTCCCCAAACTGGCCTGCTAGCAAAAGCCAAGAGTTTGAAACCAACTGCCCTTCAAACGCCGGATATGAAGCCCGGCTTCTGCCCAGACTCTCCCTAAAAACCTAGTGAGGAATATGTGAACTGTCTGAAGGAGCTGTAATCGGATGGCGTGTAGCAGCCCCACCGAGATATCTGGTTTCTGTTACGCGTTTCTTTTCCTTGCATTATCTGCATTAGAACTTATAAAATGGATGATTTGTATCAGCTGGCCCGCTTTGTTGTTATTGCCATGTTCTGCTAAGATGATAACGAACCGCTCGCTCCAAATCTTCCTCTCCCACAAAATATCCCAGCTATGTGAAATAAAAGATGCCATTTTATTACAGGGCTGAGCACAACTCTCTTAAGAGGCAAAACAAAGGGCCTGTGAGGGGCATGACTCCAGGGGAGAGAAGGAAAAGCTGGTGGAGATGGTGGTCGCAGGCACTGAAAGAAAGCAAAAGGAGTTATCAGCTTGGAAATGATTGTATAAATGATTATTTTGCAACCACAGCTAGGAACCTCATACCTTCCTCACCTTGCTTCATAGGCTAGGACTCTTGGATTTGAGAGGATGATTCTCAGCTTTCAGGTGGGATTTCACAATAAGGTGTTTTTGGGAGAACTTGTAATCTATGGGTCTGGAAGCATCTGGTTTACCTGGATTTCCAGGTGCTGGGCAAAATGAATCCTCAAATATACCTGTTTTCATGACTGGACCTGCTCACCCAAATGGATGGTCATGATCTTTCCCTGGCAAGCCTTGGCCAAGCCAAGTGCGTGGACAGGTGATGGCCATTGTGCATTTTGATACAGTAATTCCCTCACTCAGGAAATGGGAATTTTTTTTCTGCCACGTCTGGTGATGAGGCTTTTCAGGAGGAAGACAGCAGCGCCTGCACTTGTGCATCTGGGAGCTGAAAACCTCCCCGTGGGTGATTCATTAGATCAACAACCACGTTTCCCAGGCTGCAGGATCCACTGTACAAACACACGCTGTCGGGGATCACATCCTGATTTCAAGGAAAATTGTGCCCCAGACCATGAGGTTACAAATGGCTTTGGTCTGACTCCGCTACCAGACTTCTATGGTGTCCTCCTCTTGGGTGACCACAGATTTCCTCAGAATATTTAAGCTGTTTATATCACTTCCTCACTTTATTTCTTCTTTCCGACACTTGTGTTACGAGGTTGGTGCAAATAAATATAGTCGGGGTTTTATAGACTCCAAAAGGGAGGCAGAGCTGAAGTGATTTATCTTTAAAGGAACCGAGGTCAGATCCAGACCTAGAGTTCAGGAGGAGCTGTGAATGCTGCTCCTTTGCCCAAACTGTTGAGCCAGACCCTTCTTAGCTTTGGTAGTAGCACTTTAGGAAAGCACTTCTCTTAGTAGTTGCAAATACGGTGACATTTCAGATGGAATCTCATCGAGCAAGTCTGCTTTTTGGGGGAAACATCCAGGAACTTAACAACTTAACACTTCAACAGTGATAAAACCGTGTTTGTCTTTTATACAGAAAAGGGCCAACAGCCAAATTCTGTAACTGAGAATCCTTCCCTAAATGCGGAATACTCGGTGAGCAGCAATAGGGTCAATTCATATTTTTATGAAAACAAGCAAAAGTGACTGTTCTATTTATATTATATATGTCTGCAGCATGGGCAGCCCATCTCATTCCTGTCTTAGGAGGAGATGCTGGAATGTCTGGCTGAAAAGAATATGCAGAAATTGATTTCAAGACAATAAAAGTAATAATTTATCCTGAGAAAAAGTGCCGGGGTCAGAACTTTTATTAGCACTTCGGTGAGTCTACACCGAATTACATCGGTGGGAGAGAGGGTTTTAGGGAGTATTATTTTAAGTGGTCTGGCTAAAGAATATCTCCTTGCATGGCTTTGCAGTGGATTATTAATTATTATTAAAAAACTCAGAAAGGCTTTTTTTTTTCCCCATCTTTCTCTTCTCAGCAAAAAAGTACCTTTTGATAGGTCTATTATGGCCTTTCTGCAAATAGAAGGTGATAGGTGCGCCACTTCAATCAGACACTTTACTTTGTACCTGACTTCCTGTTGAACATTACTGACTTCAAAGGATTAAAGTTCCTAAATCTGGTCCAACACGAAAATTATTTCTTTCGGATGATCAGAATGAGAATAAAACCTTTCTCTTTTCCTCTCTCTCTTTTCCTTCCCCCTCCCCCCTTCCATTTTCTGCATAATTTAGAATAGTCTTTCTTTGCAGTTAATTCGGAAACACTTGTCACAATCTTGTTAGTAGAGTCAAGTGCTAAATGCCCCAATAGCAGTAAAAACCTAATAAAAGACATGATTTGTAACTCAATTTTTGCAGCTGTTGGATAGAAACCATACATCTGTTGACGGTGATTCGTTCTCTGCTGGTGACACCCATTTATCCTCTTTCCCCTAAATGCCGATGTTCCTAAACACACGTAAGTGCATCCCCTTCTGTCTCATTTCAGGAGATTCAAGACCAAATCTTCCTTGAAAAAAAACCTGAGCATTGTTCCTGTGCCTGCCTGCTGAACTGCTAGTCCAAAACGTCCTGGTCTTCCTTGCTGAGGAAGGGGAGCATTGCAAGGAGTTGATGGAATTTGAAATGAAAACTGCTTGTGGATCCGCTGGGAATTGCTCTGCAAATTTGTCTTCAGTTGTTGACAGACTCCGTGGATTAGAAAGAGAGGAGAAACCCGGCTTAATCCCAAACACAAAGCCCAGGTGGAAGCTTTCCAATACAAGAGGGGCTGGAGGGAGTTGGTTGGAAAATTCTATTTCATCAAATTGCAATTGTTTTTGTGTGAACATGTTCATTTAAAATGAACAAACAAACAAGAAAACCCCCAAAACTTTGCTAGGAAGGTTTGTCAAATCCAGGATGTAGTTTCCTGCCAAGCCTAGAAAATCAAGGACTGTCATCCTTCCTGCACAAGCAGCCCATCCAAATCACTGGCCAGAGTAATTTCCCAAAGATGAGTGGACTTAGGTTTCAGAATATTCTTCTGCTCCTATTTTTCCCTTAAAAAACACCAACCAAGCTTGGCATCACTACGGGATCAAAGGTCAAGCCCCGATTTCCATCCAGAAACATAATTGCTTTGCAGCCAACCCAGTTTGGAGCGGGGCGTCCAACAACAGGGATTCAACTTGCACGCCAGATCATATGCTTCGAAATAAAGAAGGTTCAGCTATTTCCCTTTGCTCTTCCCAGCAAGAATGCCTCCCAGCAAAGTACCCTGCCTTGGAATTTTAGATCAAAACAGTTGCTGTGCACCCAAAGCCTGCCTGCAGCGCGGCGGCTCAGCCGCGCTCGCGAACAGAAAGGAGGCCAAAGGAGAAAATGCTTTTAAGACGCAAGTTGGAGCAGGGAGGGAGCGGAATAAAAGCTACTGCTTGAAAATCCATTCCACAGGATGAGATCTGACATCCTGCAGCTGCCAAGCAGACTGTATGTGTGGCAAGGGGTGTTGTCTCCCACGCCGAGCTGGGGTGAGCCAAAGGTGGGGGGGGGGAAGCTTTCTGCAGAGATGCTTTTGCGTTGACTTGCTCCTCCAAGAGCTCTGGCACTTTGAAACACGACAGCACTGCCTTGCAGGGAAGCTGTCCCATGCCCAAAAGGCTGCTCAGACCTTCATGCCACTTGGGACCTGGGTTTTAAAACGTCCATGTGCAGGAGAGGTGCAGGACAGGCAGTTTTGGGGAGCAGCAGCGATGAGCTGCGCTCTTCAATGAAAAACAAGAAGGGAAGGAAGCGGCTGCTGTTACCCAGGGTCACACTGGTCATGGGTTTTCATGCACCTTACAGGGAAATAGTTGCACCAGGTAGTTTATTTGGTCTTCTAAGTGACAAGGAGAGAAGGTGCTGGTCCTGCATGGGCAGAGGTGGTCACTGTTAATTATGGTTTCCAGATCTCCCCCTTGCACCCCACTAAGCTCTTCCTGCTCTTCTCTCTGCCTTTCATTTCCTTGCAGAGGTTTCCCTCAGGTGCTGCTCACTGTGAGCCTTGTCTTCACAAGGGCACCATGTTTCAACTTGATAATGAGCTAGGGAAAAATGTTTTCAGGAGGGATTTTTTTTCCCTTTGGTGCTTAAAGGGAGGCAATTTGTTTGGTTTGGGTTTGGGTGTTTGTTTGGGGTTTTTTTGGGGTGTTTTTTTGGGTTTTTTTAATCTTTAATGTGACCATTAAGCCTGCTGAGAAAAGGGTTGCCCTAGACTAGATGAAACAGCAGATGCAGACCTTCTGCTCCCCAGGTGCCACTGTAGCTTCCTGAAGAACACAGATACCTCACTCAGTTGTCATGTAAGTTAAAAAAACCAGGCTCTTTGGGATACTGCCTCAGGATAGGACAAGGAACAAATATTCAGAGACCTGTTCGGAGGAACATCATCTATTTAGATTTCAGAAGTCAGTTGAAATGCTGCCAGCCACATGGATTCTCCTTGTTTTGACCATAGAATTATGGCCACATCCAGTTTTCCTGCACTATTTCCACATCTCATCACCACCATGCGTGCATGGCAATGACTGAGCTTTTTAAAAGCAAAAAAAATCCCCCAGCACTTACCAAAGAGAAGGTGTTTAATGAACGTTTGGGGTCCAGTGGCAGGGGCAGCAATGACAAATCCATGTCCCAGCCCAAACTGCCTTTCCAGGAATGCAGGTTTCCTGGAAAATAGCCCTGTCTGCCTCAGGGCAACACCCCCAGCACATCTCCTCCTGCCCTGCTCCACGGTTGTTGTGTGCACAGATGAATGGCACAGCCCCGTGTGCTGGGATGTTATTGCTGGAAATAAAACTAATAAAACATTTGACTCACTGCAAGGAAGCTTTTCCCATCCCACCGCACGCCTGCTCCTCAGGGTTACCCGCGTTTGCCTCCTCACCTTTGCATGGCGTGGTGTTATTCTAACCTCTTTCATCTTTGGCTTTTGGCAGCCTTCTCTGCTTTAAGTATATAGTTATCTTAAGTTGAGCAAGATGTTTCAGGCTACAATAACCGGCCGATGTTTTAAATTGAAATCTCCTAATATGCATTCAATTTACATGTTACCGAGGCTCTCATTCAATCTGAAATACCAACCAAGTATAAAATAATAGTGACACTTGACATTTTCACGGGGATTTACAACTTCAAAGGGCTCTACAATATAAACAAACTCTCCCTGTGCTTATGAGATGGGTAAGCAAATAGTACTAAGATGGAAAATGGACAAGGAGGGACGGCAGAGCTTGCCCAAGGCCAGACAAGGAGCCGGTGTCAGGGCTGGGGTCCTGTCTCTCTCTCCTTGACCCAAACCACTAGGGAGCTGGTAACTTTGAATGCTGCATAACCAACACGGACAAGTTAGGAAGGTCTACACCTCAAGCAGATGTAGGAGAAATTTAGGTGCTGTAATTGAATGCTGCCACCCAACAAAACACACCCAGTCTCTGCCTAGCCTTGGGAGCTCCTGGGCATCACGGGTGCTGTGGTTCCTCACTTCTGAGGTGCCCCTGCACTGGTGATGCAGCTTCAGCACCCAGATTGGGGATGGATGGTACAGTGGCCATGAGGCTGATGTTGCTGCACAGATCTGTCTCTGGCACGACCACCATCCTACCTTGCATGTGGATGATAAAACTGCTAGGCAGTCTTGTGGACCAATTGTCTTTAGTAACAGCCTGTGCCTCTGTCTACGAGAGTGGTTTCAGCCTGGTTTCTTATTTGCAAATGTGGGCTGGGTCCCTCCCTTTCGACACAACTTCATTTTGGAGGGGAGGAGATGGCTTTTGAGTGGTGCTGGGCTCTTGCAGGGCCGGGTCCAGTAGCCTGATTTAGAAACCTGCGTGCTGCTTGATGGATGCTGCCATTGTTAATGCAACCAATTGGGTGGATGCTTCATTAATCACAGCCCACAAGCCATTTTGACTAACCGAAAAAATATTTCCTCTTTCTTATGCGTGCAATAGTTTCCCTGAGCCTTTACATTTATCTGGGCTAGAGAATGAGTTGCTACCCGTTATACAGCATGTCATGCCCTTCCCTTTCTTTGCAAATATGAGCAGCTCGATTCCGTGATGTGTTTTGATGAACTGCCAAGAGCCAGCTAATGTACTGTTTGCTGTCAAGTATTTGTTATTAATCTAAAAACATTGAGCTTGTGGGTTGGGATTTTATTATTATTTTTTTAAATATAAAAAAATAAATTAAACAAGGGTGCGGAGGTTCCTCAAATGTAGCTACCGTTCCTTCCGTGATGCAGCTGCAAATATGCAGCTCCTCCAGTTCCAGGGAAGTATTTAAATTGTTCTACTCCTTTGTCACATTTCTCTTCCTGCAGAAATCACAAAGGCTTAACTGCATGTCCTCTTCTGATGATCATTTCCATTAAAAAGTCAGAATTTTAAAGGAAATGCCAGGGCACAAACCTGTGGCAGCACTTCCTTGGACATGCCTTGCTGCTTCGTGTGGCTCCCTGGGACCTGCTGGTGACAACAAGGTGGCAGCTGTTTGTCCCCAGCTAAGAATGTGCAAACTCAACATCTATGTGACCCACATCACCTAATGGGTTTCTTCTGGTGTAATTTTGACAAGACCCCTCCTTACAGCCTCCATGGGTTTTTGGGGTGTGCTCAGAACTGCAGTATAGAGCCTGGGATGCTTTGTTACCTGGATGAACCCTTCTGCAGGGAGGGGTTAATTCATTGCAGAGAGACTTGTAGCACCGACCACATCTGAGAGCATCCCTATCCCATCTCCAGGAACGGCTCACGGGAGGGAATCCTGTGGACGAGGATGACGCTGAGGAGGAAGATGTGCTTTGAAAGCAATGCCAAGCCAAGCACGTTGGAGGGGAGAGCCTCCACACCGGCCAGCGTGGCACACTGGGCTGCAGCTCTCACTGCACCAACAGGTTTGTGCAACGGGACCCCCCACAACGCCGAGCAGAAAGCGTCCCCAGGGCAGATCAGTTTTAAGCTCGATGTAAAAAGACGACAACTATGTATGAGCCGAGGAGGCAGAAAACACAAGGGCTTTCATTTTCACGTGCAGGGCACCATTTGCCTTCCAAATTCAGCTGACAGGTTTTGAGGCAGTTCTTTTGGGGTGACAAATGGTAATAAAGCTCCTGTTTACACTGGTTGTTGACTCATCTTAGGTGGAATTATGTACCGAAATAAGTAAATAGCTTCCTATTCAATGGGATCCATATACAGCTATGGCCCATAGTACAATGCAAAGCTCCTGTATAGACAAGACTCTTGTTTGCTGTGTGCTTTTCTAGGTCACTTAGAACTTTGCTTCACAAACGTGCTTTTTAGGAGCGAGACTCCCGGTACGAATGGTCTTTCTGTTGTACGGAGTAACTCACCCTTAAAAACTAGCAAAGCTATGATTGCTCTTTAATTTGCATTGTAAACACATTAAAGACGAGCTGAGCAAACCGGGGCAACTTAGGATGCCTTTTTACATACCTGAACATGAGCGTTTGTGTGGTTTATTTTGTTAGGAGCTCCATTTATCTCATGAGTTTGGGGATCCTTAGAAAAAAACACCTCGGAAGAAGGTTCTCAAGATAATTGCATTTCAGATGGTGCAATTGCCTGGCCCTTACGTGTGCACGGAGCAATTTCAGATCTCTGGTTGGTGCTAGATTGGTAGAAGGGGACAGGGCGTATATTTTGTGTTAGGGCATTTTGGGAATGTTTAATCCAGTTGAAAAAGAGTGATTAAAAATTCCTTAAAAACTAAGCTAATGCTGACCAGAGAGGCTGTGGAGTCTCCTTCTCTGGAGAGATTCCAAACCTGCCTGGACACTGCGATGCTGGGACCCCTGCTCTGGGTGACCCTGCCGGATGGAGCAGGGGAGGTGGGACCACATGTTCTCCAGAGGTCCCTTCCAACCCCTATCATGCTGGGATTCTGAAACTACTACCTTACAGAAATCACTATCCAATGAACCAGCCGCGTGTCAGTGTCACTTTGTGAGTTGTTTTGAGAGACCTGAGGTGTTAAAGCCAGCACATAGTTGAGGTGTATTTGAAATGGAGGAATCCAGGTCTTCCAGCACTGTTGCAGGATCATGTCCCACCATTACCATCTCTAAGAGGAATCTTTCCCATCTCAGAAATGTTTGTTTCTCTGCAGAGAAGATCATAGCTACAGGTCTGATGCACACATGAATGTACACACACCTCTGCAGGAGGACAATAACAGTTGTCTTCTGCTGCTGGAGAGAGAGAAGAAGGGAAAGGTGTTGCAGTTCTCCAGCCTGCAAAGTGACCTACAGCCCCTCAGTGGGAGGCACGAAGTTATGTAGTTCATTAAAGCTTAAAAAAGCAAGGAGAGAAGCTGCTTCCAATTATCAGGATGAAAATTAATGAAATAAAAACTACAGACAGGCTGCAGAATTATGCAATAAAAAGGGCTTTGCTGGCATTAACAAGGCAGTGTGTAATATTTGTGTGGTTCTAGCTCAGCCTTGGCTTGAACACATGGTGATTCTGCACATAAAATGTATCCAAATTAATGAATTAAAAATCCTTGATAATCTCTCACAATGCTCTGTTCATGGTCCAGTATTATTAGCTGGGAATTGTCCTCAGAGAGGGAAAATGAGGTTGTGATCTGTTGTGTGAGAAAATGACCTCTTTGGTAGTACCCAAAGAGTCATGTGCTGGAATGGCTGGACTCATGGAAAAGCCCAACTGCTGTCTCATTGCTGTAGAGAGCAAAGGTCCAAAGTAGCAGCAACTGCATATACCAGGGTCCAGAAGAGACCTACTGTTTGAGGCACATGTGACCAAAGCGATGTGAGTGTGGCAGTGAATATGCAAAAGGAAAGGTGCCTTCAAGTACAGGAACAGTCTTCTTAAAAGGCTTTGCATCAGCTCACAAAGAGTATCTGTCACAATGTTAGCCCTGCCTTGGGATCCAAAGAGTGTTGCCACACTAGTCCACATCTAAAACCAACCTAAGGGCCCTCTGCTATTACCAGAGGTCGTAACCTGCAGCAGCTTACATGGAGAATTCAATAGACTGCATGAGCTTAATGCAGAAAATACTGGTTTATCTTCCTCTAAAAGCCTGAGCCACCCCTTCCTTTTAGTTTTCCTTCTCCCAATTTCTATGAAAGGGCACAATTGCCTTTCTAGGCAGCGGAGTGAAAAAGTGTTCATCTGCTTTGCCAATTCCATAAATGTAACCTTTGTTTCTGTTGTAGTGGTGTCTGCCTGGCGTGGGATACACGTATGGTCCACAAAGTGCTCACCACGGACTGAGGAGCCCACTGGCCCCGTGAGCAAGGTAGAGTGGAAGCAGTATACATGAAAATGTCTTAGAGAGATTGCTGGGACTGTGAAGGTAGATACAGAATCTCCAGAGAGGGGTATGTTGCAATCTAAATATTTATATTATATATATATATATAAAAAGGGAAATTATTTGCTTAGACAGAAATTAGTCCCTGCAAAACAGATTTATTGAGGCACGGAATGTTTTAATGAAGAGAGGAGGTTCCACAATCACAGAATACATTTTGCATCAAAATGTTTGTCATATAAATAACAGTCGGGTGCAATTTTCTACCCCGCGTTATTTAGCACTTAACCTGGGATTTGGAAGGAAGAGGGCTGTGTAAATTGGTTTCTCAGTTCGCTTGTGAGCGCTCTGAAGTCTGATGTCAGGTTTGTGCAGGAGCCGTGGGCAGGGGAGGGGTGAGAGCTGAGGTCTGAAAAGCTCACAGAAGTGATGCTTATGGAGAGCAGCCCTCCCTCTCTCTCCCCCTCGTACAAAACCTTTTCTACTCCTGGTCCTGGGGGTAAATGATAGGAGCACTACTTCAAAAATATACTTTCTCTCTCACCCTCTGCTACCCCCAAGTCCCGTATTTCACATGCTTCTGAACGGGTTGGTTTAACGGTGATTATCTTGGTATAGGAATCAACTCAAGGCTTCCTGAATGTCCCTGAGGAAGGAGGTACAATTCAAAGCTGATAAATCAGCCCCTGGCTGTGTGGTGGTGTTGGAGAGAGTCGGCAGCAAGTGATTCCCAAAGGGGAAACAGGATTTTTCTTATTTTTCCTGTTTCATATGGTTCTAAACAGAGTTTAGCATCCTCCGTAAGAAAATGCCAATGTGTATTCAAAGTCATGAGCTGGTTATTTCTAGGCTGCACTTCTTCTAGGAACAACTTTTCTTTCTTGTTAACTTGTCCTTGAAAGATGACAAGGGTGACTCCCACAGCTCTTCCTCCTGGCCTCATTTGGTGAAACGTACCTGTGGAAAAATGTACCAGTGGAAAAACCCAAAAGAATTATGAAATTACGATGTTATTATGTCATTCTGATTGGCCATTCACTGAGAAATTATAAATATAACAGAATATCAGGAGATTTGAATTCAGATTTTCACAGTTGAGATTTTAACACTTCGGACAGTGGATATTTTGTAGACCTTCTTTGAATAAATGCTGACAACTGAGCTCTGGATGTATGGACCAGAGCTGGCTTTCACACCAAGCAGTACTGAAGAAGACACTGAGCTCTGGCATCAGGGACACTCTTTGGCTGGGACTGGTGGCTGAATATTTCAGATGAGAAAACACATTCTCAAGGTCTGAGTCTCTTTTCCCCCCTTTGGGAGCTCAGCAGAGGTCTGGGGGACAGCTGTGGCAGAAGCAGAGTGGTGATTTCCACAGGTATTGCCAATTCCACCTGAAATCCCAGAAAAGTTGCTAATGCTCAGCTCCCAAGCTCAGGACTATGATCTCTGATCCTGGTTACCAGCTGATTTTGCTGGTGTGACACCCTGAGCACCTGCTGAAGACATGGCCTTCTATTCAAAGAAAAATACTTTTGAAGACATCACCCCAGGAGAATTTGTGCTGTCATGGATGGGATGCTGTTGGTAGCGGAGGCAGCGGGATGAGCAGGAGATCACTGCTGCTCCCTCTGCTCTCACCAATTCTCCTCCACTGTCTTTCCCACAGAAAACTTTCCCACTCCTTCAGGATGAGGAAAAGGAAAAACACTGGCAGAGCAGAAGCTGGAAACTGCAGGTGGTTCGGTGGTCAGCAGCCAAAAGTGAGAGGAGAGATGGAAAAAACCTGGGATATTTCTGGGACAAATACTCAAACCGTGTGCCTGCCATGCTGGCTCTGAGGAATATGAATTATGATTATTTGAGTGTGCAACTTAAGTGTTCTTTCTAGGATGCTCAAAAACATTTTAATGGTTGCTTTCTGTTTTCAAACCATGGTGAAGAGTAAAGCATATATTTAAAACTTCTAGTGAAAGGTGTCCCTGCTTATGGAACGAGATGATCTTTAAGGTCCCATCTAACCCAAACCATTCTATGATTCTATGATTCTATTTCCTAGAGTGATGTTTATTAAGAAACTTAGTGCAATATCATCTTGGGGAGATGGGTGTGCAGTGTCTCCAGAAAGTATTTTAAGCTCAATCACAGCCTCAAAGATAATAACTCAAAGATAACTCCTTTTGAACATAATGTTTGCTTATTTGTTTTTTTTAGTGCTAAGAACAAAAAACTGTATTTCAACCAGTAAGAAGAAGAAAAAAAAAAAAACCCAGAACCTCTCTCATATGTATACAAGGTGCTAGTGTATGCAAACTCCAGCATGGGAGAGGTACCAGCGTGGGATGGGTGATGACCCAGGGAGCTGGTGACAGAGAGGGCACAGATGATATGAGGGACACCTTGGCACCATCTGCCAGCCATTTAAGAATGACTACAGGTGAAAACCTGGATGTTTTATTCAAGAGCAGTATCTTCAATAGCACAGTATTTGAAGGAAAATTGCAGTGTTCGGTTTGGAAGTATATAAATTAGGGGAGGGGGAGCAAAATATCCTCTTTCCTGTGTTGATAAATTTTTAGGAGTATGGGACAGAAAAAGGAATATCAAAGCTTGACCTTGAATTTGTTGTAGTTTTCCCCCAGAAAAGGTCACGCTGAAAGAGTGTAAATGTCTCATCTTTCTAAGAAAAGCTGTTTTCACCTAATTCATAACATGTTTGCAGTTCTTAGGTTGGTAATGAACTGCGCTGATTTTGCTGTGTAAGTAATAAATTCACTGACTAAATATTGCAAAAAAAAAAAATAGCAACCCTGGATGAATTTGCAAGATCCTGGGAAAGTCATGAAAACCATCAATCTTGGCATTCAAACGTTTCCAGAGCGAAACTTTGTTTTACCCAAGTACTGTTATAATAATTTATACATTTCATTTAACATTTCTTTTACTTAATAAGTATATAATTCATACAGGACAGAAATTAAATCGTGCAACACTTGGTTTCAATTTTGCAGTTCCTATTAGGGGATTTTAGTGCTCTCCCATTATTGCTACAGAGTTTTTCCACTGCTATTGGTCCATATCGTCTGTGCCTTGGTCAGCTTACATGAAAAGCCACATTGCATGTGCTAAACCTTAATACTAATGCCACCAAATTAATCAATTCCTGCTTTCTGACTTCTGAACCTACCCTAAGGTGAAGGAAACACGATCCACCGCGGATCATCTTGCAATTAAAACAATTCTCTATGAATCAGCATGACAATGCAGGTGCTAAGCAAGCATCTGTTCAATTAAGTTGGTTTAGCAGTTTTGGGGCAAGTCTATTTTGCTTTTTTTTTTTTTCCACATCATTAAGCTTACACTTAATGCTCCCAGCAAACAATAGCTCATTAGTGGATTAGGGGTAATTACCGACAGCAGTCATTATTCCTAAGGCTTAATGGGCCAATTTGCTGCTGTAATAGTACCCCAGTATTGTGGTGCTCCAGCAGAAAAGCTGGGAGTGCTGGAATGAGCCAGTGCCTTGAAGGCCCTGGAAATGGCTGAGCAATCCCACCCCTTTCCAGGACACCCCACCATGGGGTGGATGGGGCCTTGCTGCCAGATGGGGGGTCCCAACCTTGTGTTTTGGGAGTTGGGTTCAAGCTGAAGGCCATCCACTCGGGGACAGCTGCTGGCCAGAGACAGCTGAAACATGGACACTGTCCAGGTATGAAGTCTTTTGTGAAGCTCTGTAAGGTACCGGTTTAGCTGAACAGCTGATGGGCTGGAGGAATCCTTAAGGAATATTTACATAAAATGTTAAGGGATGTTCAAGGAGCATCATCGTAAGGCATTAGACTCACCGTTGCACCATCTTCCAGTTGCATTCAATGACCACAATGAAGAACAAGTGACAAAAAAATGTTCCTAAGCTGGAAACTTGGTCTTCAAATTTCCCAGGCAGCTTGGGCTACCTGAGGGTCTCAGCATCTCCATCCTCTGCACAAACCATGAGCAGGGGTTGAGCAGACACACCAAGGATCTGAGTGCAGAGCACTGAAGGAACCATTAGAAAACTTGAAGTACGTATAATTGGTAGTCCTGTTTGCAAGCAGAGTAAAATGATATTGAGGGCTATGTTTTTATTGTTAGCATTATATTTTCAGTCACCCATTTCAGCCTAGAGTGCCATATCATTTTTCTGCTTTTAGGAAGGGGATTAAAAAGAAGAAAAAAAAAAAAAAAAAAAAGACATAATGCTATAGTGGAGTTAAGTGCCACTTCTTCAGGCTCCTGTCAAATCTAGTAATTTGGAATAATTGCCAGTGTCGGGTTTGGGGAAGGGGTTTGATGTAAATTGCCTCAATCTGAACTCATCCTGGGAGAAAAGAAAAACAGCCTGTTAGAAGGTGGAGGTCTGAATAGGCATCAGCAGGAAAATCACTGTTTAAGCAGCCTCACTTTAATATACACGACTGTATTTTATCTCCATTTTTCTTCATGTCAGTCAGATCTGGGCAAATCCTGCTCACACTGAGACCGGTGGTGATTTCTCATTTATTTTAACAGCCCAGCCTATAGACTCCTGCTTAGCAGGAGGTCTTGTGGGTTGCTAAGCATTGTATTCATTACTATATACGATCCTTTAAAATGCAGAGAAAAAGCCAACCAGACTTATTTGTAGCTCCATGCAGGGGAAAGAGAGATCATCTTCTGCAAACACCCTCAAAAGATGTCTGGGGGGACCTGTCTGGATTAGGCTCAGCCCTGCACCCCAGCCTTGGTGTCCTGACGAGCCTTGGCAGTGATATCTGGGTTTTCTGGGTAGTACAAGTGAAGGTGGTGGGAGATTTGTCAGGGGATGTGTCCACTCCAGTCTGAGGCCTCTAGTTAATGTGGAGGAAGAGAGGATGCCCAGGCTGGAGCAGAAAAAGGAGCCATTCTGGCTTTTGCCTGATGTCATCTCCCAGACAGTTACTTTCTTGCATCTGCAATTCATCAAAATTTTTAATTTAGAATTTTTTAATTTTTTTTTTGATGGGGAAAAATGTCATTCTCAGAAGCATTTGTATACTTTTAGTGAACAGAATCCAAAACCCAAGCCCCATAAAAACTTGAAAATAATCAACCCACTCTTTTGGAACACGTCTCAGAAAACAGAGCATTTTTTATTTCTTTCCATTTTGTGTGCGTAGAAAAATATGCCTCATTTTTCCCCTCTTTGTAATTTCTTTTGAGTTATGGGAGCAGTTTCTGTCCATGTATTGAAATAAATCACCACCATAAAAATCAGAGTGTATTGCCTTCTCCCCTTCCTGGAAAATGGCCTTCGGATCCGGAACCATCATCCATGCCATGATAGCATCCCATGTAGACTCTTTCAAGCCAAGTTTTGTAAACTTATCCCAAAAGTGCTGTCCTGTTGCCATCCTTAAACCCTGGGAGACATCAGATAGCGTTAGCGATCCCAAGTGTTCCCCTCATCCATGTGCTGAGTGACAGGGGAGGATGCCCGATCCGGATCCGTTCCCAGCTGAGTGCCACCACCCACCCTCCCAAGGATGCTGGTGCTTCGCTGCTGATGCCACCGCAGCGTGTGACCCGAAGATGTATTTAAATGTCACCTTGAGTTGGAATTGTCATTAATCACAGTGGTAACTAAATACAACAAGGTGGCTGAGTCACAAACTGGCTGAAGCAGCAGCCAAAACACTGCTGGACATCCACAACTGCCACGTGGATTTTGAGAAGTGACTTCTCGCAGCAGGCAGCTCTGGGGTGTCTGTCTGAAGGTGGGTCTGAGCAACCTGTGAATCACTGCAGCAGTTTTTTATGTGTAGATGATAAATGACTTCACCAGTCACACGGGGAAAGCTGTTCCAAGCTCGGTGAAACCTGTTGCTTTGAGAAGTTCCTGGATTTCAGCATTGTTTTGTGTTGAGGTAGAACTGATGGCCAGTTAGCGTTGTGAACCGGGGCGTGCTTTCAGCAGCAGCTCTCATAATCATCTTCTGCTCTATTGCCAGGGCTCAATTCCCATCTCAACACTAAGTACTAATGACTACTCGAGAGGCTGAGCAAGTAATGAGTCCTTCAAGTGACTGGATACTCCGTGAGAGTTACAGAGAATAATCAGATGGCAAATGCTCTTCCTCCCTTTGGAAGGCATGACCCTTTCTTAAGGTGGCACTGGAAAGAGCCTGTGGTCATAACAGCACCCATCTCAATATTCTTCGTGCCTGAGCTTTCTCTGGCAATCTCTTCTCTTGCCAAAACATCTTACTGGGTCAGGAAAGCGGAGTCACGCAGACATGGAATGGGAAGGAGAAACTTAGAGCAATTTCTTCAAAAAGAACTGGATTCCTGCATGTAGGTGCGAGGGCCAGGTTGGGCAAAGATCTGAGAAGGACTTTTCCCTTGTGCTCAAAGCTGTGACCCTCCAGAGGTCTGCTGTACTATTGCTGAGCTCTAAATGCACCGGACACCCCATACAAAGGATGTCCACGTTGTCCTGCTTGCTGGCAACAGCAGTGGTGTATGGGAAGGAGAGGTAAGTGTGTAACATGGGGCTGCTCTAACCTGTTGTGGAATTTAAGAGGTGATAAAATCAGGTTTGCCAGAAAACACATTCACAGATTCTTTATTTGCATCTTATTGCAATCATTGTGAGCTGCATTACAGCAACAGCGAGCGGTCCAAGTGAAACCCCGCAGTGTGCGTGTTGCCTAAATGTATCAGGAGAGGTTATTTCTGCTCTACAGCTAGTAATCTAAAAAAATTTACAATGGGAATCTGAGGCTCAGAGGAATCAAGCAGTTGGCCTAAATTAATAGGAAATTAATAGGATATCTTGGGAATCCAAGCCAGCCCTGTGGGGTTCCAGTTTATAGATGTACCACTCGCTTAATCTTCATCTATGAACCTCTTCAAAGCTGTGAATAGACAGCTCTGATCTTCTGCTCAGTGCTACATCCAGAGCATGAAGGAAGGGAAATGTCTCAATTACTGCAGCATTTCCTTCTAAAATACAGGATATGTGGTTGTCTCCATTGTTTGAAAATATTGGCTAGTAATATTTGATTCGCCAAATGCTAACAAGCCTACATGAAGGAAGATGAAATTAATACAGAAAAGATAGCACTCAGCTCATTTTAGAAGCTCTGTGCTGAAGCACCTCGAATTAAGCCCCATCATCTAGCAGAGGGTGCTGTATTCCCATCTCTTTATCCCGTGTTAGATCTTCACTACAAGCACAGTCGACACTTTACCAAACCCTGCAACACTCCTGGTGTCATGTGGGCTGCTCGTCTAAATATTCCCTTGTTACAACTCGTCCGAGGCGAGGGATAATCTGATAGTGATCATAACACACTTCGGGAGTGTAAAGGCAGTCAAAATAACATTCATCTGCAGCAGATATGGCTGGTGAGAACAGGAATCCTGCCAAGCAGCAGCCCAGCAGTTGCCCATCGTGAGGTTATGAGCATATGGTTAAGGAGCTCCACAGTGGCTAATCCTGTTGTCATCTGAACTAACTTTCACACAGGGGAGAAAAAAACAACCCAGCAGTTGTATAATAAGAGGCTTAAGATCTTGAGCTGGGGAGTAGTGTGTGTATTTTGTGCACGCCTGCTGAGCAGTAGCACTGTGAATGTCATTCTGCTGCAAGAGAAGTGGGTGAAACGGGTGATGCTCTTCAGCTTGCTCCAGCTACAAGCTGAGTGTGTGTGTGTTTGTGTACTGAGAGCCTAAGATGACAGTTTATGGATCCCAGAAACACTGGCCAGTACTGGATACCTCAGGGAGTGATTTTGGGAAGGCAGTGGTTGGTACTTCTCCTGGGAGTCAGCACTTCCCAAAGCAAGCCTTGGTAGACTTCTTACCTGCACACACTCATTGCAGGCTGGAGCTGCCCAATAGCATGTGGCATGTTCAGCAGGATATTGCAGGTATGTTTTTGAACAAAATGAACATTCAACTTATCATACAATTATTCACTTGGCTCTTGCAAAGCTCCTATGGTCCTTTTCAGTAGAAGGGATGAGCAGCTGGGTACCAGGTTGCTGAGGTACTGTGCGACGGGATGCTCATGTCAGTGGGGGCTCTCACACGTGGTGTTGCAGCTTTTTGGAGATATATTTCCATCAACATTTTGTTTTCTGTAGCATAAATCATTACCAATATAAGCAAATAGAACAGACAAAAGAACACCAAAGTTCACAGGGGAGGAAGGTAATTACCTCTGTTAAACTTACCTTAGAATACAGCACTTGGAGAAGCAGGAAGGAAAATACAGCTGGAAACTGCATTCCTGTTGCTAGATGTTTGCTGCTTGGTCTGGAACTTTTTTTCAAGGAGTAAACCAGAAGAATAGGCTGCGATTCAGCACCAAAGATGACCATGAACTGGGGCAAGATGGCATCATGTTCATGAATGTGCTTTTGCACTGGGACTTGTTTGGGTGATGCTGTCAACAGGAATCTTCTCCTTGACCCCTATGGGTGTTGTGCTCAACCATGCACGAGCAGAGCTCTTGGCTCACAGTACAATGTGTTTGCAGGAGACGAAGGAGAGACATGAATCTGAAGTTTCATCATCATCTCCTGGAGGAAAGAGCTTTTTCCCAGGACTTGGGTTTCAGTTGAGATCCTGCCGTCTTTCCAAAGGGCTGATGGTATTGAAAGGGTATTGAAATACTTGGCCAAGTTAAGGGTACAGAAGAAAAAGTTGCTCAATGGACACATCATTTCCCTAATGACACACGATGCAGGTGGCTCCTGGTGCACTCCGTGTTCCCACAGGGATCCCACGTGGGGTCCAAAGGAACACCTCGGCTCTCGCTGCCACGGGGAAGGCAGGGAGAGATGGAGAGCCCACAGCTTGGCTGCTTGGCAGAGGGTCTGCTGAAAGCCCTCACTAGCTCCTGACATTTTTATTTCTACAAACAGATGACAGAGCTGAGTCCCGGGGACAACGACTGCAGCACGGACCTGCGGCTGCTGCTCGGTTGATGGCTTTGCGGCTTCGCCAGCCGTTCAAAACCTTTGCCAACATTTCAAGCATGCATTGTTGTGGTTTAAACTTGGGAAGGATTTCTTAGGAAAGCTTCATCTGAGGTGAAATGCCCCAAAGCCTCAGCCTAGAGCTGGTCAGGCACGTATTGCTGCAGATGCTCTCGTGCAGGATGTTTGCGCTTCTCCGCGCACATCCCGCTGCAGGACCTGGGAGGCACGTTCATGAGACAGAATGGTTTTGAGGCTGTTGCTCCTCTCGCAGCTGGACGGGGAGATGTGTCTGCTGCTGTGATCTATTTTACCAGCCGAGAAACGGAGAGATGTCGTTGATAACCGTTATCGGTCCAGCTCTTCCACCCCCTCTGCTGGCTACCGAGCCACGATGGGAGCTCAGGAAGGAGAAGGGGCTGGAGCAGCTCAGCCCTGCTGCACGTCCCGGGCTGCCTTCGTCCCCTGTGCCATCAGAAGTGGCTGTTGGCAGGGGATGGAGGTGGGGCGAGGGTAGCCCTCGAGCGAAAATTGCTGCTTGCTTCTCTCACTTCTCAGCTGCAAGGGTGAGCTGAGCTGCGACTTCAACACCAAAGGGATGATGAGACTTTGAAAGCCAGTTTGTGCCTCTCTGGATTTTCTGTACCTAACTCTAAATGTACTTCTGTTTTGGTTTGTTGTTTTTTTTTCCCCACCCTTTGGGATATTCATTAATCTCTCACACGGATATTTTCGTGCCTTAGATCATAACTGGACTCACACTTCAGTCTTTCCTCTGGTGTAAAGTC
>JANVCC010000135.1:1349031-1539875 GCA_025345505.1 Todiramphus chloris collaris | reverse complement strand
GAGAAGAGAAGAGAAGAGAAGAGAAGAGAAGAGAAGAGAAGAGAAGAAGGAATCTGAAAGCTGGGCGAGCTGTCAGCCCTGCTGCTCCCCTGGGATCCACACACCACTCTTCCTCTGCAGCCGACAGGAAACAATGTAATTGGCAAAGTATGCACCAAACAAGTGCTGCAATTAGGGCGGTGAGTGCTTCAAGAGCAAAACATACAATAAACAAGAAACCAGAGCCTTTGGACACGAGGCTCGGTGACACACCAATGCAGCATCAGCTGCTTCCAGACCCACCTTACCCAGGGGAGGGGATATTTAACCTCTTCCTGGAGAAGTGGCACCAGTAACTTGTGTCCTGCTGTGTCATGGGGCTGTTGGGAATGGGGATGGGCCAGACAGCAACCTGGGGCGACAAAGAGCACACAAACTTTCTGCTGATGCTGAATGCTTTGGACTCTTCCTGGCAAAGGTGGTGACTGGCTGCAGCAGCTCCAGGAAGGCTGGTGGATGGCATGGTATGGGCTGGAGCTGGGAGTGCTCCAGAAGAGCACAGGATTTGGGATATGAAGAGACAAATGCCAGACATGTGTAGTCCTAAAACTACAGGCTGCATCCTCTAAGCTCATGAGAGTATCCCCGGGGGTGAGTGTTGCAGTGTCAGTGGTACATGGGATTTTCTGAGGACACCTCAGCCACCCTCTAAACTCAGCTACCCAACATCTTGCCAGAAAAGCAGGGCAAATGAGCATGCAAAAATATTCTGTGTCTTACATTCTGCTAGAGACTTTCTTAGCATGTCTGGTATCCACTTTTACTTAGATTGACCTTTCACTATGCACTTAAGGCACATGTAAAATGAGAGCAAATCATATTTTAAAAGGTTTCTGTATCAGCACAGCATCCAAGAGGACTTGAACACTTGTAGGTCCTGGTCCTCTAAACCCTTAAACAAATAATCTCAGGCTTATGCAGACAGTTCCTGATGGAGTCAATGAATCTAATTATGAGAGCAGAGTTAATGAAGTGCTTGATAGCTGCAGATCTCTTGGTTTCAGGAAAGCAGTGAATTACACCACCTAGAAGTCTACCCATCATCTCATGAAGAAGATGTATGCTTCTTGCCTAACTAATAAATGGATGAAAAAAGAGTTTGGCAAAATCAGTGTGTCTCTGTGCTAATAGAGAAGGGGAGGGCATGTTGCCATTAGTAAGCCCTCTCCTTGGCAACCTGCCATGTTCTTCCACCAACAAAAGCACTTGCAGGGCTAAGCACTGGACAGGAAAAGGAGGGCAAAGTGTCTCCCTCCTGGAAGCATGGCTGGAGTTGTGGGCACAGCTTGACAGGCATCTCCGTGATTCACCTTGTCTCTTGTAGAATGGTAGGGATTGGAAGGGACCTCTGGAGGTCATCGAGTCCAAAATCTATGGCCAAAACACTGGGCGATTTCAAGAGAAACCCAGAACACCTCAAGAGAACAGGTAGTGTAGTTTTGAGTTTATTTAACCATCCATCATTTAATTTTGTCAGATAGTCCAGTAATTTTAATTAGTTGAGCCAATAGCTTTGATTTGGATAATAGTTTGATTTTTTTGATTTCTGGTCAGTGAGGTCAATGAAAACACTTCATGTTTTGGTAATGCAAAATGGGAAGTCAGTGCTTTGTTTTCTTTCCAGCATGCTGTACCTACTTTCCACAGAGTCTCAGACAACAGAGTTTAATCAATATGAAATCATCTGCATTGTCTAAGTGTTTGCTTATGTGCTTCGAATCGTTGCTCGCATCCAGAAGAGCGGCGATGCCCCTAATCTGCTGTCGCTGGGCTCCCCCGTCCCCTAATTATGTCATTTAGAGAAGGACATTTCCTGGCAGCGGTTCCTCAATTCACTGCAAGAGCCACTCTTGGACTAAGGACAAAAAGAAGGCTGTAATAGCTACCACGTGTGACCGATGGCTACAGGGACAATTAACCTCCGTTTAAGAGCGAGCACAAGTCCATTTTGTTTCCTTTTTCCAAAGGATAGTACCTTAGGACAAGCAGAAGTTACACCACGTGCCAAGCTCCAGTACCTACCCATTCAGCCTTACCCTCAGGGACAGCATCTCCTCGTGGCACAGGCTACGAGCTTACTCTAGTAAAGAAATATTCTGTAGCTTTCCAGAAATGCTGAATATGTCCAGGATCCTGAGGGACCCTCTGGGAGCATGAAATTGTGCACCAGCAAATAGTCTCTTTGCAGGTAGGAGCTTAAGGCAAACGCCTTTGTTAGCAGGAAGCTGTGGGTATTTGTGATTGCAGCGCAATTAATACGTTCAAAAGCAGTAAATTTTTGGGCTGAGCTGAATTCTTGCAGGGTTAGAGCACAGGATGAGGATTTTAGCTCGCACAAGAGCCTAGGACCTGGTGGAAGCACAAGAAAAAATAGGGTTTTTTTGGGGTATGTTTGTTTTAGTTAATGTTATTAACTAAATGAACATGTGCTTAGCGACGTGGGTTAGTGGTGCCCTGGCAGTGCTGGGTTAAGGGTTGGACTTGATGATCTTAAAGGTCTCTTCCAACCAAAATGATTCTATGATGTTACAATTCTCAAGAAGGTTGTTCCTGCTTATAAAACTTGGCTCAGGAATACTAAACCCACGGGCACCCGTGCAAGAAGGTGGGAATAAAGCCACAGCTAACCTAAATCCACTCCACGCATCATCTATCCATTTACTGACCCAAGTGGGCTTTGTGCTGTTGCTGGAAATCCAAGGAACCATTTTCTTTGATTAATTTTTAAAACCTTATCTTTTTTTCCTCCCCATTCATGTGCTCCCTCTGCCTTTCTTGCCAGTGTGTTTCTGCAGCAGGATCTTTCTGCTGAGAAAACGTGGAGCTCACAAGGGCAAAACCAAACGAAAATATCCCCCAAATGGTTTAGCACGTGCCTCCTCGTTTCTGCATTGCACAGTTCACCCAAAAAGCCACAATTTAAAACTTTATATCTTTTCAAGATAAAAAACTTCCAGGTGATGTGAGTCCATTATTTCAGGAGATGCCAGGTCAAGCAGTTCCCCACATGGATGCTCACAGTGTCATTGCCATGAGTACCTAAAATCCAGCTATTTCTCCTACTATTCCTCATATTATTATTTTATTTTATTTTTTTTTATGCCCTGAAGTTTCATAAAAGAAAAGCTGATCAAGAATTACAGGCGATGGATGGTTTTGGACCCTGCTGTGGACTGCATCAGTGGTCAAGCTGCCTGGCTGAGGAGGAAGAGCTGCTTCAGGAGCTGTTTGTGTCAGCTTGAGGGGAGCTGATGTAAAGCTTCCTGAGAGCTGGGACTGCATGTGCTGTAAGCAGGGAAACTAGGAGAAAGGAAAAAACCCCCAAAACCACAAAAGAAAACAAATAAAAGGCTGATAAATAATGATCATATAAAAATGAGGGATAATTTTCACTGATTCTTCGAGACTAATTGAGTTTTCCTTTCCTCCTCTGTTGCCCCAGCTTGGCATAGCAGAGGTGCAGCTCCGAGGAGATGTGTAGCTCCTTCGAGCAGTTTTGTTTTGTCTCTGACACATCAAACGTGGCCACGAATTACTGATAAAATTGTGTGATGCCAAAACCTCAGCCAAGAGCTGCCCCAGAGTCAATAACAAGGTGTTGCTGCTCCTCCTGTTAGTGTTTACTAAATAAATAACCTTATTAGTAAGGACTGCAAAAACTTGGTAAGGTGCTTCTCATTTGCAAAACACCCGAGGTAAAGATTCGTGTTAAATGTAACAGACAATGAGAAATAAAGTTGATATAGTTCGAGGACTGATAAAAGAAAAAAATCCTCATCTGTTTTGCATTCACATATGGAACATATTCCCAGGGGAGAGTGAGCGGCATATTTTTAGGACACTATTTCATCGTAGCAAATCAATGTACAGGCTATTAAACCTCTATTTTTCCATGAATGATAAGTGTAATTACAGCTCCCTTGCAATAAAAGCTAGTGCTTATTAAATGTAAATATTTAACAATGATTAAAATACATTTGAAGGAAACTTTATAGCTTTATTTTATATGTTCCCATCTGGGTTGCCTTTCCTAAGCCACCATGCTTTTGGGAGAGTTATTAGATTATTATTTTGAGAAGGACTAACACTCTGCGTGTCCCTTGCTTCAGTTTTAATTTCATACACTTGCAGAATTTACTGAAGTCTGGTGAGTTTAAGGTTCAGTCAATGCGCTATTGTATTTGTAGAGCTGCATCAAGGGGAATGTGGCTTCTCCAGGTAGGGAATGTCACACTGATATGTCTTTTGTGCATCCAGTTCTGATGGCCAGATAGAGTTTCCTGACTCTGCGCGCTCCTGCTCTCATTTCTTTCCAAAGGAAGCAGATTGGTTCCTTAAATGGGTTTCTTCAGTTTTATGTATGAGCTTTCTGAGCCTGTTTTAAAAGTAAGCTTCAATAAAAGGGCCAATCTTATAAATTGCAGGTATGTGTAAGGAGCATTACGTGTGCAAGCTGCTGACCCTGGGCTCAATTCAGGGCTCTACAGGCAGGACTGACCCTGCACAAAGCGATGGATCAGGGTTACTCGGGGAGGGAATTTGTGGGTAACCAAGGGGCTGTCAGATCCAAAAAAGAAACCCTGTCTCCAGTGAAAATATTCCTCGTGGAAGATCCTTTCACATGCCCAGGGAGGCATCCCAATAGATTTTAAGAGAGTTGAAGTCAGTTTTCTAGAAGATTCTGCACTTGATTTAAAGATTGCATCGCAGGGATATAAACTATGACGCTGCTATGGGATGGATTAAATATTACCAGAAAGGACACCACTCCCTGCTAAATATTTTATATGTTCTTGATATAATTTGTGCTCAGATGTGCTGCTTTCACCCCTGGTCACTTTTACAAGGGCAGCACTCTTCCAGCAATCCCCAAGTCTCTCAGTTTTGCCTTTTTTTTTTTTTTTTTTTGTTTTTTGTTTGTTTTCTTCTTTTTAATGCAAAGTACAGCTTCATACTCGAGATCATTCCAACAGGCTGGAGTTAATTTTTAATTTGACTAATAATTCCAGTCATGTAAGCAATATCACCAGAGTCAGTTACTTATTTGAGAGAGTGTTAACAGGATCAGGCTGTGGAGAGCTCATTAAAACTCCTGATCCTGCAAAGAAGCAGGAGCTCAAACTGCTGTGGAGTTTCTTGAAGTCGCCAGGTGCCCCTTAGTGCAAAAATTGTCCTGAAAAAGTCACTAATTCTATAATAAAAATAAAAAAGAGGGAGAGAAAAACTCCGTAACCTCATTCAACTTGTTGAAAAATAACAAATAACTGCCCCAAATTTCTCATTCAGGAACCAACCAGCCATGCAAAAAGCTGGCAGGGAGCACATTTAAAGCATCCTTAGGTTTTACAGCCTCCTCCTTTCAGATTCTAAAACTCCTTTAGCAACTCCGAGATGCTGCACTGGACAAAGACTTGATGTGTGAGTGGGGCTTTTCAAATAGCTTTCTCTGAGGAGGAAAATTTACCTTTAAATAAACCTCCCTCTTCTATTGAAACCGGTGCTTAAAGAAACCAAACCAAACCAAAAACTTAAGGAAGAGGTTGTTATTTCTGAAACAACATGCAGGACATCCTTGTACAACAGTATATTCAGTGGTTTAAGTTACATCTGATGAAAACAAAATTATTTAAAGGGAGTGATTTCCCACAGGATAAACCTTTGGAAGATTAAGGTTTCTCTGAGAAAAGATAAATAGTAGTAACACTAAAGGGCTTGGCAGTGTGGACACCTTTAGTTGCTTATCTAATTAAACCTCTCAACAAAATTTTCTTTTTTTTCTTTTTATTTTATACATATTTTTGGTGATGAAAAATATCAGCTGAGGTTAGAACACGTGCTTGTTGGTTTTAATTCCAGGCGTATTCTTTTCTAGAGAGCAAACAGCACCTCTCACATATAATTATGACAGAATAACCCCGGCAACCTTTCCTGGGGTCTTCTGTAACACTAGAAAAATAATTGTATATTTTGGGCTGTTTCTGTTGCCGTTGAAGCCAGTTGAGCACGAGCCCTGATGGGAACAAGGGAAAGCACTTTCTGCTATAGATGTGATGAAATAATTTAAGGTAATCCATTTCCTAGCATTTCTGAGCTGTTTTCACACAACGATTAAGCATAATGCACAGGCAGATACACATAGGTGTGCACACATGAGCTTTAGGTTAAAATCTGCTAAAAACGTTACAATTTCTCAAATAACATAAATTTCTTGTGGAAAACTACGTGTGCCTTAATAATCAGCCCCATCTGTGTATTTTACCTATGCAAGTGATTTCACTGAAGTCACAGTGTCTGCTTGTCAGGGGGAGTTAAGAAGGATTGGCTCAAAAAATACAGCATTATTTTGATCTTGGATACACCGCTTCGTTACACGGGATCTCCATGACTCGTAACTTCTCAGCACACGTGTTTAAAATGCAATGCCCACTAACAAATCTAGTTTGCCTTTCGAAAAATAACCTTTCTTCTTATTATTTCCACTCCCCCCCCCCCCCAGTTTGTTTTGTAAAAGTTTTGATTTCTATTTTTAGCTTCATTAGTCCTCTCTTCTGTCTTAGAAACCAGCTTTCTGGAGGTAGCTTAAATTTTAAGGGTGAAATAAAAGTGTGCCTACATTCTGAATGCATGAATTGCAAAAAAAAAAAAAAGAGCACGGGGCTGTTTTCACAGGCATTAGAAGGGGGAAGTCATTGCCTTCACGTCTGTCCTTTGTTCCCACAATAGTTTCTTACATTGAAAATTATGCTACAAAGTTCTGGGTTTAACCTGTGTGCTTCTCTCCGACCGAAGCTGCTTTCATCTGTTTCCTGAAAACAGTGAAATATCAGCCTGCCAGAGTTACCAGGTACTTTCAGCGTGGCCGGTAATTGCCCTTTCTATAATTCTCTAATGGCAGATTTAGCACTGAATAATTAGACATTACAGAGGATAGCAACAGAAAAAAAAAAGGACCTGATCCAAGCCCCCTAAAATCGTGGCTATTTTTTTCCTGAACGCTTCATTTTCTGAAGCTGCTCCAAAGCACATCAGGGACGTGGGTTTTGCACTCACTCGATGTTCATCCAAATGTGAACCTGGGAAGATGGACACTGTGATGCCAGGGATAAAGTCTCAAACTCTCCTGTATTTTTCTTATTTTCTTATTCTTATATTCTTATTTATATTAAGAATATTCTTATATTCTTATTTTTCTTATTTTCTTCTTTCCCTTATGTATTTTCTTATTTACCCCTATCCTGCACAGATAGGGGTAAATGTGTTTGCTTTGGGTGGAAAATTTGCTGAAGAAACCAGCTAACCTGTATTCTCTGTGCTGCTTTCCACGCGCGGGTCACATCTGTGATTACAAACACAGGATTCGGTACAGAATTTGCATCTTTGTTGAATAAATCATTTGCAACCAAAACATTCCCGTGTCCATGCTGCTTGCGGTGAGCAACAGCAAAGACGTGGCCGCTAAAAGAGATTTACCAACAAACTAGGAAATTCCACAGGGCTAATAAACCCTCCCCCAGCCCTCTTTCTAATGAATTATTTCAGCATTTCACTGTCTACTGGTTTCTCGTTGCCCTTCACAGCAACCGAGCGATTTAATCCGTGCTTTCCTCCAGCGGAGACATCAATACTTAGATTTTTCTATAGTGCCTTTATATCATTCTGCTCACTCCGAAGAAGTCCTGCCGTGCAATATCTGCAGCAAGACTTGGTCTCCAGGCTGGGGAGAAAGCCTGAGCCCCAGGCTGTGAACCCTCCCCGGGCTGTAACGTTGGTCTGTCGCTGTTTGGCTGAAGATTTTCAGCCTCTCTCTCTCGGCAGCTGCCAGTCCTGTGGAGCACTTGAGGGAAGGTAACGGGGGGAAGGCGGTGAGAGTTGACATCAAACCGCTCTCTTGTCTCAACGGGTGATTGAAAAACGGGGAATGCCTTTAAACGCATTGAGGATCGCTCACTTCGTGATGGGGAAACACTAAAAGCCCGATGCTTTAATCTTGCCATATAGCCCCAAGTTCAGGGCTTAAAGCTGAAAACTTGCAGTTCCAGCTCCTGCTCTTTTTGCAGAGATTTCTGACAGGGCAGAACGTAGCTCACGGAGCTATTAATCCCCTCTACAGCCTCTCAAATAGTGACACCTCCCCATACCACCCAGGCTCGGCGGTCCCCAGGCTTGCGGCAGGAGGAGATAAGGCAGCTCTTGCTCCTCTGAGCAATTGGAGCCCCTAATTGCTCACATTTATTGCCGTTAGGAAATCTGGGAGAGGGCCTAGCCCAGGTCTTTCCTGTATTTTGCTGCGAGACAAGGCCCACCGATTGCGGCGGCCGCAGGATCAGCCCCGAATTTCACCGTCAAATCCAAAGGAGCTCCACGCCCGGGGAGGGAGATTTAGGAATCCAGATTTATACTGCTGCAATTAACTACAAAATTTGGCCTTAAAAATCCCACTGATATAAACAGCAGGGCTGCAGGTCAGCACCACGCACACAGCCCGGGATTAACAGCAGCTCACTACTGGAGCAATTATCTTCTGGCAAAGCCAAAAAAACTCCCTTGTTAAGCAACTGTGGGGCTCTTGGTACTCTCCCTTACACCTGTAAAATGCCAGAGGACTTTTTTTTTCTAGAGTTTCATCGAGACAGCAACTCAGTGAGCAGCGTGTTCTTAGTATTGTTTGGAAAATAAATCTTACCAGCCTCTGAAGAAGAGTTGAGGCTGAGTGGAGTGGCTGGAGTTGATGTTTACCGGAAGAGTTAACAAGCCAGGCAATAAAACCCTGGGTAATGATGGCTCTGAAAAGTTATATTTGCCTTGGAATTTACTTTTATAAAAGCATGAAATGTTATGTAGAAACAAGATCTATAGCCACCTATATAAATGTAAGGGGTTTTACTAACTCTGAGAATGATGGACTAGATTCTGCAGGACAGATCTCGTATTAGGACTGTAGGATCAGAGCTCAGTGAGTAATTCAATACTGGTTATTTCCTAAGCTTTGTCTTTGCTGAGCATAAAATGTGATTTTCTTGAATCAATTTATTATATGACTTCTTTTTTATGTCAGTCTCCTCCTGGCAGACGTACTCTTAGCGTTTGCTGTTGGAAATTCAAGCTGCATGGGTTTCTTTGTGTGAATATGGTTTCAGAAATTATTTTCTTGACATTTTTTTCACCTAGTGTTTGCATACAATTCCTTGTTTCCATGACTTTGTCAGTCAGCAAGGGGACTAAGGTACAGGAGAGGTAAGTTCACAAATTACTTTCTTGTAAACCTGGAATAGAGATGGAGGAGGAATGTTTTTGTGGGGTATGCCCAACTTTACAGCAAACATTCAGCTTAATCCTCAGACTCTTTAGAGAGAAATGAGGCATTTTCCTCAAATACCTCTCTCCACTCCTCACTCTGCTTCATGACACAGTTTAACAAAAGCTCTGTTTTTACCACTGTGCCCAGGCAAAATTCCTCTTAGCAGAGATACAAGATTTACCTGAAGTTCTGAGGACAGCAATTCTCTTCTTCAAATACAGACCAAAAAGTGGAATTAATTATGCCAGGTAAAACTCCAAATTAACTGAAATCAGGGCAGGACTGGGAAAGAATACAGGAATTCACTTATCTCCGTAGGCAAAAACCCGGCTTTCCTGAAAAGAGCAGGCACAGGAACTAACGGGATCAATTTTAATTTTTCAAACCCCTCCCATTTCGCTGGGATTTCCAGCTCCGATGGCGGAGTGGAGCAGTGAGGGGGGAAGACGGGACGGACGCTGCTTTCTTTTCGCAGTCTCCCCGGCGGAGCCCGGCCGGGTACCGGGACCGCCCCGCCCCGCTCCCCGCAGCCGCCCCGGCGGAGCCCGGCCGGGTACCGCGGCATCCCCGCATCGCTCCCCGCAGCCCGGCCCCGCTGTTCTGCCGCCTACCGGCAACTGCCCGGCCCGGGGAGCCCGGCCAGGACAGGGGCTGCTTTCCTGCCGGGTATCCCGCTGCTTTGCAACCTCTCCCGTTTTTTTTTTTTCTTATCCTTCCCCGTGTTTATTTCCCCCGTGTTTATTTTCCCCGTGTCAGATGCTGCTGAGATGTTTCCCGCGAGCCTCCCATCCTTCCTTGTGACCAAGCAGCCACACATATGCATAGTTGTGCTATTTAAACCAACGGTGTAAAGCTAGGATGTATCTCAGTGCGTTTATGCGAGACACACCGCCGCAATAGTCTTGTTACTATAGGAGCAAAATGTAAATATTTCAGTGGATTCTTTCCAAGGGCAAGGGGCAGCTCTGAAAACACTCAGTGCCCTGAGACAGGACATGCTTGTACACACATGGAAACCTCGGGCAGGTGAGCAGCACCCACCCCTCCCCTGCCAGATTTCACTCAGGCCATGCAAATGCAGAGGTGTGCAATGCTAAATACCAAAGTGTCGTTGGGACTGATGTCTGGCTGCTTGGGGAAATAAGCCCACCAAAGCCTCGTAATAAATGTTTGTAGGATCAGGCCTGGAATGATTTGAGAGAAAGTTTCCCTGGTTTCTTTTGTTGCTTTTGAGTCACCGAGTGACAGATGATGTGGAAGAGTTGGTCCCTAAAGATCCTGCGCGTTGCAGACAGACAACAGCCATAAAATCATCTCTTGCCTACAGGTCTCTGAGCTTTGATTTTTCTGCAGGGCCTGATGTCATGTTTATGGTGGTTGGAGAGAAAATGTAGGAGGGCTGAAAGAGCTCTTCCTTTAAATTTACTACATAAAGAAGCAAGATTTTAGAACCACTGCTTAACTGCTAAACTATTATTAGATAGAATAAGACATTTTAGGTCAGGAAACAGACAACAAAACAAAAATCCTAAAGCTGCATCACAAAAGAAACCTACAATGCCTATGAAAAAGGGCTGGATTTACCTCCCTGCTCCAAAGGATAGTGATGCTAAAATATATTCTGAGATATTCAAGATTTAAATGTCTCTTTCTACCCTGTCTCCATTTTTTAACTGGATACAAGTTGGTTTAAGTCCTGTAGAGCACAGGGTTTCTTGTCTGACCTTAGCGTACGGAGTGGCCAGTTGTCTCTGTGCCGTAGTTTATTCATTGTTCTGGAGAAAAGTAACAAATATTGGCTACCCACCAATAATTGTTTGAGAAAACCAGATATGTGCTGCAGATTTTGGCTATGTCACTAGCCCTTATATAAGCAAAATGGGTTGTTTCTAAAACACTGCGCTCATCTGAACCAAGCGTACAGACGGTATTTGTACTAATCAAGCAAATTCTGCCCTCCACGACATCTGCCCAAAGGCCACTGCCAAGTTTGCAGCCAGAAAAATTTATCCCACGTGGGAAGTGTGTGTGTGGAAAAGGGAAGCTTTGGTCACTGATGAGGCACAGCAGTATGGGTAGAGATCCTAAATTCTCCCCCACAAAGTTTCCCAGTAGGGAACAGAAAGAAAACCCCAATAAATACTCCAGTCGCTGAGACCTCCGCCCCAAAACCCTTTACAAATCCCTCCAGCCCTCTTCACCAAACCATGCCATGTCCTCTCCCTCCTATCATCTCTGTTTTTGATGGGAACGGGATTCCACATAGGATGGGGGTCCCCGGGGTCTCCTATGGACTGTGACCAGTATGCTATCCCTCAACCACAGCAATCATTGCAACTGCAGCTGATACACTGGCACTGCCCAAACCTCCCCACAGCCAGCTTCAGAGAGAAAACCAACAATGGTGTACTGTACTTTACACCGTGTCCTGTGGGAAATGGAGAGGAGACAAATCAGCTTTATTTTGCAACATAAAGAATGTCACACCCTTTGGCAATACGTAACTAACAACTTAAATCCATTAAGAAACTCCATTCTGTACTATACCGCTCACAAACGGAGCCAAAGCTGTAAAAATTCATGAAGGAGTCAGTAGCAGGCTGGCTGGGGTTACAAAATCTACAAAACCTGCTAGAACTCACAGTTTTCTCCATGAAAGTCATGGCCATAACAAATATACCACACAGCAGCTCACTTTCTATTCCATTCCATTCCCAGGAAGCTGCATTGTGTGAGGCTGAGCGGATCTTAACAGCCAGCGAGGTCAGGAGGCTGCAAGAGGCAGAGAGGAGGGTGTGTGGGGACCAGATGGAGATGGGGATCCATTGGGTGTGGGCTGCTGGGGCAGGAGGGGACCCCGAAATGCCCATGACACTCTAGACCTGGGTTTGGCCGGTGCTGGGTGACGCAGAGCTGGGTGTTGCCTGATCACACTGGAAAACAAAAGCTGCTCCTGGAAGAAAAGGGCTCCTTTTCATTTCTGTTCCCCGTGTCAGGCAAAAATTAATGACTAAATGCACCTTTCTCTGATGTTGCCCATCATGCAAATAGTGGTGGGCAGGAGTCAATATGAACTTTAAACACACCTGACACAGGTGGCTCTTGCCTTTCAATGCTAAATGGCCAGTGGCCAACAATTCACAGCTCAGCATAAAGGAATCCTTGTGGCGAGCAGCCTTCCCTCTGTTTATATTTGTTATTCCAGAATGAAGCTATTCATCGGGGCTGAGATGAAACTGCCCAGGTGAACAGCTTCCTGAAACCCCGAGCTCCTGCAGGAGTGTGACCAAAATCAACTGCAAAATGAATGTGGTGTGTGAGTTTGAACATCGTGGAGAACACACAGGAATTAGAGATGGTGGAGGGCAGGATGCAGCTGGCAAGGAGTACCCCGTTGTCCAGGACCCTGCCACCCCAGCATCCTTACAGTAGTGTCTCTCCAAAACACCAGTCAAGCTGAATCATTTCCCTGGGGATTTTCATCTAGCCAGTAGGTCCTTGTCCTCTGGGCCATGCCCTTCCACCAATGGGCCAATGCTGACACAGCAGGGATGGAAAAAAATATAAATAAATAGGTGAATAGTATTATATTTCCTGATTTTAGCAGTGAATCTGTGGGTTTTTCCAAAAACAGCAATCTGAAATTCAGGCTGTTCTCAAGAGGGGTTCAACGGCACTGCTCTTTTCCTACGAAGCAGTCACGGCTTATCTCCAGGAAAGCAGACATAACCCCAATCGGTTGTACTTCATACTTCTGCAATTTCAGTGCAAGACTTTGTTGGTTTTGGGGTTTGTTTTTTTTTTTTTGTTTTTCCTTTGGGTGAAGCATATCCTATTCTAATATCATTTAATCAAAACAGAAAATAGATTGCACGCTATCCAAAAAAGATACACAGGCGAAATATTTTGGTGTGTAGTCACCAAAATAACTGCAAAGGGGATTTTGTAAGCAGTTTGGGAAGTTTTCTTTCGGCTTACGCATAGAGAAATCTTTACATGCTATCAGAGTTGGGATTAATTTATCACCAAGCCCAGGAACTGTTCCCATTTGGAATTAGCCACACTAATGTCTGGAGCTGACAAGCACAGCTGCAGCAAGTTCGCTCATGTTTATTATTGTCGTTTTTCTTGTCTTTTAACAGTTGGGACACTAATGGAAGAGCAGGAGCTAAAACTGCTCATCTTTGCTCTCCTAGTGCAACGAGTTCATTAAGACAATAAAGCACCTTAAGGGCTGGTTTTTAAGCTCCTGATGGGATCAGAACTAAGCACAGAAAATAGCTGCACGCTCCAAAGTCTTTTCTGACTGTTCTTTTAGAAAACTGCTGCAAGTTGAGTACAAAACATTGCATTCGGTCTCATCTTTCTGTGTCGCTTGATTCCTGGTTTAAAGACTGCTTAGGAAAATTATGATCTGTAGTAAAGGGCTGGAGCTACAACCCTTTGGTGAAGGGGGAACATAAGCAAAACATAAAATGAAGAAGGAAACTTGAATTCATCTGATATATATATATATATTTCAAATATAGTGTGTAGCAGAAAGAGGGCAGCAACGGAGGCAGCTGATATTGTGGGACCAAACCATGTTTTATTTCCCTTGATGCTCGTGCAGGATGAAAGTCGTTCTGCCTCTGCAAAGGAAACGTACTGACAGCATGAAAATCTTATTTATGCAATAAGAAATTGTCATAGATCAAACTGACAGGTTATCAACTGACATGCATTAAAACTTCTGTGCAATGTGCGTGGTATAATCTACACCTCAGGGGTTACACTGGGGCTCCACCTTATCTGTGGGCAAGTCTCTACACTGGGACCTGTGGCCACGTTAGTTCTTTGTGACTTTGCTGTGTATTCGGGCCTGTGCTCTCACTTTTTTTCCCCATGGGAACATGGAAGCAGGGCAAGAAAGCAGGTCTGACATCTGTCTCACCTGCCGTGGGAGCTGGGACACAGCCAGGACAGGCATCTGGATGGGGAACTTGGCAGCAATTCCAGGTCCTGTATTTTGGCATCATAATAGGTCAGTAATGTACTTCTAGCCTCAAGTTCATTTGGAGCATCATGTGTACACTAATTCACATGGAATATGTCCAGATTATCTATCCATTTATACAAAAAAGCAGCCAGAGGCAGACCAGCCAAAGAACAGGCAGTGCCCGGGACTGCCAGATGTCACATATCTAGCAAGATCCTCCCTTGGCTGAGACACCTCACCCTTGCCTGGTTGGACCAGGCACCTCTGCCAGACACGAGCCTCAATACCTGCCTGCTCAGCAGCAGGATGAGACCCCCCTCTGCTCCCCATCATTCTTCCTGGACCTGTCCTCTGAAGGGTTTTGGGGAGTTGCAGAAGGGCAGAAGTGATGGAGAGGGATGGAGAAGAAGAGGGGAAAGGATTGCAGAGGGACAGAAGAAGGAGAGGAATGGGGACTTCTCCAGGTGCTTGCATCCTCTGGATGCTCATAAGCCCGAGGGTATTTACTCTGTCCTACCTGTCTGGACCTCCCAGGAGGAAGGACCTGTGCTGGCAGCCTGGCAGGCTGGCTTGGAATCTCTGCTGCTCCCCCAGGTGGGAAAAACCAGAATTAACTGAGGAGCAGCCGGCAGAGGTGATGCACATGCCCAGCAAGCCAAGAACTGAGGAAATGCTTCCCCACCTGATCCCTTCTGACAAATCCCTCTTACAAGGCTGGGGGTATGTGTGTGAACTGCTGATTGAGACCGATGCTAAATTTGCTCACCGTTTTCCATCATGTATAACTATATATTCCCCTCAACGTTCCAGGTTAACACCTATGGGGACTGGGATACTCAAAGGATATTGCTAATGAGCTTACAGAGCCCTTTACCTGCAGCTCACCAGCAATCCAGCTCAGCAAAGCTTAAAGGTTGTTTATTTTTATTTACAATTATAGAAGAAGTAATGGGGGAAAGTATCGGTTCAAACAGGGAATCAGCTGGGAGGGGAGCAGATCTTAAAATTTCTTTCGGTTGATGTTTTTGCAGGAAAGCTGTGAAGGAAGAGGGATGAGGTGCTCTGGCAGAGCAAGGAGTTGGAAAACAGCTAAATGAGGCTGCTTGTTAAGGAGATGGGGAAGAAAAAGGATTGCCTTATCACCTTTGCTTCTTTTCTCTCACTCTTCACTATTCCACTTTATCTCTGACAGGACACGGCAAATATGTCAGGAAGGTCATACGGCCAGAGACGTGCAGGTTCTCGGTCCCCCGGGTGTCTGCAGGATTCGGGTGGCTGTTCTGTGCTCAGACAGGCAAACCTGCTGTGCCTGCAGGGGCCCCGGGCTTTCGCTGCTTTGGCTTTTCTTGCTTGTCAGTGCCAAAAGCAAAGAGCGAGCAGATGAACAAATGAGCTGGAGGTTTGGGTTCCTGCGTTCCTGCCGAGCAGCATCGCTAAGCCTTGAGGTGAACTCGTGCAGCATCCCCCTGTTCTTTACCAGTACCAAGTGAACACCTTGGGCTGGTTTTTCCTCTGTGTCCATTCACACTGGGCTGAGACGGGAGCTGGGGTACACAGGGAACAGATGACTCGAGTGTCTCCGTCTTACGCTGACCAGGAGGAGATGGTATTGTGACAATTAGGGCACAGTCCCAGTGATGCTTTGTTGCACGGATAGCAGAGGAGAGCTGCGTCCCTTCCCTTTGCCTCCACTGCTGTGCTGCTTTCCTGTAGTTATTTTGATTTTAGCTGTATGCCAAGTTTAAGGCTTCAAGGATTTTTCTGCAGTGACCTCTAAATCCCTTCACTGGTCAATATGATGCATCGCCCTTCAGTATAATATCCTTCTGTCTGGTTTGCTGGCCCCAGGCTTATTATTTTATGTTTCTGTACATTAAACTGCATTTTCCATTCACTGGCCCAGGCAACCAGTGGATTCAAATCCCTTGTTCCTCGTTATTTGTTCCCTCTCCAATTTTGCACCCTCCACAAACTTTGATAGTTTGTGGAGGTATTTCCATTCAAGTCATTTGTGGGTATTATAAATGAGGGAAGTCCCTTGGTGTTCTCATTTGTTGAGCCTTCACAATACAGGATTACCTTTTCAAAGGAGGACGTAGGGGTTTAGCAGCATGACTAGTGGGTATTAACAGGTACCTCTTGGTACAGATCCTCTGAAAGACACTGTCACAGCAGCTTTCTTACCTTTGCACAGATGAAGGCTGTAAATCAGAGCAAGGGCTCCTGTCTTCTGCTAAAATTGCTCTGGAGTGTAAGGTCTGTGAAAAATGGAGAAAGAAAAAGGGAAAGAGAGTAAGGCATTAGGAATCGCTGCTGATTAGGGAGTGGGAGCTACCATGGGAAAGCAGGAATTTGAGGCACCCGAACTAATGCTGCAAAGGGGAACTTGGGTATGAAATATGGACAGGACTAGAAAGGAAATATTTCCCCTCTATCGATGCATTTATTTGACCCCGTTGTGTACACTGCCATCAGGATCAGCTTTCAGCCCTGCTACCTGCCTTTGGTGCTCTGGCGGGTATTTCCTCATGTTGCGGTTGAAAAAAAAAAATCAAATTGTAAACCCCAAAGTTGCAAAACTCACTGGAGCCCCAAGTCAGTGTCCTGACCCCAGCCCAGTGCCACCGTGGGCACAAGCCACAGCAGAGCCTGCCAGCCCGGCCACGTCAGGGATGGTACAAACTCGGTTCAAGCCGAGGTTCCTTGTGGATATTTACAGCCACCTTGGCTCCACAAAAGGGAACAAAAATGTCTCCCTCTCAACAGTGCAGGTTTTATTAAACATGTGTTTTGGTTTGAAGCCAAGCGGCGCTCGGTTGTTTTATCGCTGTTTATTCCTGTCTTTCACAGCCTTTATCAGTTATCCACATCAGACCTGTGAGCACTGCGAGGGCCGACTCACACAAATAGTACTTTTATCTGCAGTCGAGTCTATAATCAGGCAACAAAACCCCCTCCTCTCGCTTCTATTTAGAGTCCCTTCTCAGGCTGTTAAAGAAAAAGGGACTTCACAAAGGAATTTCAGTAATTATCCTCTCCCCTCCGTTCCCCCAGATGTTGTTTTGTATGCTATAGGTACCTGTGGATACTTGAAAAGAGAGCTCGGAGCTGCTGTCTCTTTAATGGAAGACTTTTAGGAAAGTGAACTTTAACTTTTAAACTTCCCTATGAAAAACAGACCCATGTTAAGTTTGATACCATTTGCCTCAGGATGATCTCAGCTCTTAAAATATGATGGTTTTAGTCGGATTAAGAGCCTATATTGTTGCTGAAGAGAAAGAAGGGTGCCTCTTTAATTGCAGCTCAAATCTACCTAACAATTGCCACATGTTGAACAAGATTTAAGAGTTATTAAATATGAAAGCCACTATTGCTCCTCCACTAGGAGCAGCCTTTGTTTTTTAAACCTGGAAAGCACTAAGCAAAAGGGGGGGAGGAAAATGTAAAAAACAAATGGAAAAAAACCCCCCAAACCCTACTGAAAACCTGAAATCTGAAGAGGTATGTTTGCTTTCTGTGAAGGCTCAAGTTAGTGAAGTTCCCTCTACAGCAGCATCTGCTGCATTAATCGAAACAAACTCCTGGCAGATCTGGTAATCTTATGGCTCAGGAAACTCAGTGCAAATTCACAATGGCCGTTGGTTTGCTGTTGTCCGAGGTTATTTACAAGCGATGGGTTGACGGCTTGTGCTAAGCAAAAATCTCCTCTGACTCTGGCGTTGGGTGCAGCAGCTGAGGATAGTGATCTGCAGAAGGGCTCCCGTGGAGCTTCACAGCCTGGCACAGCCCAGCAAAGACACCGAGGACCCCCATCTGTGAAATCTTCCTTAAACCTCTCCTGCTCTTTGGCCTCTCAGAAATTAAAAAGTCCTCAAATTCCTGCAGGAATGAGGTTGTTTTGGAGAGCTCTCTACTAGCTTTGCATCTCTCCGTGCTGTAAGTTACTCTTTGCTGTTTAGGACACTGATCCCCACGATAGCTCAGCTGGCTGGGTGCCAGAGCCCTGACATTGGTCTGGAAGGATCTTCAAAGTGGATGCTGTCTCCTTCCCCAGCTGTGCTCCCAACAGCCCGGGTCATTCAAGGGACTTCTACCCGTTGCTCATCAGTGTGAATTTTCCACTGAGTCTGCCACATTCTTTTCCCTTTTTTTTTCACATTAGAGATAACTCTCCTGTGGACAGAAGCTCTGCTGGGCTATGGTGCCTCTCTGGGAATGGCCTACAGGACTTCATGACCGAAGCTATCACACTTCAGTCTCAAAGCAACAAGCCAGCATATCGACTCAACTGAGCCCACAGGATACAGCTGTGTAGGAGGCAAGAGTAGACAGAAAATAGGTCAAGGCAATAAGGGATGTTTTTATAAATCATCTGTTATAATTTGTAGAAAGCTAATGTTGGGTCAGGTGGAGAGTTACAGCTACTGTATCTGGAAAAAAAAAAAAAGCTAAACTGTGATTTTCAGAGGTCAATGATCAAATTTCTTTTCAGATGCTAGCTCTCTACTCCCTTTCCATTGTGCCTGACAGTATTTCAGACAGATCTTCAGCCTCCAGCATCAGGATTTTAAAGTTATGGTAATATAGTTTTCATACAATACATTATTCATTTTTTCTAGGTCTCCATTTAGCAATCCTGGCAGCTAAGTAGGATGGTATAGTTTAGGGCAGGGGCCACTGCAGATCTTTGCAGTCTGGCAGGAGAACTTGGCTAAGCCTCTCAGGTTACAAAAGGAAGGCAATTTTCATTTTCCCTCCTGCTCAGCAAAGTGAAATCCAGCTCCTAATTTTCAGCGAAGAAATCACAATAGTTGGATTTTTCGTGTCTGATCTCAGACACACCCCTGTAAATCTGGAGATGCTTACTGAGCTGGGAACCCAGTTCCCTCTTTGGCAAGGTGCTGGAAAGGGGAAAGCAACTGGCTTTCAACCATGGTTTTAAGCTTCTCTTTCTATAGGGCCAACAGAAGCCATTTATTCCTCCCAAGCATCTTGTACTGGCTCAGCACTGCCCCTTGAGACCTCTGCTGGGGAATGTTCCTGCAGCACGTTCTCCAGCCAGTTTCCAATCTGTCCTTGCCATAGCTTGACGTCAGCTTCTTCCCTCACCTCCAGATCTCCTGGTGCAGACCTGACTCCCTGTTTGTGCCAAACATCAGGTCAGTTGCTCATGGAGAGAAGTCCTGGCGGAGGGGGTGGAGATATAGTAGACATACAAACCGAGAAGCTCCCCAACAAATCACAATTTGTGCTTACAAGGCAAAATTAACCCCCTTCATTCTTACAGTAGGTGGAAGTGTTGTTTAGAGTATGGGATTGTAGTCAGGGCTCCCAGTTTCTGCCTCTGTCCATTCTTCTGCGTTTCCTTGGTTTGCACTTTCTAAGACATGATCATGATGTTTTGGAAATTTCTTTGACCAACAGGACCAACTTTAAGATGAAACCCAAACCTTTGTCATCTTATCCCTCACCACGACAGAGCTAGAAAGCTGGAAGAAAGATTTCTTGACTAATTGCCATGGGAAAAGGAACAATCAAGGCATTCAGGGTGTAAACCAGCTTTCCTGAATTTTCACTCTTTGGCTCCACCCTTTCCCCCAACAATAAAACAGCTCTTCAGTTGTTACGCTAACGGTTGTGTGGACAGGGAATTGGCATTCTTTCTTCTTTTTCTTCTTCTTCTTCTTCTTCTTTTTTAACTTTTAAACTTTTCTTTATTATAAAATTCCAACTTCCAGCTGACCCTTGAGTAATTGGTTTTGTTGCAAGGGTTATTTGAGGTCTAAATGAGCCCAATGACATCTGTTTAATTTTAGGTGATTGGAAAATGTTCTAAAATTAATGAAATCCAAATGCATGTGAAACTAATAGAACAATTTTATTTATTAAAAAAGGCAGTTAAAAATAATTCTAAGCATTTCAAGAAAACAAAGGAGGTGAATGGGATTTGTCGTTGTTTAAATTGTACTTATTATATTACATTTCAGTGAAATGCCCTCTCGACCTTCCACAGTTTGCTCGATTTCCTCGTCAGGCTCCTTCCAGCTAATTTGCTTTGACATAAACAAAAAGAAAAGGACTCAAGAATCAAATGCAGTCATCCAATATTTGGGGTCTCAGTGCTGATTATAGCCAGATACAAATAAGAATGAATGGAACTTGCTAAAAGCAGGACCATGTTATTAATTCTTCATGAATATTTAGATGGTCATGGGAAATGTATGAAGCCACACAAATCTCAAATGTGTCACAAAATGTAGCTTGAGTGTGCTCATTCCTTTTAAAAATGTGTAGCTGAAATGCATAATTTGCCATTTTCCTCTTTAGCAAGTTTTAGACCACCTCTTTGAGCTGCAGAAACGTGAGGTGGCTTAAGTGAGCAATCACAAATCATGAGTGAGGAAAGGTGATTTATCCATTTTATGCACTTGATTTACTACATGTATTCTTCCGAAAGGAATGCTTAACTGGAGGAATTACACAGACATCATGGATCATCCAGGAGGAAATTTCCACTAATATTTGTAATATTCTCAGTGCAACTGGTGCTGGGATTCTCTTTAACTATTGCCTTAACTGTGGTGTGGCTTAAACCCCCCCCCAAAACAAATACAAATTAGAGTTTGTAGGAATATATACACACACATACACATATAGTCCATGACTTTTTATGTGAAAAAATAAATAAAATAAAATAAAATAAAATAAAATAAACCAGCATGGGTTTTTATGGTACTTTTGCACACTATGGTATTGTAAAGCACGTGAGAAATAGTAAATTAGGCAACACAAGCGACTCTGCAGGTAAACATGATAATGTCAATGAACAAAGTGATAATTCTCACACACCTCCACCTATACTAAGGAAATGAAACTTCACACTGTGGACAGAGTCCCTCTCAGCCTAATGACACATCTCAGGGATATTTAAAATAGATTTTTTTAGGAAAGGTTTTACTACATAGAAACAGCACGTCCCTGAGATAGACCGTGTGTTTGTGTTTCATTTACAGCTTCAGCAGAAATTACAGCGACCATGACCCAAGTATGGTACCTGGGTGGTATGGTGCAGAGGACCTGAATGCAATATGACTTTTAAAGTTGCCTTCTCTTTCTGGGAGCCCACCTGGACTCCTAGGTCACTTCTGAACTTGAATTTTGACTCTACTTTCGGAATACAGAAGTTTGAAAGGCTAACACTAGGTCTAGGTATCTGGAAGCCTCTTAAAAATTACAGGGCTTAGAACTCCTCAAAAAGTGGATGATAGCCCCTTTTTTTTTCACTCTTTCTGAGCAAAGAAAAACAAAAATATTATTGAAGATAAAATTATTAATGTTCCTGAAGAGCCATTTGTGCAGATTACAAACATTGCTTGGAGGTGATTCAGTTCATGCATGTAGCTTGCTGTTATTCTGGTCTATAGATTGAAATTATACCCTTCGTGTTTAGAAAAAGCCAATGAAAGATCAAGATTGTAAATGTCTTCTGCCAGTAGCCATATCTCCAGGTTATCATGTTTGAGTTGTTCCAGTTTTGAGGATTTTTTTTCTGTTTGGTCTTTACACTATGGACTTTTCTTGCCTTGGTTGAAGCTGCCAGACAAAGGTATTCTTATTACAGGTCTGCTTTTGTACTCTGGCAATTAACAGTTGTTGTTGAAGGTTACTTTGCTTTCTAGGTAAAACTTGCCCTCAAACAGTAGCTAGTTCTTGTCACTTACAAGTCCAAAAATCTCTGATTTCTGTTGTCAGCTAGTTTGGTGCTTTCTCAAACAGCCGTGGATATTTGAAAAGAATATCCCACCTTGCATAGAAACTGCAGGCAATTTTCCATGAAATTCCAAGATTTCTGTAGAGGTAGGCAGAATCTGTGCTGGTGCCTGTGAAATCTCTTGAGAAGAGGTTCTTGAGAATCAGTGATTGACTGCTGGCAGGAAATTAGGCTAAAGCTGACAAATACATGAAAGATTGGCGGGATCAGAGTGATCAACATCATTCTGGAAGTTGGTTGTATTTGCTATGCTTATATCAGATGACAAAGTAAAACTATTTAACCATAGTTTATTGGACATTTCTCTGTAGTACAGGTGCTGAGCTCCAGATAACTGCGTTACGTGGCTCAGTGCTTAAACTTATCATTCAGTCATTTTTAGCTCCGTTGACAGAAGGATCACTGGTGTAGCTGTAATTGGAGTTTACAATGTTTGCAAGTATTAGGTGACTTGTAGCTTAATGCCATAACTATAGGGACAATAAATTACACGGTCATTAGAGGGCTTTAGCTATTCATATAGTATTAAGCATAAGAAGGACAGTAACATTTCTGTAATAACACATAAAATGTATATTCCAATTAAAACCATAATAGGATAGACTCGGCATTATATTACAGCCTCTCATGAATTAGAAATTATTACCGTTAAAATCATGGTTTCAAAGACTTGCACACAGGGATAATAAATTCTCACAAGCAGGTTTAGACAGAAGCATGGAGCTGCCACGGAGGAAGACTGTGGTATAAAGCTGTGAAAAGTCAGCTAGTGAGCAAAGGTTGGAGGAGTTGGGTTTCTTGTGTTCCTTTTTTGTGCTCCACATTTGGCTGGCTCTCCAAAGCAAGCGAGGCTTAATTAAAAGCAATTGAGTAAACAAACAGCAGTCAAAAACGATATCTAGAGGCTTTTATCTTCTAGAAGCACTTCTGTCCCTGTATGTGAGTGTGTGTTCTGCTGCATTCTTGGGAAACTTATTTGAAGGGAAACCATCTTAGTTTTAAACCCCAAACCGTTTCTGTCCTTGATACATGCAGAGTTTCTTTTATCAAAAGGCATGCCCAACAACAGTAGAGTTTGTCTAAGGAACAGTTTAATTAAATATATTCTTCAGTCTTCAAATGCGAAGTTTTAACTTTAACTCTCTTTCCTCTCACCACTGATGTCCCCAAGGACAGCACACAGCTTCTCTGTGTGCACATTCAGACATCAGAGCTTGCTATATTCTTTATCTCAAGGGTATGTTTCATTTACGTTTGAAGGTGTTGAGTCCTGTGAAACTCAAGCATCATGTCTCACTGCAAAGAAACAAGTACGTGCTTATATGACCTTCCAGAAGAAGACTGCTGGTCACAGTGGGACACCCTTTTTTTTTATTTGCAACTAGGCCTCCTTGTTTATTCACCAGTCACTTCATCCTTGTAAAGCTGTAAGAGATACAGAGTTGTTTGGAAGACAAACTAAACTGTGCTTCCTTGGTCAGTTCTTCACCCCTCTCTCCCTGCCCATCCTGCAATAACCTCCTTAATTCTCGGTTGTTAAAATGGTTATAAACTTGCTTTGGGAGATTATGGGTTTGCATCACAGTTACACAAAGATTATTTGAAGTGTGGTTAACGTGGACTAGGAGTTATCTCCCAAAGCTGTTTCACAATAAGTAGAACTACTAAAGACCTCATTCCAGATTGTTAGAAGATTAGAAAGGAAAGTTAAATGGGTCCCCAGGGGGAGGAAAATTAAACACCCTTTTGAAAACAAGAATGTATCTTGAAACACAGTTGCAAGGATGGCTTAGAGAGAAATCGACTGTTTTTCCTCAAGAATCTTCAGCATCAGATGGAAATCAACATCAAATAAGCAAGGCTGAAGCCACTGCTGAGATGGTAGTGTCCCTTTGACTCATACCTCCACAACGGACCCTCCCTCGTACTTCAGGAGTTGACATACCAGCTGCCCTGCTCTTCTGCACAAAAGTGTCTGGTGTATAATAAAAATAAACAAAGAAGAGTCTCCAGTGCACAGGCCAAAGATCTTAGAGTTGCTTTAGGAAACGTACACAAGTATCTTCCAATGGAAACAATGTGATGTCTTCTTGCATGTCCAGAAATTTTTCATTCTGTCATAACACTGTAGTCTCTCCACTCTTCTTCATAAGCCCTTCATCCCTCTTTGCTAATGGTTTACAATGTAGAACGATTTAACTGTATATATTGATGTAAATCATGTCACCTTCTTTGTGAATTATATAAAATAATTCATACTGAAGAACTCATGGAAGGATTTTTAAGGCTGCAATTCATCTTCTCTTTTCCATTACCCTGGGCAAGAATAAAAGCCAGTTACAAATTTGGCTCTTTCTTTTGGAAAGGAAAAAAAATGTAGTTATTTAATACCTGAAACTAGTAGTTCCTCTATATTTGTAAATTGGAAGGTGTGTTAGTACAGACTCTTTCCATGAAAATCTGTGGATCTGTGGGCAGCAGACAACATAGAATCATAGAATGGTAGGGGTTGGAAGGTACCTCTGGAGATCACCAAATCCAACCCCCCTGCCAGAGCAGGGTCACCCAGGGCAGGCCACACAGGAACAGATCCAGACGGGTCCTCAAGGTCTCCAGAGAAGGAGACTCCACAACCTCTCTGGGCAGCCTGTTCCAGGCTCTATCACCCACATAGTTTGTATTTGTTTGTAAAGTGCCATCTAGTCAATAATATTAATATAATTACAGATTAAACTAGCTTATTATCAATTTTTAAACTTCCTACCCAGCCAGAAATTAATTTTCATATCAAGTCTGATCTATTGGCACCTGTACACCTGGAAATCTCTATGGGCTGGTTTGATGGGGAGCCAGCCCTTGTCCCATCCATCTGTGTATTAAAATGGACACTAGTGAGGTTGCACCAGGCTGCATTTCATCCCTTGCTTTGTTAGCTAAACTGTACTACAGACCAAGAAAATGCTGAGTATTTAAGACACCATCCTGTCACTGTGCACAGCTCCACTGCCCTTGGGGAAGCTGTACAGAATGGTGCTACTTTTAACAAGCATCCAAGAATTTACTCATCAAGAGAAGCTGCGTTACCTTGGGAGTGGGGAGCCCTGTCCTGTGCCCACCATTTGCTCACTGGAGGCATGGGGTTTCACTTGGTATCATGGACTGGCAACCACTTTCCTCAACGAGCCACCATGGCTATAGCCAGGAATGACCCTGCAGGTTTCCCAGGCTGAGAAAAAACAATTTGCAATCTTTACATCCTTATAGTTATTTGGAAAGCTTCCAGACATCTTTTAAAGGAGTCATATTTTATTCATTTTGTATTTTCCCAACCTCTGGTTGCCAACGCTAGCCCACAGGGCTGTCTGATTTCACGTGTAGCTTCTAAAGTTGAAATAGAAGCACTTCAACAGGTATTGGGCATTTAAGTGGTCCAATTTAAGAGTATGAAATAAGACTTTCATACATTTTTTCTCAACCTCACCACCCAGAAGTGAGATTTAGATATCCATTTAGGTGGCCACATCTGAGAAACTGGCACTCAAAACATATACGAGCTCATGAAGTATGCAATTATGGTCACCTAATTGTGGTATTCCACAGAGGGGCAATTGCTTGGATTTCCTGTGGCAAAAAATGAGCACACGGCTGCTACGGAACAGGAGAATGTTCAAACCTTGCAGCTGTACTTGTATGCACAAAAATGCACAGAAAATCCTTGGTGTGGGGCATCTGTGTTAAAACCAGAAAAGGAGAGCCCCAGAAACTCAGGTATTAGCAGTTAACATAATAATAGCACAGCTTTTGAAATCCCTCCTTGTACTGTCACTTTAAATGTTTTATTGATTAAGGCCTAGCTTACTTAACCTAAAGCCCTATATTTATATTTAGCCAAGGTAAGTTATGAGTCATGAGTAATCCTTTTGATCCAGAGGTTGCCGTGGGTCACCAGAGAAATGAGTTGAGTTATAATATCCTAGCAAACTAGCTGTGTGTACAGAAGAATAAATTAAATAAACTGTCCTTTAGAAAGTCTCAGTGATGCCGTACTCTGTTTCTGTTTAACCAGAAAATGTTGTGTTTGTTTTCTTTTCTTCTCTCATCTGAAACGAAATGTATTTGTGATGACAGATGCAAATGTAGTCGCTGATGTTTGTAGCCAGCTGAATTGTCTTTCCGCTAAGGGTGTCAGCACTTCAGTCCTGAGCCTGGGCTGCTCCAGCTGAGCACTGGAGTCTTTAAAAACAACATGTGAATAAATTTGACTCAGATGACTTCCCTGTGTCCAACTTCAAGTTGAAGTGGCATTACCCAGGTGTGTTTGCATCCCTCTGAGCAGGTTTGCTGCTCACTGCTACGGCCAGACAAGCTGATCTTCATAATCTTCAGGACCTGTGAAGCATGTGAAACACGAGCGATGACCCAAGGATTCCCCTGTGCATGCAATCCAAGTGTCGCTGTGATACAGTAAGTCATTTCAGTTCTCAGACAAACCAAGTATGCAGACCTTAATGAGAATAGGAATTCGGGGGTCTTTTTATTGCTTTTTATAGTCTTGGACCCTGTTAAACCAGATGGTGAGTACCCCCAGCTCCCCTTAAAATCCTGCAGATCTGGTTTTGCATTAATGTCTGCCTCCCAGAGACTGTTGCCTGTGTCATCTGTGGATGCAGGCAGCACCCTCAAGGACTGTGGTACAGTACAAGGAGTGTGGTACACTGTGTGCTAGTTGATAATGGGTTAAGGGATCAGGAGCACAAGTATTGTTCTCCTCTACCCCTCCAGTTGCCTGGAATAGTGAGGAAAGAAACAGGAAGACCCATCAGATCAATACCTGTCTCTGAGCCTGGTGCCACCATCAGGACTTCGGGGGGTTTTTGACCATGTATCAGTTTACACAACACCAGGCCTGCTGGTGACCGACAGGGTACACCTTTTTGCAGGGATCATCAAAAGAGTTTCAAACTACATCTGAAAGGGGAAAGAGATAGAGATAAGCCTGGGGGGTAGCACATCAATGTTTGTGGGACGGCATTGGCTAGCAGTGGACTTTGGTCTGCCATCCCAGGAGAGGTAGGGGATGGAGTGGCATGTGATAGCAAAGATATTGATGGGCCAGAAATGACAGTAGCATCTGAGAATGGTCAGGTAGGAATTATGCCTTCTCCCCCCCCAAAAGGTGACAGAATCAATAGCCCAACTGAAGTGTGTTGCCACCAGTGCACGCAGCATGGGCAACAACCACACAGGAGGAGCTGGACCCCATTTTCATCTGGAAAACTAGGATATGTTTGCCATCACAGAAATGTGATGGGGTGATGCACAAAACTGGAGTGCTGTATTAAGTAGCTATAAGCTCTTCAGAAAGGATAGGCCAAGGAGAGGCAGTGGATTGGCCCTGGGTGTTTTCATTCTCTTGAGCTATGATTCTCCACAACTGTCCACACAGCTGGACTGTGCACGCACAACAGTGTGAGAGGACTGAGGTCTCTGCATGCTCAGGGGAAGGATTAAGAGCTATTCCGTAGCTCTACACAAAGCTGCGCTCACAAGTTCTCTCTTTGGACACACAGGAAATATTGTCTAACACTGGCTTGCTGGCAGACCTTGAGATTTAGTACAGACATAGCCCAAGTCATAGGTCTGATTTCACTTTGAACTGAAATTGGTATCATAAACTAGCAGAGCCTTTTGCTTTGTTTGCTTTCTTTGGTGTGGTTTATTTTTAAAATGTATGCATATTTCCAAGAAGCATCTTGAAAATTTATTTTTATCGTGGAAATGGAATGTTTCCTGGCTTTTTTGAGTCTCTTGGTGTAAGCTTATGCCCTAGATCAAGTTAGCGTTAGCAGTTGCATACCAAAGCCATGTAGCAGAGTTTGAAACAGATGTGACTTCCCATCCAAATCAGGTAGACCTTGCTCATATGAATCTGCATGACCAGAGACTCAGGAAACTGTCCACTAAGTTCTTTTGACACACCTACTGGGTGATACATTGAGATTTGCTGGGCTTGCTCAACATATGAGATACCTCATAGTCACCAGAAAACATATGATGAGTCCCATATGTTCAGCACTCATGGATTACTAAGGAAAACAGAGAGAGGGAACAACTTTTAAGGACGAAAACCAAAAAAGGTCTGGTCTGGTTTAGGTCCCTAACTTGCTAAGTGGTTGAGTGTCTGCTCATATTCAAATTAAGTGTGGGAGCCCAGGGGCTGTAAAATCATTACACTAAAAACTCTGTGAGCTGGGACTATAGATCGCACGCAAACATGGCAGCTCACTGTGTATTACTTCAGCCTTTGAGTCTTCTCTTAACAAATGTTCAGATTTTATACCAGAAGAAAACAGCTTCATAAAAGAATCTTCATTCCAATAGCTGGGGGAGACTGGGGAGAGTGCTGCTTTCAGGGCTTTGAAGTCCATCATTGTCAAAACTTCCATTTTTTATTCATTTACTCTTGCAGCCATACCAATACATAGTTGTGTAATTTACTGGGCTTAGTAGCATTTAATTTTTAAGTGTAATTCAACAAAATAGTTGACATCGGGAGATTTCCTGTTTCACAAGTGGCCTGTTTCTGAAACAAGAGGATAATAAGCAAAGAAGCATTTTACTACTCTAGTTTAACAAATGATTCTATATTGATAGACCAGGATAGTATCCAGGAATGGAAGGTCACAGAATCACAGAATTGTTAAGGTTGGAAAAGACCTCCGAGATCATCAAGTCCATCCGAAGTCCATTTGCTTCTTTCCATATACAACTGGTATTTTGTTGTTCAATCCACAGAATCTGGATACCCATTTTACCAAAAGTAAAGTTAGTCTGGCAAAAGTGTCCTCTACTTTTTACCTTTGTGCATAGCTGAGGAGCCACCATTTTTCTCTCAATAACTTCTGCTTTCTTTTGCGTGATGTTGTTTCTGCATATTTGGTGCTCAGTTATTGAATCCAATATTAAAATGTGGAAGAAGGAATCAACAGATCTGACCTGCAGCTCACAAAACCTCCCGCTTAAATACTTCAGTGAAGACTATCCCAAAGCTGAATTCCTGTATTGCAATGTTCAGTTTTACAGGTTAATAGTTTGTTGTTTGCTTGAACACACAGGAACTCACTGGCAATTCATCATTCTGCCTTGGTTCATTTTGTTGAATAGGCAGGTCCTGGTAAAGCTGACCTTTGCACCGGTTTAACGTTTCCCCTTCACACCTTCAAGGCTGAAGGGTTTGACTGACATCAATAATTAATTTTTGAACAAATACGGCACACCTTTTCTTCTGGTTCCTCTCAAAGATACGAGTCTTTGTACATCGCAACAACAGGCATGTTGTGAAGGAGGGGAGTCCAAAGGACACTGGTGGGGATCAAAGTCTTAAGATCAGCCTGTCTTGGTGCAGTTAATGTTGTGTCTCACCTCTGCTATGCTGTCATGTCTTTCTGAGTGCCATAGGCAAGACAGAAAAGCATTTATGTGCACTGCAAAACTCAAGACATTCAGGACAGGTTGCACCAGCCGCACTGAGCAGGTTTAAGTAGCTCCTTTGGGCACGTGCAATAACCACAACGGGTAGTCCTGCGAGCAGGGTCACTTCAATTGACTGGGTGTGCCAGAGATGTTAAAAAAAAAGATCCTCAGATTCTGGCCAAGTAAAACGTTTGCAGGAGAAAAAGAAGGCATGGTGTGGAAAAACCCAGCAGATGGCTGTGATGCTTCCTTTGCTGTTCTGGCTTAAATTGAAGGTGTGGTTTGCAGGGTCATGCTAGCCCTGCAATGCCACACCAGATCATCTTGCTTTTCTTATTTTCCAGGTGATGAAGATGAGATATAAGCCAGGTGGATGAAAGCCAGGTGGAAACTGTCTCCATTGACAGCCTGATGGGAGCTGAACACTGCCATAAAGTGATAGAGAAAGGGGAGAAGATGATTAATCAAAACAGAGTATTTATCTCTGCTGCCTGGCTGACCATTGCTCATCTCTAGCTTACTGATCTGAACTGGTCCCCAGTATTGGTACAAACAGAGCTTTATGCCCTTGGAGACTGAAAAAGTTGCAAAGTGTGAGAGTGAATGATATAAATTTTGAAAATGCCTTTGTTAAGTCTCCCTTGTCAACTTTGCTGATGTACATCAGCATGTGCTAGCTGCTAAGAAAATGAACAGTTAAAAAAAGATAGGTCATGAGAGTGCACAGTTAATCTCTCTCATCTTTTCCTTGTTGGGTATTAGTTACTATGATTTCTGCTCTTATCAAGGACATTCAGACTCAAAAGCCAGAGTAGTTCTAGCTGTTATTATTTGTCTTTACAAAGTTTGACTTAAATTCCATCTACAAAGCATCTTCAAAATATCCCTTTGAAAATGTGGGTAAGCAGCTATCCCCAATGCCATCAACTTGCAGACTCCTGTGTCCCGAATCCTAAACCAGGCTGCCCATGACTCAGCCTTGAGGGAGACTGGTCTAGGGAGAAGGGAGGAATCTGGACAACAGGTGCTCTTGTCGGAATCCTTTGCCTTTGTGGGCAGCATAACTTACAGTGCAATTTGTATTGTGACATAAATCATGGCTGCCTCAAGCTCCACATAATTCCCCTGGTGCAGAGCCTGCAGTTCATGTGATACAGTGGGGGCTGAGGGTTGGTAGGGCAACAGATGTTGGTGAAGAAATTAGGCGACAACTGACACAGCCTCCACGGCCTCCAGTCTCCCAAAAGAAGTGATGGACAAGGGTAGTTTTCTGACAGTGGCAACTCTCCAAGAGAAGACAGGCAAAGGGTAAGATTTGAGGGAGGTTTTAAGGTCTTTCTGTTACAGAAGGAGGTACATGGAGGCTTTGGAATAGACCCTTCAGATTTCCACCTGTATCTTCAGAAACTGGTAAAAATTTGCATCAAAATGAAGGAAACTTGAGATGAATGAGTTCAGCCCTCCTGCATGTGAGATGGTGGAGGATTTGCTTTGCTTTTGGACATATGGCAATGTGGCCTTTCTGTTACATAGAGAAAGGGAACATTAGTGTGATTAGATTTGAGGCAGAGTTTCTGAACAGGCAGCATGTAACATTATAGGTCCTTCTGGGAGATGCTTAGTGAATCCTGTTGCAGGTGGCTATTTATTTCAGCCTCCACATGCAGGAAGTAAGAGAAGCTTTCTAGGTGGAAGGAGCCTGGGCTGAACAGTCTCTGGGAGGAACTAAAGCCGAGCCTGGTGGGGAGATCTAGGTATTATGTCGTTATGAGATTCCATGCACATGTATCTGGATTGTAGCAGAAGGGTCCATATGACTGTGCAGTGCCTGTGGAGGCTTAAGAATGGTGAAGGGAAGACATCTGCTTCTAAATACTGCATTATAGTTCCCTCCTGACAATGCATCTGTGTGAGTTTGTAGATGCTCAGTACCTGGGGAAATCCCAACACCTTCTTTCTAAGGATGAGCTGGAGCACACTACCCCCTTACCTCTAACTCTGAGGTGCCCAAATCTTGCACAGCAAACTCAGTATGAAGCCAGACCACATTGGTGACTTACAAAGTCTCAGATGCCCGTGTAAGAAACCATCTCCGTTCTTTTTACTCGAGTATGACAATGCAGCTGTGTCACAAGCCCATGCAATCAAGGATTTTGAGTACTGAGGCAGAAAATCCCCCTGAATCTTACTGTCATGGTGTTTTGACCTCATTCGAGGTTAACTCTTGTATATGCTGCTTGAATATAATGTGCTGTAATGCCCAGACACCGAAAGAACAGCAAAGGTTGATATTTCATGGCCTTTGTAAGACAAACTCAAACATGTGGGCTACAACTAGTTAACAATGACTATTGTTATTTTTTTCCTTAACACTATAATTCCAGTGGGTTGGGGAGGAAGCTAAGAAGTAGCCAGTTCTCCTCTGGATACGAGTGGTTACTTTATCTGAAACAGCTGATATAATAGTTGAGTGTTCTTATAAAATAAATCCTGGCTTCTGAAGAAGCTGCAGAAAATGGATTTTTTGCAGCTTCCACAGTCTTAGGGCAAGAATCCACAGGATGGATGTGGGACATGTTTCTCATCTAGTCATGCTCTTAAGTAATGTTCTTGTCACAAAACTCTCAAAAAATGGCAGTCACCTGGTACTGGAACAGATGTCATTGTTCTTCAGCCAAACTCCACTTCTAATCTTTTTTTTTTTTTTGAGTGTTTGAGACAGACTGTAACCAAAAATGAGGAGGGAGAAGAAAGTTTGGGAGAAATTTAGGCCTTTACTGCACATACCACAAAGAGGTACCACAGTGGAAAGCACTGCTGAGCTTTGAGAAGCCAACAAGCTTGGAAGCTTGTAGGCAGGGTTGCAGGCAGCTTCCCCTTTTACTGGGACTTGGAAAACTCATTAGTCCTGAAAATTGCCAGATCTACTCCAAAGGGAAGGGAGAAGGGTCATGTAAAGTTTGGAGAAAATTCAAACTGCTTTTTAAATTTTTCTTTTTTTTTTTTTTTTTTTTAATTTGACAATTGTGAAAAATGACCTGAGCTTCCAATTGTAAAATCTTGTCTAATAATAAAGCTGGGTTGGGCTGACCCAGCCAGGAGATGCAGTGATGAAGTGTTGGGCCTGGGCAGTTTCCACTGGCAGAGATCTTCTGGAACCCAGACTGGATTTTAAAGCTCCCCACTGGGGTGAAGCTGGCCACCAGTGTTCATTCTGTTCTGCTTCTTCATCGGCACTAATCCATACATGCAGCAGCACCCCTGTTATTTATAGTTGACCTATATTCAAAAGTTGGTTATGAATGTGCACCAGAAAGACAGAGAAGTCAGAGGGTTGTGCAGAGTGGGAACCCAAAAGGAGAGGGCAGGGGTAATGGCATGGAGCGCATTCACAATGAGTTTTGAAAGCCGGGATTTGTTTGCCACTGATTAACAAAATGAAAAACCAAAGTAGAGTGCAATTAGGAGGATTAGTGTGAGCTCATAACTCCTCCCCAGCTCCTGAGAGAGTGGTTTGCTAAACTGACCTTTTGTGGGGCTGGACTGGAAAGACATAAATTAGCTCATAATGCACGAATATTTTCATTTAATAAAACCCCCAAATTTGTTTGGAGTTCCCAGGCTTCTCGGGAGAAAAAGAAAGAGAGCTATTATGTTCTACAAAAACAATGACATTTTACCCTCTGTATTTACTCTTCCAATTGAAAAACTGCAGTGGGCCAAGGTCCTTATCACAGCAACACTTGGCACTTCTACTGTGCATTTCACATGCCCTTACAACCAACCAGACCCTCTTGGAGAAACGCTTCACTTCGTTCACCAGGCAGGACTTCACTTTCCCTGCAGTAAAACGAATTACCTGACAATAATCCTTCTTACTCTAAAGAAGGATGGGTTAAAAATAGATGGAGAGGATCGGAAAACCATTCCAAGACCTGCATGTGAAACCCTGGAGCTACCTCGTGGGCAATCCCACAAGTGCATTGAAAGCAGGCGGGGGGGTGAGGGACTGCTTGGTAGCCACTGCCTGCTCAAGCCCAGACACGTCTTCCTTATGCCTGAGCATTATAGCAGGGCAGGGCATGGCCAACAACCTGGAGAGCTCAACCAAAACTCAAACGCTGTCGTTTGGGAAGGCCAGAGGCATCCCTCACACAACGCTGCGTGGGTAAAAAAGCCCTGCTGCGTCATCCCCTTCAGCAACAGCATGGCGGGGAGGGCTCGAGGGAAGGCAGCACGGGAGCTGGGGAACATGGGGCAGAGCAAAGCGATCCCTCCTCTCCGCTCTCCACAGCTCCTTTGGCACAGGCGGAGGGTTTGGGTCAGACACTGGCTGCGAGGCACCGGCCAGAAATTGCCCTTTGCTTTTAAAATGTCTCCAGCTGAAAGCCTACACGGTGTTTCAGAGCAGGAGGTGCCGGTACGACCAGGCGCATGCATCAGCCCCCAGCGTGTGTTCCAGCCTTAGAAGTGGGTAGCCGCAATCTGAGGGGAAAGTGCCAACAACGAAGGGGCCATTTTATACCCAGACAAGAAAGGGGAGTCCCTGGGGCCTAAGTCTCTAAGATGGCAGAGCTAAGACTTGGGCGAAGCTACGAGCTAGCTGGGGTGTCCATTTGGGGAGGAGGTGTGTGACTGATGGGGGTACTGGTGCTGTATTTTGAGAGCGGGGCCGGACATGGGCACTGGGACAGCATTCAGGGGGTTTTAGGGTCATCTCAGGCCCAGGCGTCGCCATGGCAACGAGGGCCTGCAAGGGCCTGGGGCGAAGCTGCGGCCTGCCCACCTCCCTCTCCCTCTGCCCCTCCTGCCAAGGGTTAATGTGCAGCTTCTCCTTGGGATTAACGTTTTGGGGGTTGTTGCTCAGTGCCCCGTGGAGGAGAGGTTGCCATCGTTTCCCTTTTCCACTCTGTGCTGTTTCCTCAAGTGCAGGTCCTGGCCTGTTAAGGGGGAATGGCTGCCTTTATGGCGGGAAATGCAGAGAAACTGAGAAATGAGGCCACTGATAAGTCACTAAAATATCCGCTTTCTTTTGAAAACCTCCCCGTGTGCTTTGCTCGAGTACCAAGCAACTTAACTGTTGGATGTATTTAAGTAATATTAAACTCTGCCTTCCCCCCCCCCCCCCCCCACTTCATGTTCAAAGGGAAAGAGCCTGTATTGGTACAGTTCATTTTTTAAAGCCTTTTAAAATTTCTCTTTGGCAACACCTCTTTGAAGTCTAATCCAATCTGCAATATATGTCTTCCAAGTTAATCCCAATTTTTTCAGGACGACCAGTAACGCTACATAAAGGCCTTCCAAAGAATAACAAGAGCACAAGGCACAATCCAGTTAAATCTCCAGATGAAGGGGACAGTTCTGCTGCAATTTACAACGGCGTAAATCCGCAGTCACTCCACCAGTGGGTTGACCACGCAGGACTAGCCCTCTGGAAACCAATTTACTACTCAGCTCTGTATTTGCCACTCAGACTGAGATTTAGGTTTAAAATGTTAATTTTTAATAAGGCAGCAGTTTTCTTTTAGAAGTCTCCAGGAACCAGTTCTGGTTTGTGTTCATTTCAGAGCTTTATGGCTTTCTCAGGATCTCCCTAGACCTTCCATATGCATTTTCTAAGTACCTTTCTACACAGTCTGTGCTGTATTATATTTTACCTCCAAAGAGTGAAATTAGGAACTCCTTTTTCTGATACAAAAGAAGACACTAGACAAAAAAACTGTTGGAAATACCCTTAAGTGTAAGGGAAGATCCGTAAGTGGAAATGAAATTCTGACCTGGGATACCAATCCTTAAATGTCACAAATAAAAATCTGTTTAAGGTTGGCAGACAAAACTCCCTGGCTCAAAGCCAAAGATGGAAAAATCAAAACTGGAACTAAGAGGTAAACTTTTAAATAACTGTGTAAGTTATTAACGGAACAGCTTCCTGAGGGACACGATATGGTCTCCAACACTCAAACACTAGTCTTATTGTCTGCTATGATTTTCCTCACACTACCCCCTTCTCCAGTTAACCCTCCAAAATTTCAGTTGTCTGTCCCACAGGATTAAAGTGTGATCACCTCCCTCAGATCCTCAGGTGCCAATCACCCTTTTTGCTCAGACTAACAAAATGACTAACATAGTTATGCCATACAAGGAAGGTTTTCTCAGCCTGTGTTGAGATGGATGTTGACTGCTTCTACAAAGGCTTTTGTGTCCCAGAATTTCTCCATTGTTTTCCGAGAATATTTAGTCTAATGAAGAAGCATCTCCTCTCCTCACAGACTGTGCCTCTTCAGATCACATCTTCTGAAAACTACATTCAGTGGCTCAGCCACATGTTGTTGAGTTTGGGACAGGAACAACTGAGCTGAATGAAGAGAAAAGCAGCCCCCATTCTTGCTGCGTTACTTAGGGCCTTCAAAATGCGTGACTTTTCACTCTGTGTCAGTAGCCATTTGCCAGACCGAATTGGAAAGGTCTTTTATAATAAAGTTTCCCCCAAAATACCTTAAGCACTGAACTCTGTTACCACTTCTTTGTCATCAGAAAAACACCTGGGCAAAAGTGGTGTCCAGTCTGAGCTGGTTTGGGTTTGATTGTTGCACTTTACATTCCTGGATGGTGGATGCAGTGATAATGTTACACTCACGAGCCAGCTTTTCGGAGCCATAACTGCTTTGCAGGACTTTCATTATGTGGTGCAGGTGTTCTGCATTATAACTCATTTTTCACTCACATGGCTGTAAGAAGACGAGTCAGTCCTGCTTATTATTGTCTTTTTTTTTTTTTACAAATCATCTGTATTGGTGTTTGCTGTTCGCTGACGGCTCATTCGTACCATGAATGGTATGAGATGTCTGGTAGTATAACCCAGTAGATTTACTGCACAATTGGCAACATTAGAGCACCCTGAGACATCAGCCAAAATCCTACAAGGTCCAGAATAGCTTAGGTAGATTGCTATTGCAGATACAATATACTTCTACAATGTCCTTCTCAGGGTTCACTTGGATACTGTTGAGTGCGTTTGGCTCTGAAACAGAAATCTCTTTCCATCTGCGTTTATCTACCTTGCAGCATGTATATGCTATTTGTGTGTGCGTGGACAGCTGTGCAGACATGTGTCTGTGTGCTCCTATATATCAGTTTATAGCCATAGATATGCATGTATTTACCACTGGAATATTTCTCAGTTCAGGAAACTCTCACATGTTATTCCCTCTGTTCCCTTTTGCTGATATAAACGACCTGTCTGCTGAAACAGTTAATTTTCCTTTACTGTCTTTCCTGAAGATGTGCTGTTGGTCTGCAGGAATCAGAATGTAAGAAAAATGACAGTTTATACGATGGAGACATAAACGTAGAAATGCAGCATAGACTGTGCAAAGAGAAATTCGTGATCTGTGGAGCTGATAAACTATTGAGGGAGGTTTTTCTGCAGGATATGCGATGAAAACAAAGTTGCCATTAAGAGCAACTTGTTGGCAGGAACTAATATATAAAATTTTCACTTTTCAGTAGCTATGTTTCAGTGCCCAGGTTTGTTTTTTTTTTTTTTTTTTCAGAGTAAAGAGAAAGTTTTTAGCAGAAGGAAAGGAAAATCCATGAATTTCTTTTAGTTGGAAGAAGAATTTTCCACAGAAAAACAGCCTTTTTTGTTTGGTTTTTTTTTTAAATTTGTAATTGTTTTTTAAAAATAAGACCTAGCTGTGTGGTTTTCTGGCTTCAAACAGCAATTCCAGAACTGGCTTAAATGAGTACCTAACTAGATGAACAAACCTCAGTTAGAGTTAGGCCAATGCTAAACACTTATGTCCCAAATTACTGCCTTGTGGCCTATATGACTTTAAAACATTTCACCAGCACAATCTGATCCCTTTGTGAGACTGATAAACAGCTCATTAGATAATGCCACCATCTTCAGAGTGGGTTGACATCTTTTTCTGGTTAAAAAACTGCTCACCCCACTTGTGATCCCATATTTCTGTCCTGGATTTGATTTTACCAAGTACATATCTCAAGGTAGTCTGTGCAAAACTAGCAGCTGCTGGGTCTTTTGGAAGCCAGTGGCTGCTAAAACTCTGAAGGGACTATCAAAATGCATTTAAGCAGGACAAGCTGAAGTCAAAAAAAAAAAAAAAGGATTTAAATGCCCACAACCCTTGTGGTAAATATCTGCACCACTCTCACTCCCTTCTCTAAACTTTACCTCATGTGGAGGCTTTCCCAAAATCACAATACCTACAGTTACGGGGTTTCTTTTTTCCTGGCTGCAAAAGACCTGGCCTTGTGCAAAGAGCAGTGAGTGAGTTTCGGCAGAAGTAATTGCTCTGCCTTTACCAGAGTTATATTTCCAAGAACACAGTCCCCAAAGAAAAGGGGAAAGTAACTTATTTTTTCAATTTTAAACTGAAAACTGAGATTCTACTTCACATTTCTAAGTCTCGTCTGCCAAGAAAAAATGAAGTTAGAAAGGCCGGTGGCTTTGCAGACCTACCAAATTCACCCTGAGCTGTTCTGAAAATAAACAGCATCAAAACTAGATAGTTTTGCTGAAATATAACCCTGCAGTAATAAAACAAATGACTAACACTTTCTATTGGTCTACGTAGCATAGTACATGAAACATACATGTAAGCAAGTCAAGATGGATGAGTCATCTTGACTTAATAAAGCTTACAAATACTTGCTAAATATTTGAGAAGTCTCATGCCAGGAGCCTTCATCACTTGTTTTGTTAGACTCCTGCTTTGCCAAGTCAAAACAGTCAGGAATCATAAAAAATAATCCACCCAATCTGTCTGAAAATGCAGTTTTCTAACATTATTTTTCTTCGTTTACAGCAGCAAGTCCTTCATTCTGCCATCAACATTTTGCAATAGAGAGCATGACTTCCTCTTCTCATAAGGTAAGCAAATGTTTTGCATTTATCAAGTTCCCAGAGCCTAAATGGAGATAGAGAGTCAGCAGACCTCACATGTTTATGTTTCTGTACTGGAAATGAGCCACGGGAAGTTGCAGTTAAAAGGCTGCGATGTCTTGGGGTTCAAGGGACACAGTGGACTTCAATGACTTCAGCACAGAGGAACATCTGAATCTCTGTTTGCCTTAAATATGAATTATAAGTTCTCAGAACCTTTGTGAATAGGGCCAGAAACTAGAAGCCTACGTTTATTCATGAAGCGCGCTGCTAGTTCATGTTGGTTTACAACATTGTTTTCCTATCAAAAAAGAACTAATTGCTCCCACCTCCCAAACCCGCCAATCTAAACCCTGCCCAAGCTAGAACTACTCTTACATCTGGATTTCCCTGGACACATTTCCTCTTGTCTGCTGGAAATTTCGTCTGAGTGTAATTTGGAGAGTTTAAAAAAAAAAATTTTAGGGGTGGATATCAAGATGTTTGGCAACCCGACTGGGTTATTGTTCCAGTTAAGCTGCTGGCCACCCTGAAATCTCAGCTCTGTCCATTGCCTGTGATTAGATCAAAGCAATCACGAATGTGCAGTGAGAGAAGTGCTCTGGGGATAGTCAGAGCTGCTGCTTGGGAGCTGCGGATGCAGTCTGCGTTAGTGATAAACGTGACAAGACATGGTGGGTTTACTGTCCCAGTGCATGTACGGAAGGACTGAGGATACCCAGAAATGTTAAATGTGCCTAAAAGAGAAAGCACTCAATTGGTGTCAGGCGATTCAAAGGTTCTTTCCCAGGAAAGAAATATTGCAAGGTAACCCAGAAGTGCATGAAAAGTCTGTGCAGACAACAAGAAAAACTTGGTGCTTCAAAGAAAAGGGGAAACAGGAGCATCTCTGTGACAAGGAAAGACTGAGAGACCTGGGGCTGTTTAGCCTGAAGACTGAGAGATGGTTTCATCAATACCTAAAGGGTGAATGTCAGAAAGATGGGGCCACATTTCAGTGGTGCCCAGTGATGAGATCAGGGGCTATGGGCACAAACTGGACCACAGAAACTTTTATCTGAACAGGAGGAAAAGCTTCTTTCCTGTGAGGGTGCCAGAACCTGGCCCAGGCTGCCCAGAGAGGCTGTGGAGTCTCCTTGTCTGGAGAGATTCCCACCCCGGCTGGACACTGCGTTGCTGGGCCCCCATGTCTGGGTGGCCCTGCTGGATGGAGCAGGGGGGTGGCACCAGAGCATCTCCAGAGGGTCCTTCCAACCCCCACTGTGCTGGGATTCTGTGAAAAGCAGAGAATGCAATTGGACAGGTGGAAGGATTGAAGTTTCAGTTGCCAATTTCCCTCCAAGTCATCAGTGCAGGTTGAGCCTGTTACTCACAAAGCAGAAATGTAGTAACAGCCAAAGAGGCAGCTCTTCCCTTGCCACCGTGCTCCATAAATCAGGACTCAGGTGGGGCCCTTTGGCAACAGAGCAACAGAGACAAATAAGTGATTGAATGTCAGTGGAACAAAACAAGCAATGGAAAGGGCTAAACATTAGACACCGAGTTGCCGGGGAATTAAATTAGCTTAATTGACCATGGATGGATAAAATTTCTCTTGTTACCTGACAGTTGTGTTACATTTGCCATGTAAGGGCTTAATGTGGATTTAGGTCTCTGCCATCCACATGCTCAGTGCTGGGGAAGAGTTGGTGCGCTGCTGAGATGGAGTTCTGCCATCATAAATGGGAAGAGACATCATTTGGCTTTTACTGTAAAATTTGTGTCCCACAGCCTTTCCCCCATCAGAATCCATCATTGACACAGAGACTGCGAATGAATCAGAGCTCTTTGCCAGTCACAGCCATTCAGAAAACCAGTTGTACTGGAAGCAACTGTGTCTGGTGTATCTGTGGGTAACGCACAGTTTTTAACACAATTTGTGGCAAAGGGATGCAAAGCACAAGTCCATATTAAAAATCACCTTTGCCTTAATTGGTGGTTGGCTCTTAGGTGAATTGTCTTTTTTCTTGAGCCTGTTCCTAGTGCGTAAGTTATTGTTACCTTCCCAAATTCTTCTCTCAGACCCTTTAACAATTCATCTTCCTGTACCAGTGGCCAGATGTTGTATCATCTCCTTTCAGTTGTAAAATGTCACAGGTGAGAATGCAAAGAAAATGGAAACCAGTAGTAAAGCACCTTTTCCTCCTCCAGTGGAGGAGGTGCTTTAAACAAGTCTTATTTTGTAAGGGTTTCTTGCATATCAGTGAACATTCACAAAATATCTGGAAGAAGAAGAGATCCTGTTAACTCTACAAAAAGTTTGTATGACCACAAATAGGGATTTTAGCAAGGACAGAAAAACAAAAAGGGACAGATTTTGTACAAGATCCACCAACTAACTGGGATCAACTGGGACATGCAGAGGGCACTTCTGGATCACAAAGTCATACTGTTGTGTTACTGCTATTTGTCTTCAGGAAAATGTTTGTCTCCCAAGAGAATGGTACTGCTTGTGTGAGTAAGGGATAAAAAGCAACGGTTTGGACTCTTGGAGAGAAAAGAAAATGCATTCTTATGTACTCCAGTGTCTGATTTCAACAGGCAGGGACACCAGTCCTACTCACCTTTTCAGTTATTTCACTGCTTACGAGGAGAATATACAGACAGTTACTAAGACATTTGTCTATTGCAACAGAAGATTAGGAAAGGTTTGATCTTCACTCGTTTAAGGGCATTGTCTTTATTCATAAAGGCTTTCCTTTGAACACACAGGGGTTCCTAATCTGGGGTAGGATCATTCCCCAGCACCTTCCCTATTAAAATCCCAGTAGAGGTCTTCCCTGTGGACTTTCCCATACATCATCCAATCAAGAGGGCAGTAGTTGCTGCCTTCCACTTCCCTCATCTCCATCATTTTTCCTTCCCTCATGGACTGAGCTGTGGTTTAGAAGCTCCAGGAACCCCCTTGCATCCAGAATAAGCTGGTTGCTCCCACAGGAGACCTTTTTCTCCAGATCACTTCTAGAGCCTGGCTGCTGCTACTGCCCAGCATCTTCTCCCTTTGGAGCTGACTGCCAAAGGCTGCTCCCTGGACCACCTCAGGGTTTCTCTTTCCACCCTGGAGATGGAAAGATAATACAGGTTCCCACATGGTGAGGTGGAAAAGCAGAACCCCATCCTGGGAATTCCTTCTGGGAATTTTTCAGGAATACCAAAAATACAAATGGTTGTGAAAAATAAGCAATATAACCCTACAGCAAAGCAAACAACACAAGGATTTATGAACATAGATTTTGGAATTCTTTTGTATTTGTTGGCTGCTTTCAAGGAAATCACTCAGTAATACATATCAATGGCAATAACTTCACTCCATTTATTATGTTTTTAACTACTGAAATTCAGTGGCCAAACCGTGGAGAGTAAGATTAACATAATTAGTTATTTATTAGTGTTGGAACTGTAATGAATAGAACTCAATTTCTGTTACTGGAACACTTAAATGGAATAGATTTTCCCTTTTTGATAATATCTACCTTGGTGAGTCCTTCACTTTATAGATAGGGAGGTATCAAAGATTTTATACTACTGTAAAATAGCCTGAATTATATTAATGTACAGTGCTCCTATATGTCTCTTTTTCCTGTGATGTTCAGAATATGGAACTTCTTTGCATTTCTTTGTATCTTAAAGGACTTAACACCCCTTCCTTTTTAGCAAGCTTTGTGTTTGCTATGCACTATGTTCCTCCTAATAAAACAAAATATTCAGACTCCCATTTTACAAGCTTTTGAAAGAACACCAGACTCCAGTGATGTGGTAAAATCTCTTTTCTACCAAAGCTTTAAAAAAAAAAAAAGTAGATAACTTGGGAATGTGTGGCATTCTTATTTGCCTCAAAAGCCTTTGATTTGACAGTATTTGCAACGATGTTTTGTACAGAGTTGTTCAAGACAAGCAGTAACTGGGCTTCCTTATCTGGGGCTGTGCAGCTCCTTGGTGGGAATAACCCTCTTTACATACAGTCGAAGATATTTCTTTGCTCCCATTGTTTAATTGCACTCGGAAAGCTAAATAAGCCCAGCAGTTTTTATAGAACAGTGACAGGAATAATTTTTTATTCAATTTTAATGTTTTCATCGTGTTTGTTCGTGAGAAGGGTCTTTAATTGGGCCTGAAGGGAGAGCCTTTTGTCAGTACAACATTATTACTTGTAATATCAGAGTTTCAGTTTTTAGCTTCAAGTTCATTTAAGCCTAATCTACTTAGAGCTTTGCAAGTCTTTAAGATGACCTTGGAGAATTCTGAATCAGGCCCTAAAATGCTTCAAATTAACTGGAAATACAACATCTAGAAAAGAGAGACACAGCAGAAGGATAGCCAGAAGATTTTACAACATCTAATGACTATGTGACACTGAAAGTACATCTCCCATTCTCCAAAATCTGTTTAAGCCATTTCTAAAACTCTTTGTTCCATTTTGCCCTTTGAGTGCTTGATTTCTACAAATGAAAATGAGTAACTTCAAAATGTGGGAGCTGTTGATTATTTTCGCAGTGAGATTTCCTCAAGTCCTACATTTCTTAAGTCAGGAAAACAAAAAAGATTGAGGTTAACCGATTACATTTATCTTATTTAGAAACACCCTATAATCAAACAGGCTTTATTTTTATAACAAAAAAAAAAAGGAAAGTGGTTTTGAGCTAAGGAAATGTTTTTTTTCTATGCATCAGCAGAAATGGAGATGGACAGAGAAACAGCTTAAATATCAAGGTTGGATCACAAGCCCCTTTTCATGTTAGGCTGTGCAGCTGAACTATACGATAGCAGCTTGTTAGGCTATAGGTTTTTATTGAAATGCCTATTGAGTAAAACATAATTCATGCTGCTGTTCACCCTTAAAACAGGAAATAATATACCCATTTAACTTAATCACAATTTATATTACATGTGCATATTTCTAAACAAGTGCTGTAGATGGAGAGTTTGGTAGCAATAATATTTATGAATTACACTTTTAGTTAGCAAAGGAAAATGTGTGACCTCTTACATTTTGTTTGACATTTGAATTTGGTATCCCGTATATGTGACACGGGTGATGGATGCTTATTAACACAGTGTATAAACAGGAAATGCTTCTAAGCTGACCATTTATTAGCACAGTATGTGTTCGAACTAAAATTTGAATTTTAGCTGCAGTATTCTGCTCTGATGGCTGCAGAGCTGAAATATAAGGTGGGTTTCTGTTGGTTTTTTCCATCCCCCCTGCTAGCTTTCCTGTGCAGATTTAACAGCGTATCATTTTTATACCTAGATCAGGCTTCCCTCAAGAGCCTGAGTAAGTATATGAACACAAAGGCTTTCCTATGAGTCGTAAAAAAATAGAGTCATAGAAAATGTATCCCATGGAAGGATTTTGTAGAATTCATTGTGAATTTTCCTGGGTTAAATAAATAAATACACGCACCCACATTCCCCTTCACGTCCTGACGTATGCAATGAGCCATTTCCCCCTTTACTTCATTACTACAGAAACGCAGAGAACTATCATTGACTTCACCAGAGCTTTGACAGCTGATCCACTTTTGATCTATCATTTGCAGGACTGGAGACACAATAATTTTTCATTCACACTTAATTGTTTTTTTTTAAAAAAACCCTTAAATTCCTGACAAATATCTGAAAAGCTTCTCCAGTGAAAATTTCAACACTTCATTTTATTGAAGCAGAAGTGAAAAACTCTACGTATTTAGAAGGATCCTTCCAGCAGAGAACAAGAATATAGTTTTTCTAAAAAGCAACCTCCCCTCTCCAGTTTTCCTGATGATTTACTAAGGAAAATATAGAATAATACCGAGAATATGTTTCTCTTCTGTATAACATTTAAAGCCATCCCTCAGGAGAGAGAACGTGAATCTGTTTTTCCTAAGCACAGGCTTAATATTCCGAAGCATTTGGATAAAAATTATTTGTTTAATGAAAGAACTTTGATGACCTGGTAAAGTATCTCAAAGGGAAGGTTTTAGTTTAAAAATCTCTGTCCAAAGAGCTCTACTGTATTGTACAGGGTAGGTTGAGGAAATTATTCTCTGTTTAAAAAGTCAGTAGAGAATCTCTGCCTAGCTATTGTAAGTAGCAGGTATAAGACCATCCTGACTGTTAGTATTAATATTAAATACCTTTACTAAATACACAGCTTTCCACATTTCAGGGCCAAATCACAGGAAGGTTAGCAACCTGGAAATTGAAACTGGCAGATCTTTAATCTAACATTCTGCTTTTCGGTGGAAAAAAAAGTAACGTCTTTATAGATGAGAGTCAAAGGTTAAATTTAGTTTGTATCAAATTACAAAAATATGCTTTTGGTGAGGTTAGATTCTCATGCTCAGAGCAATTCGAACTGTAATGAAAGCAAACATTGAAAGAGATAATCCCATTAAAGATGAACTATTCACTTTAACCTCAAATATTTGGGAACTAAAATAAAACCATCCTAGGAGGAGGATGAAGTTCAGCTCTTAAGGGAAACTGGAACTCAATGTTATACCTCTGACTGCACGAGAAAAAAAAATAATAGAGGAAAGAAAAAAAAATCACTCCCTTTTCTAAAAGAAAACCTTATTTTGGGGGAACAAATTAATTCATGTTCTCCTCTTGAGGGCTACACAAAACAACGGTGACCCTTTTGACAGTGCATACTTGTACAGTGCAGGGTAAATCACAGATTTCTCAAGCAGCAGCTCCTCCAGGAACAGGGAAACCCTCATAGTGCTGCTGTAGAGCAGGACGGCGGGAGCAGGGGGATGAATGGCCACAGCTGTGAGCTGGCTCAGGCTCATGCCTGGCATCCCACAACAAAGGTCTGTGCCTCCTCTCCCACCGTGCCTTCCCACATCAGGATGGCTTTTCTTCACGTCAGCCCTCTCAGCCATGCATCTGGTTTCTGAAAGGGAACCAATTCTGCTAAAAACTTCAAGCCTAGGCTCAGAATAAAATCTCAGCAAGCCTGATTCCAGTTATCCCAGTTTGTCACCTGTGCCACTGTAGCCTGGCGCAAAGAGGGAGTGTAGTGGGAAGTGGGTCTACTTACTTGGGTCTTGATCAAGGTACTGAGTGTGGTTTGGAGGTCCTGGTGGTTTAAAATTATCCACTTTTCTGAAGAAAAATGGGGGCAAGAAATATTTCTAAAGCCCCATTACTAAAGAATTGATCTCTTTCATATAATATGACAAAGCTTTTGGCTTTCAAGAAATACCAAAAAGCATCTTTAATCCCTGAACTTCTGATAACCTAATGAAAACTCACCCCTAAATGTGGCCACAGCCAGAGCCTTTCTTCATTCCCAGGGGCTTGGATGTCAATTTAAAGAATTTGGGAAGAGTCTCATATTCTTCCCTTTTACAACTTAAAATAGACTGAGGAGATTTTTTATTTAAGGTTCAAAAAAAAAAAGAAAAAGAGAAAGAAAAAACCAATCAGAGACTGATGTTTCTTTTTAATGCCAAGTTTCAGCCTGGAGAAAATTTTATGGCTGAGTTCTAATCCACCCCAAACCCTGGTTTATAACAGAAATGCTGACACAATGATAACTATAGCGTTACGAATGCTGGTGCTATGATATTTATTGCTCCCTAGTGCCAGCAGGGGTTAATCCTTATTAAATGCATTCATTTTCTGGCCTTGTGGAGAACAGCTCATTTAGTGATCAGGCAGAGCAGTGGTCCCTGGTAGCGTTAATGGAAGATATCACACAAGACGTAGTAAGTGAGGAGTCTTTAAGGGGGCTACCGTAGGTGTTTCTGAGGATTAAGTGGCCTTCTCTGGGGACCGGAGTTCAAATCCAGAGTGTCTATATCCAAGAAGTGTCTTTGCTGCAAGGGACCAGCACAAACCGAGAAGAACTTGGTTCTTCTTTTCACCTTCAAGGCAGCGTGTGAAAGGAAACGTGACATTACCGTGTATTTCCACAATCAGCAGTGGAACAGAGCCCACAGATTAGGAATTCTCAATCTCTCTCCACCCGGCTAGCCCAGATTCTCTTCTAAATTGAATGTCCTGTTCAATAGTGTTGGAAGAGTGGAGGAATAACAAGATCCCTGGTAAATATTTACCTTCTGTTATTTACCGGAGAAAGTGAAACTACAGTTTAATCGCATTTGAATTTCTTTCACATCCCATCCTCATAACCATGTGCTTCAGCAACAAGAGGAGCTGAAAATCTCACAAAAATTTCTCCATAAAGCTACGGGGGGGATGATGGGAAGATTCTTCCCTGAGATTTACACACTGATGTGGTGCTTGCTGTATTTAGATGATAAACTGGACAAACATGAAGGCAAGTTGCAGGCTTCGTTTAGAAAAGAATAGGACACAGTGGGAATTTCAACATTTTTCTCTTGCTAAGGGGTTCACCAGTACGAGCCTGAAATCACCTGCCAAGCTCTGAGCCTTAGGAGTCAGTCTGCAGACTCTAAGCAAGGGGGTTGCTTGCCGTGGAAAAAAATCTCAGGACAAAAGGAGTGAGCATGCGTGCAAAGTTCACAATGAGTTCAGTCAATGATCATATTTTCCCCACAATAATAAATATTTCTATAATTTATAAATGCCTCGAAAGGCTGAGATATGTGGGGGATGCAAAATCAAAGTGTCTTGACAGGAGAGAGAGACAAAGGAATGAGCCAGAGAGTGAACTGACTACTAAAATTCCTCATCTCTGATTTGTTTCTTTTAGAACTTGTCCCCAGAGAAAAAACTGCACTTTCTAGAGAGGCTTAAAAAATAAGAAGAAATCCTCTGGGCTTGCAAACAGCCAAAGAGAATTTAAAAAACCTTCAATTTGAGCACGGAGCAAAAAAGCAATACAAAAGATTTTCTCCTCTTCTGTTTGATAATTTCTTTTTTTAAAAAAAATATGAGCAATGAGACAGAGAAAAAAAGTAAGGCTTAAAAAAAAATAACAACTAAAAACAAAGATTAAAATCAGGGAGAGATTTTCTTCATTTCAAGGCAATGTTCTGCCTTGCTATGTAGAAGGTCTCTAGTGAAAGAGAACCAAAGTAATTTTCATCAGAACTACTTAAAACAAACCCAGGAGTGTTTGAGAGAACAGAAAGCCATGTCTTCAGCATCGGGAAAAACATGTTTTCATTAAAAAGTCATTTTGAAAGAAAAGAGGCTAATACACATTCCCTTGGTATTCAGAGGAACTGGAAATGAAAATAAAAATAGCTTTATTTTTGTTTAAAATTTCCACAGGGCAAAATACGATGCTGTGACCTCCTCTAATAGATAGAAAATAGACACAGGCTCGTGCGGAGGAAACAGCCACTGGAACATTCACAAGGTGCCTTCAACAGGGAGGCAGAAAAGACTCGTTTCTGTTTGTCTTTCTGTCAGGTACAAAGGTTTCGTGTTGAACCACAGACTCCAGGGAAGCAAGCCAGACCAAGCACAGGTCTGCAAGGTCCCGAGCATCTCCAAAGCCCACTGGTTTTTAATGGGAGATGGGAGGGGCAGAACTAGCTCGAACCAGCGGGATGGAGCTGTGGAAGGACAGGCAGGGTCAGACGTTGCCACCTCACATCTGGCCTGTCCACAGCACCACCTAAAGGGAAAGACAGTTTGGGCAGAGGTGGGCATTGTGCAGTTTGGTAGCCTGCTTCCAGGAGTTCGCAAAACCTCTGGCACAGAGAAATTATTAAAAGGAGAAAGGATGAATATTAAATGCCATTGAAATATTTGCAGGGGTGCCAAGAGCTGTCATAGCCTCCTCTGCAGAATGGAGGGGAAAACTCAGAAGTTTGTTCCTTACTTCTAGGGTTTCTTAACCTCACTTGGCTGCTAATTTGTTCTCTGCCTTCATTTTGAAGAAGAATTGAGCTCTACAACTGGAAGAAATGTTTTCTCACCCATTAACCATTTGATGCAGAGATAGATTCTCACAGAAGTCAAACACAGCCTCTTATATCTGCCCCACCAGCACAGACCGGTCCAACACAGCTTTGTACATCTTTGAAGTCAGCAGCGTAAGCGAGACAGGTCTTTTTATAAGGTTGCATGTGAAATTGTCAGCAGAATGAAACCACTTGCAGATGGTGAAGTGATAAAGATGGTACAGTATCGCACTTGCATTGCCCCTCGTTTCCTTTGGGAAGAGAAGAAATGGAAAAGAGGAGGGGAAAAAAAAAAAAAAAAAAAAAAAGCAGTGGAAAGAAAGAGAAACTCCAACAAATGAAATTCTTTTGACAACACAGTGTTGAAGGAGTAAGTGAGATTGCTGGCAAAATCACCAGGACTCTGAAGACAAGCTGACTGCTGCAATATTTATTACTTTGCTTTGGTGAAACCTCTGACATCAAGGACTTTCTTAGTGACTGATTTTTGTCAGAATAACGCTGCAGGAACTGGAAGTGACAGATGATTTTTTTTGGACATGAAGCCTGTGCATAATAGCATGAGAAAGAAGACATAAAAAAGCCTGCCTTGAAGCAGCTTAATGTGGCCCTGGAGAAAAGAGCTGTTATCACTGCTTACTGGTATAGTCACAGCAAGAGCAACTGTTACCAAAAACTGGATCCTGAAGTCAGACAGTTCAGCGTGGGGCAGATAAGAGTCATCAGAGCCTCGTGGAGCTGAGGACTGGCAGAAGGAAATCGGGCTGAGGAAGGTACCTCCAGAAATGAAACAGAAATTGGCTTTACTGTGTCAGGTCTATCCCCTGTATTGCAATACTGCGAGACCACGTGCAGTGACAACAGACATGTTGAGCTGGACACACGGTGCTGGGGCTCGTGACAGCTGCTGATGCAGAACCCAACATCCTCCTGCTTGATCTTCTGTATTTCTGAGTGCAGGGCACGCAGGGTAAAAGGACTCTGTGATGTGCCTGCAGTGAACTGACTGTAGCACTTCACAGAAACACAAAACTCCTAGGAAAAATGCTTCCAGAGTAGCCATAGAATCATCTACTATGTGAGGCTGAGTTTTCACATAATAGTTAATATCTAATTACTACCTTGGATTATGTGAATATAGAATAGTTGGGGAATGATTTCGGATATAGTCTGGAGTAGTGAGGGAGAATTTCAAAGTAATCAAAGAAAATATTCACCCTTTCCTCAAGTCCATAGCTCATGAAGATAACAGTCTCAGAGAAACCTGCAGATCAATCTTTGCCTTACAGGAGGTACCTGTTCCTCTTTTCTTCCCATCAAAAGGTCCCGAGTGAAAATCGGCGACAGCCTTGCCGTGCTGCTGGGTTTTAACCCAGAGGCCAGTGTGGCAGCAAGACACCATAACCCTCTCTGGATATCTTGGTGCTGTATCTCTCCATGCTGTACCAACACACCTTTCTGCTTCGAGTGCCCCTCATGCAGGGGAATCACACTTGCTTTCTGTGGGAATACGGTCAGGTGGAGAGTGCCGTTGTCATATTTTGGTGGAAAAAAGGCCAAATCTTTTCAGACCCCCAAATTTGTATTTATTAAAATCAGATTTTGGTTTGACTTGCTTAGTATTAGCTGTACATCGAGATGTGGGCTTTATTCAAGGCATAAATCTGCCTGAATAAAAACCAAAATGCTTTACATTTACTTAGATTGTATAGATAAAAGAATACCTGGATGGTAAATACAACTCTTATTAGCACAGCCCATCGGGCAATAGGTTACTCTGGAATGTGCTGCGAGTCCTTTTGTCTTTTTCATTACACAGGGAAGGAAAATCCAGCGGCTACAAACTCTGGAAAGATCTGTACGTGTGAGGCCTTTAGCAGGAATTTGTAATTCGCCCGTTCTCAAAGAATGTGACAGGATTTCCAAGTACTGAAATGGCAGCCACTTAGAGCTGCTGTAAATTAACCCGCGTGTGGAGCGGCCGACTCTGTCATTTCTGTTCATCGACTCATTTCGGCTGAATTGACAAGGCAGGATTTCTCCCTGGATCTGGGTACGTTACATCCACCCGTCAAGCCAAAGCTTCCAACCAGCCCCTGGGGGAACAGCTTTAAAAGACACTCCTGCAATACCAATGAACTCTCCAGCCATTGCCAGCCTGTTTCTTTGAAAGGATCAGGGATTTAAGAACACACTGACCAAACCACTGCGGTTTTCACAGACCATACTGTGGGGCAGGGTGTGATATTACCCGGGTTTGGACCTGCACCTCTTCTTACACACCCATGAGTGAGGATAGATCTCAGCAGCAGCCAAAGGGCACTGCCCTGATGCAAAAGTGGTGTAAAGGGAGGGTGAGGTCCCCTCGCCAGGCAGTGTCTGCTCTGTTTACACCGGTACCTTGGCCTGAGGGAAGTGGTGAGAGTATTCCTGAAGTTTGGCTTTCAGTTACACAAAGCTCCAGGTCATTAAGATTTTACAATAACTCTCCTGAGCGCTGCTGATTTCTCCTAGACAATACTGCAATATTCTGGCCCCACTGCTAAGCTAAGACCTGTGCATACAGACCACAGCCATGAGCCTTGCTCCTCAGGGTGCCAAGAACAACCTGCAGGTTGCTCCAAGCGATGGGTCCCCTAACTTCTTTCTCTTCAAAACCCCTTTAGCATCTGGCAACAGTTCAGGTACTACACCAGGGTTTCAGGGACTCCACTCTGTAACTGCTGCACTTGAGTCAGGCTGGCTCCTTCTGGGCATGGGTGGGAGTTACAAGGGCAAAGGGAGCTCATGCAAGAGGCTTGAGTGTTCAGCTGGGTCCAGGGGTGACCCCCTCCTCTCCTCCAGAGGTGTGGAGTCACTGGGTCTGCACAGTTCAGGAATGTGGATACCAGTTCAGCCACAGGCTAATAAGGCAAAGTGTTGCCCTGTGCTTCAGAAAGAACATCTTAACCCCATCAAGTCTTTGCTCACTGCTTTTATGCAAAACTTCTTGTTTGCTTTGTACAATATGGGAGAATTCAGCCGACAGTTTAAACGGGGCTAAAACGTGACACTGACTTCTTTTTCATTCACTCTTCTATTGTATTTTTGCAGTGTATGCTGGCTCATAAATTCACTAACTATTTTAAGGGACTCCTTACAAACATAAGTGTGTTTGGGCGGTTTAAATTCGTTCTTAATAAGTGGAAAGATTTACTAAACCAGGCCTGATGTGATGATTTGGGAGGGATTATTCACCGTTGATGCCAATATATTCCAGACAGCCTGAAGAATTAAGCACTCTGGGTGTCGAAAGCGATCTGAATATCACCTAAAACTGGTGCTTAACGGAGCTCTTGCCTGTGAGGGGTGAGGGTGTCAGGAACCCAGAGCAAGTCAAGGGACTGCATGGCAGGTGAAGGCAGGTAAGTCCTAACTCTGCATTTTTATGTGAGCTTTTCAGATGGTGATGCAGTCGTGCTCTGCAAAGAAATCTGTCTAATAAAGCTGTGAGGCAAAGCACAGCTTTGATAAATGGTGTGCTTCACGACTGCATTCCTACCAAGTGCTGCTGTCACTCAGAAAGCAAATTTATCGTATTTTATTCTGTTGGATTCCAGGTGTTAGGCATTTTCCCCTGACCCTCTTATCCTGCTTGTGGTTTCACTTTTCTTTAAGGAAACAGATGAAGCACTTAGAAACAGAGTTTGCTACCAGTTTTTAATGACGGTCTCTCAGGTGGGAAAAGAGACCCAGGGAATTGCAGAAGCTCCCGATGCATCAGTGCATGCAGGTAGCCCTGGCATAAGTTGAAGCAGAGTCCTGGCAGGATGGCACAACCTGTGAGATGGGCTTTCGTTCAAGCATTGATGTGTTGAGAAATAGTCAAAGAGAATGCCAGGAATTATTCCTGAGGATGAAGTATGGCCAAAGTGAGCGCTGGTGTAAGATGTGTTTCTGTCAAACAGGGCAGGCTCAGTTCCATTTGATGTATGTGTTTGTGTAGGTCTGAGTGCTCGCTTAGGTCACGTCCATGTCCTGTCCCTGATCCCTTTTCCTAAGTGAGTATTTTCCCAGATCACATTCCGTGGACAGCTGGCAAACACCCCAAAGCTTACTGTCCAGTAGTGCTGGCTTCCTTCCTCCTGTCCACCTGCTATACTGTAATATAGATGGTTAAATGACCTATTTAAAGCCGAGCTCAATGTGTTATTTTTGCTGTAACAGCTACGAGGTTGTTATATTATTATGAATAGAAGGAGAAAAGGCTCATTTAATTGCAAATGAATAGACTCATCCAATGACAGAGCCCTGAAAATCCTTTTTAGACCCAGTGTGGATAGAAGTTTATTTTATCTATGCTGGAAATAATTCAGTACATAGCCAATTCTTTGTCTATGTGTAAGCTCGTGTAGGCTTCCTGTTACTCTCTTTGGTTGAGTGGCATTGCTGTTGAAGACCACATGTGACCTTCACCATCAGAACAACGACACAGATCACACCGACCGTTCAGATCATCCCACTTGTGCTGAAGTTGTTACCAAAACTCACTGACATTTCTGTTGGCAGTGTGAAGGTTCAGGGATTCTCTTCCTTCTACCAGTCATTCCCACGTTTTACTCACGAGTAGGTGAAAGCCTAAACTTCAGGAAGATACTGCAACTGCAGAAACCAGGCTTGGAAGATGACTGAAATATTTGTCTCCTGTTAAATGAAGAGGATCATAATAGGGGGCAGAAGTGAGAGTTGGAGCATTACTTGGACTCATCATGATCAAGGCCACAGGAATAAGCTATGTGACAAGGCTAGGGTATCAAACATTTCCAAAAGTGCTGCTAGTGGCATTGCTCCTTTTGTTTGGTTTTTTTCTTATCTACGGAAATCACCAAGTCTGAAATGTGCCAGACTGAGGTCCAGGTATTTCTGTGATCTCTGGAAGGGTGTTTGCTAAGAAGACTTTAGAAGATTCCTCTTGGCATGTCCTCTTGTAGGACACAGCTAGTGATGAAAGCACAAATTCCAAATCTAGTTTAACAACTTTCCTTCCACAGTTATAAAAAGTGAGACCGGCATGAGATGCTAGAGGTCTTACCCCAAGAAAGAAAAGCTCTTTACACCAAAACCATGTTGTTGTTTTTTTTATTATTATTTTGTTGGTTTTTGTTCTTGTTGGTGTGTAAGGAGTAGTTCAAATGTACACTGTACTTACTACACCGAGTAAGAACTATCTGCAAGATAAACACTTTGACATCATTTGGTTTATTTCTGTTTTCCTCCATCAGATAGTCACCTTTGAAACCAAGGCCTGGAAAGTTTCAGCTGGGGAAATGGGGCCAATTCCAAGTCTGGAATCTCACTTCTGCTACACGCACAGTTCCCCCCTGTTCAAAGTTAGGGGCTTGCTTGGGCTTCCCTACAGCTAAACACTAGCCAGGAAAGTTGGGATCCAGATGCCTGTTTGGATTACACACAATCATTTTCATCACTACACAGCATACAAGGCTGTCAAGATCCTGACTTGCAGGCTGGAGGATAGGGACAGCTGATGTAATTTTATGCTGAACTCCCATTCCTAGTATTCCCCACGGATGGGGATGCAGCTTTATGGTGCATAGTGGAGGACAGACTGCCAGGGTCAGGACCTTTGGCTGTAGGTGTGTAAGGACTCCCACTTTGGGAACCAAACGCTTCAGTGGGAGCTGGGTCTGGCCGTAAACCTCGGATCTTCCTCCCTCCTTCTCTTGTGAACATTACAAGCTTTTATAAGCTTTGTTTACCAGCCAAATTACATTATTCTGTGTAATTTCTTCATAAGAAGTTATTCTGGTTAGGAGATCTGATTCATATTTGTCCACTATGAAAATCATCTCAAAAGGGAAGTAAATTGTACAGCTATTTTAAAGTCCCTGGTGGTAAAAGACAATCAGCCTCTTCCCTCTGCCCCAGTCCTTAGGTATTCCTGGAACCACTTCACTGCAGGAAAATAAATTGGCCAGATCCAGACGAAGCAATTCTAGTGGGGAAAACCACACTCAGCTGAAAGATACATTTTAGGCTTTTGGATATAGTTTCAACTTTCAAGATAACTATTCCTTTGAGGGGCTCTAACTATAAATCCCAAAGTGCCCGCAAGGAGTTGGGTAGAAGCCAAAAATGCCAAGGCAGAGGCAAATAATTGTTTTCAAATGGTGACAAACCTGCAAGGTCGGCAGAGAACAGAGGAACTCTTCCTGTTGCTGCAGGAAGATAGCCATGCAACTCAGGACGGAGAGTTCTGTACACTAAACAGAGCCTAACATCTCCACAGGGTGTTTAGCTGCTGCAAACGCAGAAGGGAACTGGTCTGCACTGGTCTAACTCACAGGGCAGAAATGATATTGGAAGAGAATCTAAAGACATTGGGTTGAGACAGAGCGTGCACTGATAATTCTTTGGCTTGTTCTGGTTTTGGTTCCCAGAGGTGAAGAAATGACAGGGTTTGTATTTTTTAAATTATTGCAACGCAAATAATTTGACAGCTTGCTCTGGAGATTTCGGTGTCATTATGAGACTTCGTTTGAAATTGCACAAGGCAATACAATAATTATCCAGTCAAGCACGTCCAAGGATGAGCGATACTTCGAGCAGAGGCTGGGAGTTTGCCACTGGTTTGGATTCCTTTGTACCCTGGACAGATGCCTACAGAGTGTGGGAACACGCTGTGAGGGGTGCCGAGGACTCAGGAACAGCTTTGCTTTTGAAACTGCAGTTGCAAGTCGCGTGGAATCAGCTTGAGGGAGCCTGGTGATTACTTTCTAAGGATATCTACATATAAAAAAACCTATGCCTGGTGGTATAAATCAGCTTAGCCCTGCTGACTGCAGCATAGCTGCGCCCTTCTACTCCAGCTCAGGGTATGGACAAAAGGACTCAGGCAACAGAGAGGACTGAAAACAACCAGAACACCTTTGAAGCTAATGTGCCAGCGAGCGAGAGGCATTCAGCTGTGTGGAGTAGACTTCTTTCATCTGTGGTAGTTAAAGCAGAAAAGTGAACTTTAGATTCTCACAATTTTACTGCATCTGTTAAAGCAGTATTGGCTTTCAGCAATGAAATGAGTGTTCAGGCCAAGTGTCTCTGCAGAATTTCGGGCACTCCATGAACGGATAAAATTTCAATTGCAGAAACAAGAGAAAGTACCAGACACAAATGTACCACGTATTACATTTAAGGAAAGACAGTGAAGCGGGCAGGTTATACCGTGGGAATAGGCAGCAGCTGGTGGCTGACCCTGGTGTTACGGCTAAGTCACCAACGAGGCCACAAAAAATTAAGAAAATTAGTAAGTAAGGGCAGCCTGCCTTTAAGAAATCCAGAAGGGCTGGTCTGCGGACTAGCGTCGGGGAACCGCTAAAATCTGGGCTTGGGCGCCAAGCCGGGTCCCTTGTTCCCAGGCAGACAGAGTTGGCAACAGCCTGTATCACTCTCTGGTGGCCCCTCGGGCCAGAAAGAGGAGGTATATTGGCAGCCCAGCGAGGGAACCGCAGCCAGCTCCCCTTGCCAGAAATCAGGTTGCTACATCGGCGGGGAGAAAAAAGGCCAAAGTAGGGCCCCTTCGATGCAGGAGGCACGGGGCTTGCAGGGGCCGCACGGACGAGACCTGGGACCGTGCCGTTGGGATACGCAGCTCCAAAAGCCCAGGCCAGGTGGAACTCACCGGTCAGACGCCTGCACTGTCCTTCGGTGAGCGGTCCCGGGGGCCAGGCGCTGCCGGGCCATCCGTCCTGGCTGGCTGAGCTTCAGAAGGGACTCATTCTCCCACCTGGCCAAAACTCTTTGGGGTGCAGCGTGGAGATATCCTGAAGACATCTGCGCTTCAGTGGCTCCTGTGTCTGGAACAGGCTGCAGCTCTAGTTTCCCCCTGCACAGGGCTCTCTGCAAGTGTCTTTTCTCTTTCCACTGCTGTTCTGGACAGGCCTCCCGTTCATCCTTTCACTTCATTAAAAGGGTCTCGGCCCCTCCTCCAGCATCCTAAAAGACAGTGCTGGGAAAGTCAGCGGTGACAGGAGTGACAGGCGGAACTGGAGTAACTCCTGCACCCTTTGACTTAAAACCCCTGCAATTACCTTCTTTCTAGGTGGGAATCTCTCTCAGTGATTATCTGGCTCTTCTGATTTTCATCAGCTGGAAAGCTGCATCTTTGGGATTATCCTCTCGGCATCTTTGCCTACCCCTTAATGTCACAGGCTTTGGCCACTTAGTCCAGTTATAGCTTCTCTCAATTCCAGCCTCATCCTCCTGCAAGAGTAACTCACAAATAAAGCGAAGTGGGAGTTGCCATGTTAATGTGCTTGCTTTCCTCGAGCCCTCAGGGAAAGGTCCTGAACATGATTTCTTCCGCTTGGATGGAAAGAGGAATTTCTGTTAGAGCCTCCATGAAATCACAGTCTTCTTTTTTTTATGAAACGTAAAACAAAGTAAATATTACCTTAGAGTCTCTTATTCGTGTAGCAATAAAATGAGACACTTCCTTGGAAATAAGTTTTAAGACACGAGTCTTGTAACGTTTGCACTTATTGGAGTTCACAGTTGACCTGAGGCCTGGAGGGTTTGGAAGCAATAGTCTCTGTGAACTACCAAGTCTTTCTCTCCTTCTCCAGCACATGAGGTGCAAAACTGGTCAGCTATTCAGAGACTTCCCCACCCTTCGTAAGCCCGTGTGCTCATATATCTCTCATGGTACATAAAGAATGACATATTGCAGTGAATCTGCTGAGAATAGCTTGTAAAATACATCATTATATGAATCAGCCTCATTAGAAGTCTCCTTCTCTCATGATTTAAAACAGACGCAGTACTTGCAGGAATGGAAACGAGTGTGGGGTTTTTTTTCTCTCCTGCTGGCATGTTGCGCTCAACCAAATGTTGAAACAGAAGAAAATAATTCTCTGAACTCAAGGCCAGAAGTAGAAAGCAAGCACTGCATTACCCTGATGCCTCTCTGGCATAATTAAGGCCTTGGGTGTTTCCCTGGATATACGACTTTCCAGCTTCATTAATAAAATATTATGTTGCTCTTCTGAACAGCACAAGGCTGCATTCTTTGCATACTCCAAATCCCCCTGACTCGGGACCCTCTAACACCTCACATTCAGCATCCTCAGCCATTCCAGGCTTTTCTTCTGCAGCTGCTGCTCTGTTTATGCAGGGGATTACACGTCAGGGTGCCTGTGATAGCAGGAGACAAGGCTCGGCGGCCCAGGAGGCCTCTCTCAGTCCAAATTTATGCAAGGACTGGTGCACCAGGTGCCATGGCTGCCTGACTCATACCTTGTGCACTGGTGCAACCACTTGCCAGGGAACGCACTGAAGTCAGTGTTTTACCTTAGAGAAGACCAGGGCGGGTTCAATCCAAATGACACACCACAGATGGCAGCAGCTCTGGGCTAGCAGCCACGTCAAGCAGGACTCGTGGTAGGAAAGGGATGGCTCTTTGCTCCAAGGCAATGAAATAAACTCACTCCCATTTGCTCATGGCATATTGTAGAGCTCGCTGACAAACTGCAGGTACAGCAGCTTTTTATTGTTTCTCTCTAGTTGCTTCAGCATCAGAGAATGTGGTGTTGCTTGCTGTTATTTCTTTTAAACCACGTCAACACACCCCCTCCGCACCACGGTTTGGCTTATAAGCCTCTGGCTGCACTCCTCTGAACCACACTGGGTTTTTAATTAACTGTGATAAGTACAACTACTCAGCTATCCTTGGTTGTTCTGGTCTCCTAATGCTTCCAAGCACGTAACCCACAATGTCTCCCTGGTCTGCTCTGCACTGTGGGCTTGTCACTAAAGAGCCTTGTTGGCTGAACACCGTGATGCACTGCTTGCTGTCTCTCACCCAAGCTTTTGGGCCGTGGACATCACCAGGAGCCTTGCCACAATCAAGACATTGTGCCTTTGCAGGCAAGCTTTATTTACCTTGAGCTTCCTTGTTTCCTAGGCTCTGCTTTGACTTTTGCAGAAGTCGGTCAGAACTTGCAGAATTTTACTCCCAGGGATGATAAGCAGCTTCTGCTCGGCTCACGTGGGCTCCCCAGAAGCACCTCAGGCTCTGCTTGTGCCCACAGGCTTTAGTCACTGCCCTTCCATCCCTCCTACAGTATCCCCAGGCTGCTCTTGCACCTGCAGTGCCTTCAGTAGTGTGAAGCACAACCATGTCAGTCCCCCTGCGTGTACCTGCAGGCTGGCTTTTGGTACTGGGCTTACTTAAACCTAATGGGCCTGCTGGGATGGTTGGAAGCTGCACTAAATAAGCTGTAGAGAGCTGGGGACTGGGAGTCCTGGAGCTGCACTAGGGAAGGAAGGTCTTTATTCATTCCTGTGCTCAGGACATCTGCTATTTTTGTTGTCAGTAGATAATACAGATCCCTGATGGGCAGCTCTAGGTAGCAAGCAGTGGATGGTGCCTCAGGTTCAGAGTAGGCTACGGGTGGAGAAGTGCTTGCAAAACACCACATACTCTTGTGCAACTGCACCTCACTAGGTGGTGGCGTTGCAGGGCATAGAACAAGCAAATTTCCTCTCTGTTTCTGGACTTGGGCATCCTTTCCCACACATTTGCCTTATTTATCGTGGTTTGGAGGAATTCTTTTTAACAGCAATTCGCATAACCTGTGTTATCACTGCTGGGTTTGCCACTGAGAGACGTGGGTTCACTTTCCTTTATCACTCTGTTTATCAATAACCATTTTACCAGATCTGTCACGTCTTCATTGCGATTTTTGCCTCGGGACTGGGCATCCTTTACAATGCAAGCCTTACCTCCTGGCCCTTGGATTTGATGGGGAGGATCTGATTCCCAAAGCTGGGATTTCACAGCTGTGGTCTGACTGGTTTCCTATCAGCTCATACAAAAGAAGCGAGCACACAGCAACAGCCAAGTACCCACTTCAGACTTCTCAGCTGGAACAACTGCTGCGGTTTGACGTTGTTTTGTTAACTTCTTTGGCTAATTGATAACATCTGCACCTCACCAGCCTTCCTCGTGTCTCAAGCTGCTTCCAGAGAGATGGGGTAGATAATACTGTGGCAGATCTGGGTTTCTGCAATACTGATAGATCGTTCCCTTTTGGAAAATTCTCTGAGAACTGGGGGGTGCCTCCTTCAGACAGGTTTCTTTCACACGGCCGCGGAAACAAGCCCAGAGCCACCAGTGAAAACCCACAATACTTATTTGGCATCTCTCTCGTGATCGTGTTCAGATAAAAGAGCTTTTGATTTCACCCTTTTCTCCTTTGTTGTTCCCTACCGCACTTTCCGAGTTTGAAATTTACATTTGGGCTTAGAAATATTTGAATTAGCTTTTGGTTTTCACTCGTTTTCATTTTCTTTGTATTACAATCGATGGACGGGGAACTGGTATACGTGATATTCTAGTAAATAAACCCCTCGTATTCAGGATCACTCTTGAAGTCTGGTAATACACAGTGACACCATATAGGTCCCAAGGAGACATTATGGTTGTAATGGAAATATCATGTATCTCATATCCCAGGTCTGATATATCAGCTCAGCAATAAAAAGAAACAGGATATTTGCAACTATATTTTAACAGGGATTTTGCTGTTACCATGAGAACATGGATTACTTAGAAATTTTGGTGAGAAAACTCTTTAATGGTTTCATCAGTGCCTAACCCCGGGAGATTTCAGCTCTTTCACTGCTCCTCAAATAGCTGTTACTGCAGTGAAAATCAGAAACGTGTGAGTGTATTTTGCTGGTGTCTTAACATATATCTCAGACTTAGGTCTTGGTAGAGGTCAGATGGTCCCTTCTATCTTATCTCAGGATTCCCAAGATCAGATCCGGGTTGTGCCTGGAACTACGTGTCCACTAAGAACTGTCCACAGCTCGACATCTTTCCAGTTTTGGCTGGGGAGAGGTTCCCTCCTGCACTGCATCCCTCTTGCTGCTGGGATGGTTAGTGCCGTTACTGAGCAAGGCACAGAGATGTCTCCAGGCCCTGCTGATGTGCAGGGAACTGACATAAGCCAAGACTTGAAGGCCTGATGTTGCCCAGCCAGCCAGGAAAACCTCACGAATTTCCTTGTAAAAGGAATTTCTTAGGATTCGGGGAGACTTGTGTTACTTAATCCTTTGAAAACTACCTGACTCAGGATAGGGCCATCCCCTTCACAAAGTCCCCATGACAGAACCTGCCCGATGTCCCGAGTTACTAGCGCGCTTCTTTTCTTTCGGGCCACTTCAGCATCACGAGCATCTACAACAGCAGTCTGATAAGATCCCCAATCCAGCTCTCTCACAACTTCACCTAATGCAAGCTCAACACATTTGGTCTCAATCTGAGCGCGTGGACTGGGATGAGTTCTGCAGGGCTGTAATAAAATAAATATTTTCCTGCACTGAGAATGGCTCAGCAAGAGGTTCAATGTCAGGTCAGCACAACGAGCTCCTTCACCACGCTTTGCTAGCCACGGGCCGTTGTCTTTGCCTAAGGAATTGTCACAGCTCCATAGCAGCTGGTGGGATGGAAGTGATTTAAATCATTCACCTCTTGCTCATTTTAAAAGCTGGGTTTGGTCAGCATTTGAGGAAAGTTGGACAGTGGGTACTGCCTCAGCTTCCAGTAATAAAAATGTTTCCCCTAGAAAAATAATAATAAAAAAATGAACGAGGGACTTTCTGTGGAGTTCCCTTTCCTGCCCTGCTCAAATTGGATTACTTACAGAAACAAAGGGAACAAGCAGCCTTGTTGCAGCAGAGTAGTCCCAGGTGACTAAGTGTGAGCTACTTAACAATTAGCAATATAGGGAGAGCTCTTTTAATTGTTTTTTCAAACAAACATGAACCACCTGTTCTGTCATTTTCATGCAGGAACCAGAGGAAACACGAGTCACAGGTGTGCTGTAAAAGGAAAGGCAGAGATGCTTGAGAAGGAAACTTGCCTCTTTACCCTAGTGTGAGACAGAGCTTGAAAGTTCAAGGACTGAATATTTTATGCTGTTACATGATTGGGCCAGAAATAATCTGCATATCAGAAGAATTTCCTAAGGTTAGTAGCTTTCAGTTCCTTTGCAATTATGTTGCCTACCAGGATATCATAGGGGATCAAAACAAGCACATCTCCTCGCTAGGTAATTCTAAAAGCTATTCCTGGAGAGAATGTCACTGTGCTAAAACTCTTGGCAGCTACATATTTATTTTTGCCACCTTATAGCTGTGTGCTGCTGCAGAGTCAAGAGGGTTCCCTTTCAACTCACTTTGAATTGATTATGAGCTCTAGAGATAAAATCAAACTCTTCAGTGATTCCTTAGGAGAAACTGATTTATCAAGTAATTTTTTTAAGGTTGATACTTTACTATCTTGAGAATTGGTTCATCTTCTACCTAACCATCAATGGAGTGACTGGATGTTAGCTCCATTGTGACAAACAGAAGCATTTTTCTCATTTCCAAACTCATACCAGCCCATACAAAGAACTCAAGTTTGATCAAGTTCATAAAGAGGACTATGAGCAGAGCTGGAGATGAAGGCAGAAGTTCTTGTTCCAGATCTTATACCTCTAATTAATTACTGATGTGAATTAGTCTTCAGAATGATCCAGCCATACATGCTGCAGATTATCCCAGCTCAAAGAAAAGGTATCAGGTGCATACTTGGTGACCTAGGTCAGCAAGAAAGCCATTGTGTGCTCATAACAGGAGTGGATGATGCTCTACACCAGGGCCCAGACGTTCTACTGCTCATTTAAATCCAGCAAATGCATGCAGTGGGATCTTACACCTCTTGGTAGGACCTAGCTCTCCTTGTTCAATGAAATGGTTATTTACTCAGGGAAGCCACTCTAGGAAGAGAAGATGGTTCTCTTGGTTGGACTTCCTGCAAAAACCTTCATTTGTGATGTATCTCTAGGAGAGGACTTTTTTTAAGGAAATAGTGATCTAAGTATGTATTGTTTGTTCACTGGCTGCCAGTACAGAGGCTGATGTGCCCTGTCCTTGCAGAAACTAGTTAAGGGAAAGTATTTCTTTGTGGCCATTGCCCCTTATCCTTTCATTTTGGAGCAGCACTAATCTCCCTCCTTTTAGGGTGTGTCAGTACACTTACAGACCATGATAAGTTGCCCTGTATTGAAGGCTTTACAACCATATGTATATTTCTGATTTTTTGGGACACATATAGATCATGTTAAAAACCAGAAGTCCATTGTTCAATCAATCAAGTTAATCCTGGTGCTCCTTGATAACTATAGCTATCGCATTTCAGAGTGATTTTACTGGATATTACTGGGATTACTTGTAGTAGCCACTCAGTCTAGACAGGGGTTTCTATTACAGTGAACACAGACAAAAGGGTAAGAAATATTAATGCCCAACATCCATTAACCATGCACAAACTGCATATCAGAGAGTGGATCCTGTTCACTTGCCTGTGCTTCCCCCACCCTTTAGGTTTATCTCTCAGGAGGGCACTGGCTTTTTTAATTAAAAAGAAACCAGTTGCCTTAATAAAGGGGGTGGGAAAAAAAAACCCAACCCAGCAAAAGATCTGCTTGAAGGTTTTACCATATAGAGTTAAGGGAAGTTAGAGATCTTCTCATGAACTGTCCCAATATGGAAAGGTCCAAGTATTTTGGCCCAAGAGCTGTCTTCAGGATGGCTTTCTCTTGACCCTTGTGCATGATGGGAGCAGAGTCACGGTGCTCTTGCTGAAACGAAGAGCTTGAACTTGGATCTCTGAGAATCCTGCCATTGTGAGAAATGCAGCAAAGTGGATCTCAAGACTGTCATTGAGGCTGGATAAAATTATACTGCCTGTTGTTTCTGAAACAAAGCCATTTAGCATGACAGGCACTCCAGGAATGCTGCTCCTTGAATAAATGTAATGTGGCAGTGACAGGCAGTTCCCACCATCCTCTAGAAGACAATTCTGCTGCAACTAAATTAGGACAGTTGGCTGGTTAAAATTAGGTCTAGTTAACAAGGCACTGAGTGAGGTAATAAAGTTAAACTCTAAAGCATTTCAAATTCTCATTTTATGCTACTCCACATGTTCAAGCTCTTACCATGTGGGCAAGCACTGTGGTTGCTGCCCAGGCTGTTTGTGCCACTGGTTTTGTTTTGGACGTGGCATATTTCAGACTTGCCAAGTTGCCCATCATAACTGAAGCTCCACCAGGTCTTCCAGAGCACGTTAGGAGTTAGGATAACAGTAGAAACACTTCAGTGCTTTGCATACATGGCTTGTCATCCTGTATTCATTCACCCAAAGACCTTGATGTCCTTTTATTCTTGGTATCCTTTTGGAATCAAGAGCTAATTAGCCTGCAACTGGCAAGGGTCTGCAGATCCTCTGGAAACAGAAGCTTTCAAAACTTTTATTTTGGGGGTGGGAGTGAGGAGAAAGGGGAATTAAAGAATAAAAATCCCCACTTATATAGGAAGCTTGTGATTATTTCAAGACTCCCTTAACCCCTGGATATATAAATCAAGATTTCCCTGCAATGCTTTATCTCAGTATAAACTTGGAGAACATACTCTGTGTGCCAATGCTCTCAACCCCCCGTTAGATCTGACAGCTGATTTCAGAGTGTTTGAACACGATACAGTAGGCACTGGGGGTCTGTGGTACTGTCACTCTCAGACTGTCTGTCATTCAGCTTCCAAGGCTGGGCACTGCCCACCTCTCCTCTTCCACAGCAGATTTGCCTATGACCAGAAATCTTCATTGGTTGGCACAGCTCAACAGGGGTTTTGGTGGCTCTAGGCAGAGGGGGATAAATAATGTGGTTGATTTTTTTGTTTGTTTGTTGTTTCTTTTTGTTCTGTGAGGCAAAAATGTGTTTATATCCTTACTTTACATAACTAAAATGTTGCCATCATGAAGTTAAGGTCCAAGTTTATCAAACTATGTAAGTAGCTAATTCTCTGGGTTATTTTAATCAGCAGTCATGCTTTTAATATAAATATGTATATGTTACCTGCATAACAGCTGTGGAATAGGGTTGGTTATAGGAATGCAGTTGGGTTCCCTCAAATTTTAGACTTACCAATGACTATTTTTTCGCTTGCTGTGTACGTGTTTGTCTTGATCCAGCAGCTCCAGGTCTTGCCTTGATACACCTCCTCCTCTGAACTCTCGTTTCATGGTAATAAAACAGGTATTTCTCAAAGCAGTGTCAGAAAGAAGAGAACAGCATAAATTTCTACCCTCGTTTCCAGGGAAAGCATCGTAGGTGGTGGGTTTTGCACCTTTATTTTGAAAGCAAAGCCTTTCAAATAACCCCATGGGCATAGCCCTCTTCAGGCAGCCAGTGGGCAGGCACAAACTACTTCTAGGAGAGTAAAACCTATCCCTCCTTGGACTAAGTTTCCTTATTTTCTGGAAGGATGTGATGTAGCAGTTCTTGCTGTCTTCTGGGGTAGGGTGATCCAAAGAAAGCATGCGGTGTGATGTTAGATTCTGAGAAGATCAGAAAACCTCCTCTATGGAAACATTGCCTTTCTCCAGGGTGTTTTGCCAGGCAGCATAACCTGCCTATTGAAAGAGCTGAATTATTTTTATATAGCTTTAAAAACACAGTATCAAACTGTACATAGAATTTGAGGCTGTACTTAATAAGCATTTTCTCTAGCCGGTGGTTCCCTCTGGTTTAAGCGTCCTTAACTTTTTGGTCAAATAAATAGCAGCCTAGAACTGTGTTTTTAGGAAACGATGATGTTTCTTGATGGCTGGGTATTCTGTGGCTTTCTCCAGCCTTCAGACAGCTCAGACTAATGTGTGTGCTTTTCAAGAAAACAAACAAAAAAATTAACAACTCGAAGATTAACTGAAACTTCATCCAAGACAATTCGCAACTTTTCCTTTGGTTGTGTTAGATGGCATGAAGATTTTTCTCTCTTTTTTTTTTTTTTATGAATATAAGTGGTTTTTAAATCTGTTAACCTCCCTCTAGATTTTTTCTTTTTTTTTTTTTTTTTATACTTGTCTGTTTGTTTTTATTTTTTTCTTTATTTTTTTTCTTTCTCCTCATTGCTCATTCATTTTTCCATTTCCTGTGTGTTCCTCCCACTGTTTATTCCTTTTTTGCTGCTTCCCTTCCCAGTTCTGCAGTTCAAAAATCACCTTGTCTAGAGCTGTTCCAACCAGTCCCAGGAAAAAAATCAGCTCCTTGTCAAGGTCAAATTACACTTTTGATCTAGTGTTGGGATCACATCTGATCCTAGATGTGCCTCGATTAAAAGGGACAACATTCTAGACAGGCTGGAAAAGAGAAGGTGGCAGGAAAGCTTGGAGGAGGAGTGTGCCATGGAAAGGCCCAGGAGCCTTGCTTGAATTCAGGCTCATTCCCACAGGGCTATCAACAGCCAAGGGAGGATGATGAGGTGTGAACAAGGGCTGGAACACACCATGCTGAAAACATAGCACAATGCCTCAAGTCTTCCAGAAAGAGAAGATGACTCTGTATGCTTTGAGCTTGTGGGATGGACCAACTCAAGGCCTGGATTTCATTAGCAGGGGGTAGGGAAGTGACTGGGCTTGTGAAGGCAGTACCAGAGAGGTCCTCACCAAGGAGTATCTGAAGTTTTTTTGGCTGATTCTCACTGGTTTGTGGATGAAGTCACTGTTTTGCTGAGGAAGCTGGAAATGGAGGAGGCTTCTTTGGGACAGTTCCACTTCGATCCCTTCTCTCTTGCCTGCTGGACACCCAACAAAGCCTGGCTCTGTGGTTTCAGTGGATGACAAGAAGCATCAGGACCTACTAGTAACAATGTGGGATTAACTGTTGTGAAGGATGACTAAAATCCCAAGATTTCCTCTTTTCCTTTTCTGCCCAAATTATGCTTTTTGAAAAAAAATCTATTGCTTGGCTTCACTGTCACCTCCCCAGTTCCTGGCTCTGTAGTTTACCTCTGGGTTTTTAGGAAGCAAGAGAGACCTAAAGAGAGTGAAGAGCTGCATGGATTTAGGTGGCCTGAGATAAGGCCCTCAGGCTGTCCTTTGACTTTTTCTGTGTATCTGTTATTCCCAAATGCTGCTCGGGCTCCGGCAAACTGGGCAGCCCATGGTGCTACACTAATGTCATTAGCTTAGGGTTAAACCTTTTTTCTTAAACTCTGTCAGTCATGTGGACGTTTTTGGAAGCTACAGCTTATGAAGGAGGATTTCATTAGCCATCTGGCCGGGAGATCCTGATTGTACTACTTCAGACAGTTTTGGAAAGACTGCTGAAGATGTAGATGTTTAAATGATAATTAATAACAGTATTCATCTCAGTGATTCTCTTGGCAAAACTCTTGCTTTAACATTAGCTTTCAATAAAGCTCTGCCATTTTAAACTTTCATTTTAAACAGAAAAATGCTTTTAAAGTTTCAGATTTAGAAGCTTTTACAGAGCTTAATAAAAATTCACTTTTTAGGCAAAGCACAGTTGACAGCTGTATTGGTACTGATGGTTTCTATTTAAAAACATTTTCCCTTTTGTCTGCTGCATCTTGCAGCTGCTGAGATTCTTTGTCTGGCTTCCTCTAAGCTTCTTTTACCATCGCAAAGGCATCAGAGAGGGGGACCGAGTGCCTTCAACAACACCAATGGAGGAAAACTTGATTTTATTCCCTCTTGCATGACTCAGCTCTTTGTATGGATGTGGGAGGGATCTGGGCAGGTACCAGAGATGCTGGGGAGAAGGTGCACTGTGCACACAGTAGATGTGATGGTCCCACACCCCACGGTGCTTTACAAACTCTCATCAGGTACACAGGTAGCAGGCTGGGCGAGTGCACCAAGGCCTTCACGGAGGAGAAATACACCCTTCATCTTTACCCCTGCCCTGTGACCAGCCTACCAGCTAACTGGGCAGAGCAATCCAAAATAAACTTGGTGGGACAGAGGCCACTTGGCATTTTTAAGTTGCTAATTTCTTTAAGCAATAAGGTCCTACAGAGACAGTAACAGCAGTGGGGGAATCCTGCTGAATGCGGGTGGCTTTGGACAGAGAAGCAACAGCAAATCACTAACCAGAGTAAGATGGACTATTCCAAGAGAATGACTTGGGGGATAAAAAGACTCATGTGTGAATTCAGTGGAGAGTCTGAGATCTGGCTGATCCCACTGTCACGTTGATGGACGCTTCCAGAAAGAAGCTAGCAAAGGAAATCAAGAAGCTAATCTCTTGCCTAACTAGTAGCTGGATCTCTTTACCAGCTTAGCACTTCTGGGCTGTGTATCCACGTAGGAACCCCAGTTGCACTTCTTTTTATGTGTATTGACTTAGTGGAGTGCAAACATGTTAAAAAGTTCACTTTCTCCTTTATACGAGTCTATAAAAAAGCTCTTAAAATGGAGTCATAGGGTTTCAATGAGACAAATGACTGATCAGCTGAGCCCTAGCAGTCCTCGGGATGGATTAGGTGCTTTGGTGTGAGAAGTTTTAAGATCCTAATCAGCCTGGAGAGGTTTCGTGCCTCCTGTGCTATGTAGTGACACACAACACTGCGATGCCTCAGAGTTCTAACGGAACAGCCAGGTAGGATGCAGCAAGAGCTATCACTCCTGATATTTGATTCCAGTTAAACCCCTACGTTTTCAGAAGTCTCTGTGCAGCAGAGATTTCTTATGCATTTATGGGAACTTGAGTAAAACTAAACATACACACGCTAGCTTGGAAACTTCTCTAGCAGCTATTTGGACACGGTAACACACAGCAATAATTGTAAACACATGCACAAGTAGATCAGTGTGTGTTTTCAATGCCTGCTTTTAGGAGAAGTAACACATTAACATAATTTTCTGAAATTTGCCAACGCGCTGCAAAAGTGCAGCTCAATAAACTTAACTTTATATAGTCTTCCAAACTGATGACACCAGTATAATGTCAAGATGTTTTCCAGTTGGGATTTAGGGAGCTGTAAGGCACGGCAGAAATGTTCGTAGTAGGGATGTTTCAGCAGAAAGTTTAAAATGCAGGGAATTGATCCAAAATCAGCTCTGGGGTGAGGAATGCAGCTGTTCACAACGCATCGAAGGGACTGATCCTGCTGCCAGAGGGTTAGAACCCACCTTTGCTGCAACAGCACAGAAGCAGCTCGCAGTCTACCAGAAGGAAATACTCACTGCTCAGAGCAGTTTCATTTTAGTTCTGGACACTTGGAAATTTTGAGTTCTGTTCCATGCTGGTCACCAAGACACAAAACTGATCAGTTGCTGAGAAAAGAAACAAAACTAACAAGCAGGACGCTTCGTCTGCAGGTTTTTCTGGGAGTGCCATTGTTGTTTTGAGAGATAAAAAGCGAAACTGTTTGAAAACAGCCCTCAGGGCAGCTCTTTCTCCAGGCTTCAGCAGAAAGGATGCACCTAAGCAGCGCTGAAATGGTTAATGCACGGGGGCAGGAACTCAGCACTCAGCCCTGGCACATCCTCCTCAGGAAATGTGCCAGGAACCAGGAGCTGAAAGCCTCTCTAAAAACAACAGGACGACATTGTTAAATCCCTGGAGTCTTAACTGGTTAGTACTTTGTCGAGGTGATGCTCTCGTGGTCTTGATTGAAGTGGGAGCTGAGACACATCTCTGATTTGTAGAAATGTGTCACCCATGCAGTTTGTGTTTGTGTTGTCATTACAAGAACAAAGTGTTATCTGCTTAATTGCAAAGTCATATTCTGGTAGGGATTCTTATTTAAGCCTGTTACATGCTCCAGCAAAGCAGAAAATCCCTCGCTGAGCACCGTTAATAATGGAGTGTTAAGAATACACTGTTTTCTTTCCTTGCTTTATATGTATCTATTTATTTTTAAACCAACTGCCTTTTGGTGCTTTCTAGGATTTCTCTCCTGGAGAGATCTTTCCCCTGGACCTGGCTATGGAAAGGAATGTTTCGACAACTGTTTCTGGTAACGTTCCCCGTCTTGCTGGGACCAGCCCTCTCCCTCCCACCCCAGTCTGCAGCAGGGCCTGGGACTGGCATTTGGGTGGGTGCAGGAGTGAGGGGAGTTTGCCAGCTCTCGGGGAAGTGCGTGACCCAGGAGAGGCTGGTAATGTCCAGACATTTCTTTCTATAAGGATTAACTGAACTTTCTTGTGGAGAAATTCATTATATGATGCTAGAGGACTAAAACATAATTTCCCCCTGGCATTCTGATTAGTAGAGTCCAGTGAGGTGGGCACCTCGGGGGTGTTCCAGGCATGGACTCCCACCTAGGCAATGGTGGTGGGGATCTCCTGGAAGCCTCCATGGGGGCTGAGAGACCTTTGCAGGCTGTGCTGATGTGCTGGGTCCTCGCAGCTGATGGGGAGAGGCTGCTTGGGAGGCTCTTCCAGCAAGCTCTGAAGGCCTCAGCCACCTGAGCTTGTGAGGTGCTGGCCTGTGGACCCAGCCCTCCCCCTCCAAACCCTGGGAGTGAAGGTGCAGCATCACTGTGTACAGACCTGTGATGAGTTTGGGAAGTATAAAATAACACACTTGGAAATGAAAAGAGAAGGAAAGGAGTGTGAGCCCAACAGAAGGAAGCTCGTGAGAAAGAAGGCAGGAGGGAAGGGCTGATGGAGTAATTCCTGGCAGTCAAAGCCTTCCTGGAGGCAGCCCCCTCCCTGGCTGCTGTTACCACTGCTGCTGCTTGGGCACATCAGGTGAATTAGCAGAGCAAGCAGCCAATGATCATTAAAAAAAGAGAGGCCACTATCAGTCAGGCTTTGCTTGTTGAGCCACTGGGAATTTGCATCTGGAAAGGCTGTGGAACTGGTCTCCGTTCAGTGCTGTGTGTGGCAGAGATACCGTGGTCAGGCAGCCAAGAGGGGAGCAGCCTGAGGAACCTGGGACCCTGCAAGGGTTCCCCCACGGCAGAGTCCTGGAGCTGGAGGATGCTTTAGCCCCCACCTCCTCCACTGCAGGCAGTTTGCTGCTGGGATCTGTGGCTGTCTCTCCCCTCTCTGTGGGAAAGGAGCTTGTTTTAAGGCACAGCGGCGAGTTAAGCGGTGGAAAAGCAACGCAGGATCACACCCTGTCCTGAGAGTTTTCAGAACTGGTGAGTGCAACATTAGCATCACGTGGCTTTATTCTGGACACGTGTGGACTTGGGCTGAAGGGCCAGTGACCAGACTGAGCAAACAGCGTGGATGGGAGGAGGGAAAACATCTATTTTCTTGTGCAGGCCCAAAGGATGACTGATTACAGCAGGAGCAGCTGCAGTGCACTGGAAACCCTAGAAGACCAGCTGATTCCTGCCACGCTGCCCCTGCTGACTGGCAACACTTCAGACCTGCCAGGTAAACATCAGGCTCTGTGCTTTGTCCAAGTCCTTCCAGTTCCACTCAGGAGTAAGAAGGAACAGGCTTCACTTCACTGCTTAAAGAGTTACTCACAGAAATACCTGGAAGAAATATTTCAGTCCGAAGTAATATTTACTTGGGTGCTTAAAAGTTTGTAAAAATGCCCTGAAGGCCACGAGCCGTTCCTTCTGCTGTGTATTCCCCTTTAAGAAGGTGCTGGTAAGCAGGACTGGAACGGTGTGGTGAGGGGTTGCCATGGCAGACAGGTTTTGGCACTGTTTAAGACAGAGTTTTATTGCGCAGCAGAATAAATAAGCATGTTACAGCCACATACAGCAACTTGTTGGCACATACATTAATGCTCCCAGGGGCTGCAATAACTTAAGCACCCTCCCTTTAAACATTTTTTCAGCCTTTTTTTTTATTGACTACATGCATTTAGTATCAGGGCTAGGAATGTCCCATTTCCACCCCCTTTTGAAGTGAGGAATTGAGGCGAAAAAGGAGGACTGTCTAATAAATCATAAAGGGGCATTGTGCACAGACAGGAGGGGCGCTTTCCCCTTTCCTGACGTACCTGAGGATAAGCCAGCGTGAGACCTGGCTCTGTGCTAAATCCTGACTTGCTCCCTCTAGACCCAGGAGCAGTTTGGTGTGTTTGTGTTTCTGATGGAGCCCGAGTAATCAGAGTTTCACACCGGTTTCTGCCTTGCTCTTTCCTGACAAGCCAATCTCCTACCACATCACAGCAGCGAGCTAGTTACTCCAGCTTTAGTCATTTTATGAACCACCTGCTCTGTTCCCAGTTTGGCTCCCAGTTCACACCAGTGTGTCCTCTCAGGTCTGGAAACGCTCCCAGCTTTGAGGAAGTGCTGCAGGGAGGCAAGAGGCAAATCTGTGCCTGTAAGAGGGCTCAGGTTTGTGGTGCTCTTAAAGGTGAACATAAATTACACTTTATAATGAAAGCTCTGGTTTAAGAAGAGTTATTAGTGTATTAGGCTGGGCTTTATTAGCTCGGAGGCTTCGGAGCCATGTGGGAGGCGTGACACTGGCTCCCTCTTCTGTGGGAAGCAGTAACTTCTCCAGTCTGGAGAACTTGGAAGGTGCCAAAAGCAGGGGAAGCCCACGGGATCTTTCCCCTCTCACCTCAGATCAAGGGCCATGGGTGCAGATGTGATCAGACAAGGCCCAGCTGTGAGGCCAGGGACACAGGGCTCCTTTAGGATGACCAAGTCCATGTGTTAACCCAGTGCTGCCAGTTCCCCACTAAACCATGTCCCTCAGCACTACCTCCACACTGCTCTTAAATCCCTGCAGCGATGGGGACTCCACCTCTGCCCTGGGCAGCCTTGACTTTTTGGGGAAGAAATTCTTCCTAATATTCAACCTAAACTTTCCCTGGTGTGACTTGAGGCCACTTCCTCCTCTTCTGTTCCTTGGGAAAAGAGACTGACCTGGCTCCAACCTACTCTTGGAGTTGTTGGGAGTGAGAAGGTCTCCCCTGAGCCACCTCCTCTCCAGGCTGAACAAGCCCAGGTCCCTCAGCTGCTCCTCACCAGCCTTGTGCTCCAGCCCCTTCCCCAGTTTTGTTGCCCTTTTCTGGACACGCTCCAGCCCCTCAAAGTACATCTCCCCCTAAAAGAAAACTGCAGGCACTGCTGCCTCAGTTTTGGGTTTGATTTTTTTTTTTTACTCGGAGAAAAATCTGTTTTACCTGTTCCCTATCATTTTGGGGTGGAAGTTGTAATGTGCTTTACCCTTAGGGCCCTTTTTGCCTCTTGCCCCACTGCCAAGGTCACCCCACAGCCTTCAGCAAGCCTTGGGCTGCTCATCAGAGCTCCTTGTCTCCTAAACTTCCCTGTGCACTCAGCTGTTGCTCCAGCCTCATGAAATGGGGGCAGAAAACCCCAGAGTGGATTGTTTAGAGAGGTACCTGTTTGGAGCATTCCTCACTGATGGGGTCATTATGAATTGCATCTGCTGAGTAAGAGGATGCGCGGGGGAGTGGAGAGAAAAGGGAAAAGGAGGGGGGTGACTTTGATGCCTGTAAAGGTGTCTCCTGGGCATAACCAGAGTTGAAGACCTACCATTTCCTTCCAGCTGTTTAGATTTGCTCGCAAATCAAGCCTAGTGGAGCTGTCAGGGGCTGTTGACAAATACATTATACCCGCTTTAGCTTAAGCGAAAGTTACTTACGATTAATCCATCCCTGCAGGATCCTCCTGCTTCACTTCAGAGGAATGTGCCAGGAGGAGCAAGCACAACCCCGACCACGTTCCGAGAACCTCCTCAAGGTGGCAATTTGCAAATAGGGCTACTGTAGTATGTAATGAGGAGCTGCAGGGCTTTCAATTATCCCACCAAGTCTGTCTCTTTGCAACTTGACTGACAGCTAATTATGCCGGTGCCATTTTTTTCTTTTCCTTTATTTTTTTTTTTTTTTTCCTTTTTGGCAGTGGAATTTAATCTCCCAGATGGAAAGCAAATCAATCTGCCCATCGCTGCAGCCGAGGCGTACTTGGGCTCAACTTTAATTTATTCTCCTAAGCCTGAGAAGGCCGGTCGTTTCAAGGTACAAAAAGATCAGATTTCTTCCCTTAACCGGGGCTGGTGAGAAAAGTCTGGAAGAGTTGGGATTTCGTAGGCTACGCTGTGAAACGTCGTCGCTCCTTCCTCCGCATTAGGGAGCGGCGGGATCATCTCCCCTTGATTCCTGCTGGGGGAATCTTGACAGGGAAGGAGGCGTTTATCAGCGTGTTCCTCGTGATAATGGTTAAACATGAGTTGTGGAGGCATTAAGTGGGATTCTAGGGGGGAATGAACTAAATCTCGGAAGAACTCGACGGAAAAAGGCATCGGTGGCAATTTTCAAGCGCTTTAGCCAGTGTGCGATAGCGCGGTTCCCGTCGGGATAGAAACACAATCCTCCTACTTACCTGCACTCCTCAGGCCTATCAATTATGCTGCTCCCTCCGAGTTGCTGTTACAACGGGAGGTATTACTGTCCTCTAAAACCACCGCAGAGCAGAACGGGTGACTGGTGACCGCAGGCTACGGATCTGCTCTGCAAGTACCTGGGCACCTGCAGCTCCTGTCAGTGCTCTTTTTTCAGGCTAGAAACCCCGATTTTAGCTAGGATCAAGGGGAAGGGAGCTCACAAAAACCTGCTGTTAATGAAGGCTGGAAAATGGAAGCCTTATTTTTCTGCAAACTTGTGGCTGTTTGGCCAGTGCTGTTTCACTTCAGCCCGCGTACGGTACCTGGTGTGTTCTCCTTCCAGGTGCTGTCTCTGAATCCTCGATCTCTCGGGCCACGGTTTGTACGTACTCTGGTTTTTTGGAGAGTTTACAAATAGAAATGTTCCCGGGTTCTCTTTTTACTGAAAAAGGCATTCCTGAAAGTGCTTTGCTCACACTTAATGAGTCCAATTCCAGTCTTTTTTGGCACTTGTACAGAACCACAGATGCTTTACTGACTCTTCCTTAGTACGTTTGGAGGCTGAACGATGACAGGCTCTCCTATCGAGCTATTAATACCTATCCTTTAATATTTCTCTGTTATGTATCTAATTACATAGATGCTGTTCCTTATGAGTCCTTGAATGACGCTTTATTAAGTATGATGAAATTCTGTACATGGGAGCATTTGTTCATGACAGCTCTCTGGAGAACAGATGTTCAGACACTGTCCCATCAGCACATCAGTTACGTGCTGCACGGCCCTGCTGTTGCAGTGGGATGGTTTAGAGGGAGACGTCATTCAGGAGATGATCAGAGTGCTAATTAATCTCCTCTGGGAGAAAAACGATCAATACTTGGGGGAAAATAGTGCGGGAGCAACTGAATGTGGGCTTGGGAAGTAACATCCTGTGCGGCTTGTAGCTCACATTTGTGGTTATAACGCTGCTTATAGGTGTTGCTTCGTAAAGGTACACGCAGTAAATGCAAATCCAACATAACCTGGAAAAAAGCCAGTTAAATGGAGCATTGTGAGGAAACCCACCACTCTCACCAGGCATCAGACCTCTCTTTGTAAAGTGCTGCAAAATATCAGCTTCTCCGAAGGGCCAGAAAAGGGGCCCTCTGCCAGCTGGGCTTTTCTCTCCCAGGGGAGGAGTTGGGAGCACGTTGTACCAGTGAGGTGGAAGGATGGACACCACTGTCCAGGTAGGGATGTGGAAGCCCTTGGACTCTCTAGGTGGAAGCAATGGTTGGAACTCGGTACCCATGGGCACTGGCCATGAGGCAGGGGAGAAGTTTGCTGGTGGGGAGGGACACAGGCAGCTGCATTAGGGGTCACTTTCCAGATGGTTTGAGAGTTATTGATTTAAAATTAGAAATAAAAAAATGAAAGATCCATAATTTGTTAATCTTAAACAATCAGAACAATGATTTGTTCTTCATTATCCTAGAAGTTTAAATGCTGATGGAAAAAGTCATTTCACTAGAAGAAGAAAAACAGTGAAGGGTTTGAAACAGGGAACTGAAAAGGCAATTGGCCACAAAATGCTTTTAACCTTTGAAAGTATCGAAACAAAGGGGGAATATCTGCTTGAACTGTTTTCAGGAAAGATCCATGATTGACTTGCCAATAACAGAACACCTTGTACGGGCACTTCCACTGAGTTTTTTCCATATGTGGCCTTCCCAAGCTGATGAATCTGTTTGATTTTCTGCAAATGGAGCTTGTACACGCAGCCGTAGCAAGCAGAGTGCTGGGGCAATTCCCAAAGCAACGTCGTCCTGGCTGCAGCGCCCGCGTTAGCAGGGATTTCTTCCGTTTGGTTTTGTTACTCCCGTTACCCGAGGTGGTACTTTTCAGGTTCTTGAATATGTGCCATGATCTACTCAGGCTGCCCCGAGTTCAGGGTGGTTCTGGGATCTCTGGACTGTCTTGGCAGAGCCTGCTGGATTTCAGGGTCTCAGGGCAGTGTTCTCCAGGCTGGGGGAGAGGTGGGGGAATGCTGCTGGAGAGGCAGCAGCCGTGCAGCGCTTCAGAGCCACTTGCGGAACGCAGGCATCGTGGTGTTCTCGGAACACACCCAGGGTTTATGGGATGAGGGAGAAAGGAGAGGATGCTCTGGTGTTGGGACAGGAGAATACTGCTCTAGTTCTGTCCTGCTCAGGCAGGGGGGTTGGACTCGATCTCTGGAGGTGCCTTCCAACCCCTACCGTGCTGTGACTCTGTGAATACAGCGATGCCCCCGTGAGACCAGCTTCAGACCTGCAGATGCTTTTACACAAAACCTGGTCCATAGTTCTGAGTTGGAAGGAGATAAGAGGCCTTGTGAAAGCTCTGGGACCGGGGCCCTGCCCACCACAGGAACTGTTTTCCTCCTTCTGCTGGGCAGTGCAGAGAGTCCTTTAACTGTTTCTGGTTGCACTGGGGCATGGTGCTGAGAACTCAGAATCTCATCAGGTGGGAGCTCTTCATGGACTTGGGTTGGTTGGTTTTTTGGCAAAAGGCCCTGAATTGGAAGGAAGCAAACCGCACGTCCCAGGCAATCCCGAGGAAATCAGTGGAGCTATTTATGGAGCCAGTGGCTGAAGAAGCAGCTGAGATGCGAGGCCACGTGACGTGAATTAAAAGGGTTTGTGTGGGGGTTTCCTTAGCTGACAGACAAAAGCTGCCCTCCCAGCACAGTGTAAAACTCAGATTTTATTAACTGCCAGGGGAGGCTATGCTTTTAACTACTTGGATAATGTGTGTGGGTGATTACTTCTTTCTTGGTTATACATTAAAAGTGTGACACTTTAAACAACGAGCCTTTAAACATTACAGCCTATTCTGCAGTGCAGAGAGCCCAAGAAGCTCTAGGTTTGTGCTCATTTCGATGTGCCCCTTCCTTCTGTGCTCAAACACCCTTCTCTGTGCAAAGAAAATGAGGGCCCTTTTTGCACCGAGCGTTTCCTCAGGTACCTACCTGCTCGTTCAGGCTTTTTTCTATTTTTCAATCCTTTTGCTGACACCTAGTGAACGCTGGGGGAAGTGCAGTTTCGCTTTTCAAGGGGAAGAAGCGATGCAGTTACAGTTAAACGCTAAAGTACTGGCTCTCACTTTATGTACTGCCACTGGAGCTGCTGTCTTCAGAGAAGGAGACCGGCTGCATCTTGGACACTGAAACAAAATTCAGTCTGAGGCTGTAGGCATTAAAGGCACAAGATTCTTCTTTGCTCCTTTTGAGCGTGTGTTTAGAATAACATTGTTATTTTGAAGTTTGGGTTCTGTTGTTCCTCTCCAGCAGTCCGCTTGAAAAGAGAGTGTAGCAAAGTGGTGGGTCAGTCTCTTCTCCCAAGGGAGGAATGCCCAAGGGGAACTGGCCTAAAGGGGAGGATTAGGTTGGATATTAGGAAAAGTTTATCCCCAGAAGGGATAAACTCTAGGGCAGTGGTGGAGTCCCCATCTGGATTTAAAAGTCAGGTAGATGTGGTGCTGAGGGACATGGTTTAGTGGTGACCTGGCAGTGCTGGGTTAACGGTTGGCCTTGGTCATCTTAAAGGTCTCTTCCAACCAAAATGATCCTGTGTGTCTATGATTCTATACTGAGTCCTGAGCTTACTCAAGCATCGGGTTGGTTTGGTCCACTCCTTGCTCTAGATCAATCCAGAGTGGATGTGAAGCCCTCGTGCATGAGCAAGTGAAGTTTTCCACAGGGATGGAACCAGTCTGCTTACGCTCTAGAAAGGAGGCTCAGGACTTCAAAGGAAGAGCTTCCTCTTCAGAGGGAGCATTTGCAGGCAATCGCTTCTCAAAGCGTAACCTCCTCTTGCTCAAGGTACCAAACCACGTGGCTTCTGGAAGGGTTTATGTTGGTATGGATTTCAGCTGTACAAATGATACGGCAATCACTGCAAACTGGACTTATAAATATCTGGAAAAAATAGCAAACGGCTTCAAACAGGCTGAGATTAAATGACTGGAACTAGTTCAAAAAACCCCTAGGCCTCGCTTGATCTAAAAGGCTTCACCCTCCCAAACTCAACGGCCAATTAAGACAAAAGTCTGCACAGGAAGGACCTAAAGCAGCGACTGGGAAAGCTGAGCACTGACTGGAAAGAGCCCCGGCGCTGAGCGTTGCTGGGTGTGCACCCAGCCAGCACAGGCCAAGGCCCGGTGTCTCCACACATGGTTCCAGGCTCCTGGTGTTTGATCACCCCTCGCCCAGCTGACTTTTCAACCAAGGCTTAAGGGAAAAATTAACTCAATTCAATTAATTCAAGTGCAAACTGCCAGCAACAGTTCAAACATTTTACTAAATCAATTCACACGATTGCAAAATTGTAAATATAATTAAGGACAACAGGGTTTCTGTATCTTTTTTTTTTTTTCCTTCCAGATTTATCATTAAGACAATAAAACAAACACAAATTAGGTTTATAGCATCTGTTCTTTTAAAAAACAAAAACCGAAAGGAACGCCACTCGAGGGGTTTGAGAAAGCACCACGACACAGTTACAAAATAGGGGCGGCCTGTTTCTTTCACGAGGAAAAGACTACGTACTCCTACCAGCTTTCTGCTCCACTTCATACTTCATTAAAATAAAACTATAAAATCTCCTAGATTACACTAAGTTCAGACGATGCCTGCTTTACAGTGCATTAACAGCAGTAATGCCAACTATCAGTGCCAACAGAAAACAGTTTAGAAAGTAAAACCAAAACAAACGAACAAAAAAAAAAAACCAAACCCCAAACAAAAAAGAAACAACAACAAAAAAAAAAAAACCACCCCACCTTTATTTCCCCTAGATGAGCAAAATTTTAAAATAAGGGATGCTCTGCTTCACAAGGAGTTAAGGGCTGGGGGAGGACGATGGGCAGAAGAGGGGGCTGGTCCTGTAGCTTTCTAGGCTTAGTTGGCATCTAGTTTGGCCATTTCCTGCACGTATATCCCTATACTCTCGCTGTCGAACAGCACGAAGTACACCGTCTTGATTGAAGAGGACATCGTCGACACAAAATAGCTGGAGATGGCTTTCAGGATCAGCTGAGCAGCTGTTTGCTTTGGGAAGCCGTTTCTAGAAGACGACACAAAAAGAAAGAAAATCAAGCCTTGGTGAACAAGCTTTTGCTGGCGTAACCTCGCAGGGAAGGCTCCGGCTCCTCACCCCGCAGCAAGGTCGCTGGGGCTGCGCAGCCCGTGCTCGCCGCCGGAATTAGAAGCTACAAACTTGTTCAGGTGAGACTTAAAACGCTCAAATACAGAGGGTTCTGCAAATACAGAGTCCACAGCCATGAATGGGTTGAGCCTGACAATATCTGATGGGTCAACTGTCCTCATTTCACAGCCAAGAGGCTGAAGTGCTGTACGTTAGGGCTGTACGTTAGAGTTGCAGAGCCAAACCCGTCCTGAAGGCAAACCAACCATTAGAGAAAGCCAAAAAGGGACAGAACTTGATGTAGAAAATGAAGCAGGAGAAAACACAAAGCACAGAATGGTTTTGCCACTATTACTGGTTAATAATGTAGCACAAGGTTTTACAAGTTGTTGTGTGGCCTTGCTGCAGACTGAAGAGAGAAGGGGTTCTGGTGGTTTGCTAGTGGGGAGCAACACCAGCAACACCCTTATCCTCTCAGATGTGGTGGGAAAAGAGAAGTGGGCTGAGTGACAGCAAGCAAGGGGCACGGTGAGCCTTGTTGAACTTTACTGTGCTCAGGAAGCCAAAGTTGCTGTGCCAGGGCTCAGGACACACTTAAGAGACTCGATGGCTTTTCTAAGCCAACCTCAGTAACACTTCCAGCACCCCTGTCCTTTTCAGTCACAGGCTGATTCCCTGTAACTACAGTCCAAAGAAAAATATCCTGAAAGGCACCTGCTCAGAATCAGCAGGAGAGATTTCAAAACCAGCAGCCTTTCTACTCCTCTAGCAGTGCCTGAAGAGGAGGCTCCTACTCTCTCTTCCTGGGGAAGCCACAGACAGGAGAAACCTTCCTGCTTTCTCAGATGACAAAACTGTGCACGGCTGAATTTCAAAGGTCAAGGTCTGGCGGTCTGGCCTAGGAACCCTTCTTACAAGCTTCTTCACATTTTTACCTAGCAGCCCTTGTCTGAAAGTTTCATCTGATTCCAAAGCAGGTCAAGAACAAATAGAATGGTCTGAACAAAGCTGTGGCCTGAACTGTGAGTTTTATAGGTCACAGCAAACTCCCGAAATTACACCTGGTAACTCCCGTGAACGTGGCCTAAACTTTGCTGCCGCGTTACTCGTGAAGCACCAGTACTCACTCGGGCTCCAGTTTCAGCCCAGGTCTCCGCGAGCCGCAGTGAAGCGCGGTGCAGTGATTGGGCTGAAGGAGCTGGGACACGATCCCCTTGTGAGGAGCAGGACCCATACAGAAGGTGAAAGAGCCCGCTGAAGATCCCCTGATTCCCTGCCGTGCATGTACAGAGATGTATGATGCTCAGTCCCCCGTGTCATATACTGTGTACTATCAATACTACTAATAGTTTACACACCACTCGGAGTTTCCTCGGCAATTCCAAGAAGCTGGGCTGACCTCACCTCTGGCACTACCTCACTTGGTATTCGCTCCCTGAAGTGCCAAACTCTCGACACTAACCTGCTGTTGTCACCTCCCTCTCACGACACAAACTGGGAAGGGCGAGTGCTGGTGTCAGGGCGCACTGGTGGCACACTGGTGGCACGCTGGCCTTAGCAGAGACCACGCTCCAGAGCAGGTCTGTGCTGGTGCTGCCTCAAGAGAACGCTTGTGATAGTTCAAAAATGATGGCATAACTCATGCTGTGTCTTTCTTTTCTGAAAATGCCCATTTCTTTTCTTTTACTGAAGAAAAAAAAATGAAAATTGAAAAAGCATTGTGAGAAAACCTTGTATTCTCACAAAGCCAAGCTGGTCTGGGAGAGCTGGCTGTGACAAGCTATTCAACGGAGAGCAGTTTTGACACAAGAGCCACTTCCTACTGTTGGCTTCCAAAGACAAAAAGACACAGAACCAACACGTCTCCACATCCAGTCGCTCGCTAGTGACTTCTGAATGCTGCATCCTGCCATACATTGAGCAGATCTTTGGAGAACTTTACTCCCGAGTGGGAACTGTCACGCGGGCCAGCAGCCAAATCAGGGTACGTGCCATCCCTGGACTGCTCACAGGGACTCTGAAGTCACACAACGTCCACTCAGTGCTCAGGCAGTCACAACAGGGCAAAGGAGAGCAGAGCAGCCGGGTTGAAGGGAGACATGAGCACAGGGAAGTCTCTTAAAATTGTTTAGAACCACTCTCCCAAAAGAAAGGAAAGTAGGAAAATCAGAAGAAAGATGCTGACCAATGGCCACGTGCGGGCTGCAAGGAACAGAAGCCTCTTGTATCTGCTGCTCCAAGTCCAATTCTGGTGAAATTGAGGCTTTAGCCTCTTGAGTCAATTCAGATCCAAGTCTGAGCCTCAGAATGAAATCCCTGTTCCGAGGCTGATCTTATGTTCAATCCCTAACTCTCCTTTCCCTGTTCTCCTGCTGGCCCTACCAGACTGAACTCCAGGCCACCTCTGTACAGCACCCAACTTGGGCTTTCCACAAGCCAGCTGTAGCTGAGCATCTGGCCCGCTGAACGCTACGAGTCTGCTGTTTTATTTCCCCCCGTGATTTATTTGAACTGCCCTCGTGTAATCCCGTTCCTCAACTATAAAAGAGAATGAAACTGTTTATGTGGGTTTATTGGGTGATGTCTGCTTGACAGATGTCTGTACTAGAACAGCTGCATACACGTGGTGTCTTTGGCATTTGCTTTACTTTTATTTTATTTAACGCTTCTGACTTCATAAAAACAAGTAAGGAGTATTGTCAGAATATATTATGCTCTCTCCGCAATTAATGGATGCTGGAATATCTGTAATTAAGAGAAAGAAGGAAAAATACACGACCACCTCATCTGTTTCTCAAGGCCTGTTGATCCCTCTCCATCTTTTAAAAGCACCACTTCAAGTGGCTTGAGTGAGAAGGACGCGCACACGCCAAGTGGAGAACTTCAGCACAGATCGTGCCTGTCAGTAACCAGATTTCCTAACAGAATGAGAATCTCATGATTATTCAGGATTTCATCATCTTCCAACACCAATCAACTACTTTGCAACGAGGGGTGGGGGTTGAGAATAGTTCTTTGCTGGGAGCTATCCAGAAAGGAAAGGGCTCTGTGGAAGATACTTCACATAGTTTTGCTTTTACATAACCACTTCCACAGTCACTCCACAGTCCATGGAGGAAACAGCTTCTCCCAAGGAGGAATTGTGAGCTTCTCTTTGTATGGACTCGCCTGTGGACCTCAGAGCTAATTCAACCCCTCCGGGTGAACCCTCTGCTCTATTTCTCTACCGTTCCACAAACTTTGCTCATGTTACCTCTTTAAAATGACACCCAGGAAAATTAACCTCCTTTGGAGCTTTTTCCAGTGCGAGTCGCTTCAATTTATAATCCCAGCAAAATTTCTGTTTCTTTCTTGTCACTCACCCAGAAGCTGAAACAGCACTTGCTGCCCTAACCCAGAGAACGGGCAGGAATCAACCTAGTGTTGCAGCGCGGCACAACGGGAAGAACATTCTTGCTGTACATCAGCCAGTGAGTTCAAAAGGGGCAGCTGCTCAGGGTTAGACACACAACCGTGGAGTTCAGCCTAGATTTGGCCCTTGATCTTCACCCTGAGCCACCATCACGGGCCAAGGGCTCCAACCCTCCCTCCCCACCCCAAACCCAGGAGCCTCACACTGACAGAGCTGTCCGTATCCAGACTCTTAAGAAAGCGATCCAACTTTCAAAGGCACTGAGCATCCTGCACAGCCAGAGGACCTTAATTTTAGACTTTAGCGTTCAAAGACCTTGGCAAAGGCTTTTAAGACCTACTTTTTTTTTGTCTGAAAGAATCCCGTGGTGTAAACTGCATGAAATTCAGCTTGTGGATTCTGGGTGAAAGCTTGAAGTGACTCTGCAAATCCTGAGAATCAAGGCACTTCAGCTTTGCTGCTTGAAAGGACATTAAGCCATGTCTTCTGACACATACTGGGGTAAGTTTAGTTATGCACTAAAACCAGGTAAACTAAACCCCTTCTCTTCATATTCTCCCCCACATCCCTATAGTCTGAAAGAAGTCTTTTAATACCCTCTTAAAGAGTTTGGTTTATGCTCTTTAACCTCTTTGCACTCTGAGATTCAGCAGGGATTGCAGCGAGACCTACCAAAGCTGACCTCATCATCAGGAGGATGATGCAGGCCCCAGGTGCAGCCTGAACAAACCTAGAAGAAACTTTTCACTCAGGGACCCGATTGAAATGAAGAAGAAGAAAGTCAGGGTTGAAGCAACGGGGTTTGTACGTGAGAAGGAACTGGAAAGTATGAGACAGCACTTAGAAAATGTGACCTGTTTGGCACAGGGGTTGTGTACCAGCCTTACCTGCCACTGCCAATCGAAGGAAATGCAATTGATTTCAGCTTCTTTTCATCAGCCAGAGCCAAGCAGTTCTTCACTGTCTTTTCCAGCAGCTCCTCGCATTTGTCTGATCCCCAACCTGGGCTGTTACAGTGGATCACAAATTTTGCAGGTAATCCGTGGCCAGCACTGACAACAGCTAATAAGGAACGAAAGGGAAACGTAATTGCTCTCCTCTCTTTAGGATGAAAAGGGTGCATATGTGATTAAAATAGCAAACCACTGACAGACATTCCCTTAGCCCCCGTGAATGTTTTAGATTACAAATCCCACTGCCTTAAAATACAACAACGTGATTAGAGAGACTTTGTGCTTTTCATTCCCCGCTGCACTGTGCTGCAGTAATTTATAAATCATAGCTGTAATTGAGCTTATTTGAGAGAGAACAAGAATTCGTGGCTGACATCAAAGGAAATACATTTATATTGGGGACTGTGCAAGCGTGTGTAAGGGAAAAGGCAGTAACCTGTTAGAATGTAAACCATCTTGCTCTGGGGTTCAGTTTATTAAATACCAGGACACTGGAGAGTTGCACAGAGTTAGGAATTCTGCAGCCTCCAGCTCCTCCTGCTACCTGCATGGTTTGTTAGCTAGCTCATGATCACAGCAGATCAGTTCAGAGCTATCAGTGCTCTGCCAGCTGGTGGAAAAGGCTGGAAAAAGAGGAGTATTAAGATTTTTGCTGCATTTCCAGCTTTGTTTATGAGTAAATGTAATTTTGTGTGATCCCTTAACTGAGCTATTTTGTGTGTGGGTCATCCAAGACCACTTATGAATTCTGGGTTTAGTTTACCTCTTTCCTCATGCTCTGGACAGATGGTTGGACAAGCTGCATTTATAGATTTACAACGTTTGATTCACGCTGTTCCCATACTAACAGGCAAGGCCTCATACGTCCAAAGAAATGTATAAGCATTTTTATCATGGTATTTGTGTATTATTACCATGATATCACCCCGGACGTGTGGGAACTGAGAGGATGCAGCAAAGCCTGCCTACAAACTACTGACAGCCAGGGAATCTCCAGCCAAGATGCTTCTCAGCAGGAGAACACGTTCTGGGTACACCACTTCCCATCGCAGAGCAGCAACAGGCTGTGCTCTGCCTGCCAGAGCACAGGGTAAGAGGATCACTGCTCGTCTGAACTCACAGGCCTGTGGTTGCATTTAAAGTTTTGGAACTTTAATTTGTTAAAAAAAAAAAGGGGGTGGGGGGAGAAAATGAAATCATAAGCTGAGGGAAGAAAAACACCTAGCCAAAATTTCCCCAGAGCATCCACTGACCTGTCAGGGTCAGCCCCCAACAAGCACACTTTGGGATACAATCATAAGCAGCCACAAAAGTGTAGGTAGGAAATGGCAGCTCATGTCTTCAAAAACAATTATAAAAATACCACTATTTAAAAAAAAATATATATATAGCAGGTTTGTAAAGGTGCTTCTAGGCTAGAAATCCTCTACTGCATTCTGGAATGTTTCTGAGGGATTTTGTTATTTAAGTATAGTAGAAATAACTCTCGGAGCACAATCATCACATATGGATGCTATCCTGTAGCTGCTGCAGGAAAAAGAAAATACTTTGCCATCTGGCCCTCTGACCTCATCAGAGGAGCACAGGCTGAAGGACAATGGAAGCACAGGCGTTTATGTTCTTAGGGCTTTGTAGATTCTTAACATGTTGAACCTCCTCAGTGTCAGGCAACACTAATTTGTCATAATGTGCAACTAAAATGTTGGCAGGTTCAGAATATATCATAAATCCAAGAAAAATCTATTAAAAGCAGCTGAGATATCTCCAGTCGGATGTGAAATGTGGAGAACATCTTCGTTCTGGAAGAACAAAACACCGTATTGATACGCGCCACCAAATTTACTGTTTCTCAGGGACAACTTTCTAGGGTAGTCATTAATTAACTCGTTAGGATTCTGTTGAGGACAACTGTTAATTACCAAGAGCAGTTGTGCCTTACTTCAAATGCACACGCTCTGAAAGGGGAAGTTTCACTTTTGCTGCTGAAACAGGGAGAGAGAGAGAAGCAGGGACACGTTCTGTGCTAGTTACAGTTCCATGCCAGGTAAGGATCCTGCTTCTTGGGAGGCCCATGTAACTGAGCCATCTGCATCTCCCTAGGGTGGAGAAGTTGGTGTGTATCAGCTCTTCTCTAGAGTCTTCCAACAAGAAGTCCCTAACAGCCAGTTTCTCCCAGTAGGGTGTAGAGCTCCCCATGGGGCAGAAGTGCCCAGCAGCCCTCAGATTTGAGGGAAGCCCTGATGGCCGAGGAAAAAAAAGAATAAAAAAAAGATCTCATCTCTCCAATTTGCAACTCATTCGTGAGCAGTTTGGCCTGGGTTTCTAGGGAATACTGCAAGCAAAACAAAAAAAGAAAGGGAGTAATTGGTTCTACATAGTTTTGCAGAACAAGAATTCCAAGAAAAACTTATTAAAAATTTTAAAAAGCCAGGGGAAGAAACAACAACAGAAAGTCTTAACCACCAGAAGTAAACAGTTGTAATTTTTCCCAAAGCCTTCCATCTCCCTTCAGCTTTAGGCAGAATTCGTATACAAAACTGCACACGCTGTATTTATTTTTATAGCATAAACACAGATGGCAGAATGGGCCTTCTATATGAACAACACGTATCAGCAATTTCACAGATGGTGCAAAATTACATATCCCCATTTACCAAACTTTATTACTCATAGAGTAGATTTTTCTCAGATATTACATAAATTTTGATAACTAGACATCAAAAAGTCATAAGCTTTTATAGTGACGATTTTGGCACTGATTAAACAAAGTACCCAAGCAGCTGCTTAGCTTTAAGCATGTGCTTAAGTTCAGTGAAATTCAGCAGCATTTCAGCAAAGCAGATGTTTAACAGAGTTGGACTCAACCCTGGAGAAAAAAAAGCAGCATCTCATTAATTGCCTTTCTGAACCGTGCCCTCGCTAACCGGCGTTCCTTGCGCAGGAAGGTGCCCGTGCCCAGCCTGCCTTTCCTGGTAACGCCCCGTGGCTACCCCATGGCAAAGGTGCCAGGTGTGCATTTGAACTTTGGAGAAAGCCAACAGCAGGGGACCCTTAAGCTGCCCGCAGACAAGACGACGGCGGGCGGCGTGGCGGGGTTAGTGCCGCGGGGTTAGTGCCGCGGTTCCCGGCGCGCAGCAGCTCACCTCCAGCTATGTCCAACGGCCCGTTCTTTTTGCGAAGCTCAATGACAGCTTCCACAAATTCCTTGCCGCCTTTCTTTTCCAAAGTGCTCCCTGAACAGAGAATTGGTATTTTACTCCTCCGATCCCAGGTTTTCACAGCAGACATGCGACTCATCGTTAGTTTTTCTTTACATCGCTCTAGAGTTTTTCTGCCCAAACGTTTTTGGTTTTTTGGTTTGTTTTTTTTTGGGGACTGCAAAGTAAGATCTAAACCTTTTGGGACTTCAGAATTAGCTAGTCATTAAAAACAACAACAACGACAACAGAAAGGAAAAACCAAAAAAAGACAACCCTAACAACCCCAAAACCTCACACCGGCGTCCCTCGCTAACATTCCGACGTGACCTCCCTACCTCCTTCCACAGCATGAGCACCTGCTAGCCTGAAACCTTCCAGAAGAACGTGCTAGCTCGAGAGCAGTTGAAGGTTCACGATTCCTTCCCCTCAAGGTTCATTTCCCCTCTCTCTTACAAATTGCTTTAAAGAGCCATTTGCCACAATAAGAATTTGAAACTCACCTGATCTTGGTCCCTGACCCCAACAGGTGGCACCAGGAATGAAACAGTCTCGTGAGTGCAGCGGGCTGCTTTACTTGGTAACTGCCCAGCTTGTTGAGCCACCTTTAACCAAGAGGAAGAGCCTCAGAAATAAGGAGAATCTCTAAGGAACATATTCCTCCAATGAACTTCTCTAACTACAGCTAAGGAGCTGGACAAGGTCATTCTAGGAGGAGAAGAGCTGTGCGGGGTGTCAGGGCAACCCAAAAGGTATGCTCTTTACAAAGGCAGTCCATCACTAAATGGTTTAGATCTTATTTTGCAGCTCTAGTTTTAAATATTAATATATAAAAATGAAACAGCCCAAGAAAGCATTTTCCTGACTACATAAGCATCCCACAGACCTTTGCACTCCGCATATTAAATAGAAAGGTAGGTAAGTAAAAAGCAGTGATATCATAAAGGCTCTGATTTGAGATATTACTTTGAAAACTGATTTCCAAAATTTCAGAACTAGGATCTCTAAAGATCTCAACATTTATCTGGTGAAACCCCTTAACTTTCACTGACGAAGAAAGAAAACAACGCATTTTCTGATGGAAGTGCACATACCATATGCTCAAGGAAGCAGAGCCCCTCCTCCAAGATTCAGTTTTTGAAAGGTTATAGCTCTAGGAACTAAATTGGACTGCAAGATGCTGGTGTTTTCATATCATTGCTACACTTCTTCCAAAATGAAGAGTTGAAAACAACAATGCAGTTGTTTGTTCATTTGAAAACCGACTCGGTCGCCCTGCCCCTTATTTTGCCATTGGCGGTTTCTTGCTTTTGGGGTACAAAAGCTGAGGACAGCTCAAAATTGTAGGGCTTTTCTTTTGCTTTTTCATAACCAGTTCACAAGGGGTGTTTGCCAAAAGCTGGACTGCAAGGTCAGACCGTGTAGGTCAGAGTGTAATCTGCTCTTTGTGTTCATTTAAGCTTTTTTTACAGGAATACTTTGGTCCAAGTTTATTCAAACTCCTCACGGAGAATTCTCTGAAACTCCAAGTTACTTTTCCCCGCGCAACTGAGCGGGAGGCACCATCTTACAAATCTCTCAGAAAAGACAGCAATGGCTTTATTTGTCACAGCAAGGTGTCTTGGGAGAGCCATGGCTTTATTTGTCACAGCAAGGTGTCTTGGGAGAGCGTGCCAGGAACGGAGACCCACGCCCGAACTGAGGCGCCTGGGAATCATGGAATCGTAGACTGCTTTGGGTTGGAAGGGACCTTAAAGATCATCTGGTTCCAACCCCCCCACCACGGGCAGGGACACCTCCCACCAGAGCAGGCTGTGCAAAGCCCTGTCCAGCCTGGGCTGGAACACAGCCGGTGATGGGCCATCCACCCGCACTGCACCAGCCAGCACGAGCCACCGTGTCCCCTGCTGAACCAGCCGGGGCTGACACCGGGGTCTTCTAAAACCTCTCTGACAGAGAGGGATGGGGAGGGAGAGAACCAGTCCTTCCATTCTGGTTACATTCTTCTCATCTATATTTCCATATCAGGCCTATTTATATTCGTATATATTCCAGTTATATTCCCCTTGAGTCCATGAACTCAGATCAGTCCTAAAACCCATGACATTCATAATCCTTAATTTCTCTTGTTTCAAGGGGAAACATAATTAAGCCTTGTGCAGAACCTAGGAACAGAAAAGATCTATTAAGTAGGTCATTTCTTTGCCATTGCAAAGCTGTTGTACATTTAATGGAATTTAGCCTAGTTTGGTTTAATTCAATCCAGAAGGATCAGCTTTTCCCCTTCTACTGGGAATTAATTTATAATTAAAAGCAACGAGCAACTCTGTCACTTTATTTTACTGAGCTCTCATCTTGCAGATCTGCTACAAAGAAGAGCAAAAGTAGTATTCTGTACGAATCGGTGAGGTTTTCTGCATTTATTCCTCAATTATATTCCTCTTCTGATTAATAGGGAGGGTTTATATTGAACCTGTATTTCAGAACTACGTTGTAAATTAGCTGCATCTGTGACAGGCCATGCTGGATTTAACCATTTTCCACCACATTAGCAAGTTTCTTGATGGAAGTCTTGCTTCACAGCTTCAAGGTTAGTAGCTTATTTGCTCACAGGCATAAATATGTGTCACTCCCATGAGAATAAGATCATTATCTCATGCTTTCCAAGCAGGCATTGGTATCAGTGTTGAAAACAGCGTTAGCAGAACTTTAGGCTCTAAAATTCTCAGGATAATCCCCCAGTACATTTAAATTGTTAGGGAAAAAAAAGCAATGAAATTAAAAATTAAAAATAAAAAATATATATATATTAAAAAAAAACTTTTAGATGGGTAAAAGTTAATCATTGGAAGCTAAGCATTTGTGCACTTCTATTCTTTCTTACAGCAGTCAGAGGCAACACGAACCTACGCTAAGGAACGAGCAGTGAGGCTTCGAGAGACAATTTTCTTTGCGGGGCAGCAAAGCGTTTCTTTGTCAAAGGGCAGGAGTCAAGCACGAGAGCTAAGTGGCTCACAGACTTTAGAAGCATATTCTGCAGATACAGGGTATGTGACACTTGCGTTTTAATGTCTCTGCATAACTTGTAGCCAGCCAAGTCACAGCTGTTCCTGCCCAACAGCCTCTGCATTCGCCTGCGCATTACTCCGAGTAGCCCCGTCGCGTAGCGATGATGGGGTTAAGATGAGCTGGGGCACAGAGGTTGGGATCACGTTGCTTTGGTTTGGGTTTTTTTTTTTTTTTTTCCAAGCATGGTGGGTCATCACCCTTACCAGCTACTTGTGCGTTCAGCCCAGATTCAGACTTGCCTTCTCAAGTTACCCAGGCAGGTCAGTTAAAGTGCTGTTCCCCTTGTGTGCAGAGAGGGGCATCATGAAGAGTTACTCAGGGGATGCTCAGGACACCGAATTACATCTGTCATGTTTGCTCTCATGCCATCTCTCTTTGGTGTAGCTTAAAAACCCCTGCAGGGTCAGCAGCTGCGTGCCTGCGGGCGTGAGGACCATCGAGCAGCACTAGGAAGGTCATCGGTCCGTACGGTAAACTAGGAGAAAACTAACCAACCTTCAGAGTTCAGCAAATACAGACGGGTTAGATCCAGCACGTCAGATGTGAACACCTGAAACTTGGCATGGAGAGGGTGTACTGGAGCTGGTTGGAAATCTAAAGATCAAGACTCACAGCACATTCAAGCTGGGCATTTAACACGTCAAGCAAACAATGTGGTAATTCATTTTCCCTGGTCATGGGCCTGCGGTGAGTGGACCGTTCCTGCACTTCAAATTTTGGTGGTGCCTTCTCTTGTTGCTTCCGAAAGCCTGATTCAGTGATAACAATCAAAAGTGACTACTGAGTTTGCAACGATTCCTTTCTTTTTACTCTGAGTCAGGACTGCTGGAAGTGAGAAATGAATGCAAATCTGCATAGCTACACCAAGCTCGTGGCTGCTGATTGACCATGCACACACATACAAACTCCGCAGCACTGAACTTTCCATTACCTACTTCACCACCGGTGTAGAAGTCAGAGTTTGTCGGGTGAACGACAGCATCACTGTCGATCGTGGCAATGTCAGCCTGTACAACTTGCAACTACAACAGGTAAACAGATGTATATCAACCACGTTGGACAGAGACCCAGCACAGGCTCTACATTTACACATGTACCAACGTCCATATTTTCCTACCTTTCCATCTCCAAACCTTGCGCCAAGGGAGTATGCTGAGTTGTGTGTGCAGGTGTGTGTAGAGAAAGGGGTGTAGGGAACAGGAGGAGGAATATTGAGTATGACATGATCAAATAAACGTTAAAACGACAAGTCAGAGCAATCACATGAGATCATTTCCAAAGTTTTAAAAGCAGCTAATACCCCATTTCACTTTGCAGAAACCTAGAACAACCAGTTCCCCACAGAGCATGACACTAAAATACGGAATCTGTTTTAAAAAAAAAAGAAATTCAGGATCATCAAGCCAAACAAAATAACTAGTTTCTCCATTTTGCCAGCACCAATAAGCTGACAGGCACTAACTTTTGTACCTATAACGAGACGTCGTTTTGTTTTTAAAACCGAGTCTCCTCCATATGCAGGAAACCATCAACCTGCAGACACTGTACTGAATTTTCCTTCAAAATGCAAAGGATTGACCTTACATTTCCAAGGTAAGGTGGATTTTCTAATTAGATGTTGGAGTGGCTGAGACAGGTATTTCTGAGAAAGGCTGATTTTAAAATTTGCCTCCTTATTTCTTTTTCCTGTCAAATGACTTGCGTACATTCCCACTGGAAAGGCAGTAGTAAAATCAGGGGTTGTATTCTATTGAGGAAGTTTAAAACGAAGACACCAGCAGGTGTAATCAAATAAAAAGGGAATGCAGCACATAAAGCACAAAAGTTAACTTTACTTTTGTTGGAGAACAGGCTTCTGTTCGAGAAGGACTTTTCAATTTCTTTTTCTGGAACAAGGTAGAAGCTTGAAAAGCACCACACCATCTATGAGAGCATCTACACGCCCAGTGCTGGCATAATACCAGTAGTTGTTTTCAGCTGACTGGGAAAGCGACAAGGAGCAATTGAAGCATACTGGAAACAACTTTTTTGACTGATTCGAACATGAAATCAAGGTAGAAAAGATTTGGGAATAGTTAATTATTTAATCATTCCTCTTTAAGAGTCTTACGCCTATGCTGAGTGAAACCACTCGAGATTGCAGTTAGAATGGAGAAACTGCTTATTTTGAAAACAACCTGACAAAAAAGTAATTTTAGTCCTCAAAGTATCCAAATAAGAAACCCCCCAAAATAGCTAACAGTCACATATGATCATTATGGAAAAGAATTTAAACCATTTCTTTTAAACTGAAAGCAACTTGGAGACTTAGCAATAGCTGCAAGAATTCAGACTTGGTGAAAAAGTCTTTCGAATATAATTCTTCAACCAAAACAGAACCTGCAAGTTTGGAATTTCCGCTCTTATTAAATGTACGAAGCCCTAGAGAGTAAATTCTGGGTTCCATAATTTCCATGTGACCATTAGTTGTGTCAACCCATGCCCCATTTACCTAGGTCATCTTTAAGGTCAATGTCAGCATTGGTAGGATTGATAATGGCCTCCACCTCGAAGCCGGCTAAATTACTGATTTCACTGTGAATAAGGTTCAGCTGAAAAGAAAAGCATGAGGTGGGAAATAACAGGACAGCTGGGAAATCACAGAGAAGCTGCAGAAAAGTGAGCTTTGCAACACAGATGGAGATAGCATCACTGCAAACAAATATGCAAAATAAAAGGCAGGTCATAAAGGAGGGTTATTATCCAAAACAAAAATAAACAAATTCAAACACAAGACTCAAACAGGGGTCTTCACATGGGGAGGCCAGGAATGTACCTACTAAGGAGCTCTCTTTGGGCTTTATGCCAACTGCTACTTGGGATTCTTATTTTGGCATTATAGGAGGGTGGTTGTTTCTCCTCAGGGTACAGACGAAGCTCCCTTTGTGACGGGCTGCTGACATACTGTAAGCAGGCACAGTTACGTGCTCATTGCTTCTAGGTTTTATTTTTATTTGCTTTGTTTCCTTCTGCCATTTACAAAACTAAAGGTTTTTAAGCCCTCTCCTTAATGCCCATTGAGTACTCTCATCAACAGCTGTGTATTCCAAGCATGCCTCTCGATTTCTGTCTTAGCTGTTACCAAATCAGAAGGGTTTCTCACAGGCACACAGTACACTGAGGAAGTTAGCAGAGGTATCTAGAGATTAACCCCCTACCTGCACTTTTAAATCTTAAACAGAATTAATGAAATAGCAGGGAGTACAGGTTTCAACTTCTAGCAACACAATTCTGAGCACAACTTACAAGCTATTATTGAAAATAAGAAGTCAATGAAAAAAAATCAGCAATGCTAACAACCTGATCCGGCCACACCGTATGAGGGAGGAGGGGTTTCTGGCTGTGCTCAGAGGTGCAGAGTGATAGCAAAATTTGCTTACTACTGATAGTTTGGGTGTCTCACCACAGCATGTGACCCAACCACTCTGTAAATTTGAGGCAATCTTATGCAAAAGCCAAAACCGCCGTATGCTGACAGGTACAGGAGGAAGCTGATAACCAGGGGTCCTGCTCTTTCCCAGAGGGAAATACATTCTCTCCATCAAAAGTGATGCCTCTGTCTACAACACGTGTTCAAAATGATTGTATCAGTAGCTGGCTGGGCAATACAGAGAGCAATGATGGAAGCTGCAAGTCCTGAGGCCAGCTGCAGCTAAGCCAGGCTTCCCTTCCAGTCCAAAGCCTGCTGGGTTCACTCGATGACACGTAACGGAGACGTACAGGCCTGGCAGTTTATTTCATCAAGAACTGAATTTTGTCTCTTGGTTTGTAATCCACCTTCTGTCAACCTAACTTCAAATCTCTTCCTTGTGTGGGTTCACTAACAGGGACCACGAGCCAATTCATGTCACTGGTACAAGTGAAAGGGTCGTTTAACGAGGCCAAGATCCACATACTGAAGTTTTATGAAAGTTTTATTTCCATTTCGTCCACCTGATTATATGAATTGCCCTCCTTTCTCTTTGTAAAAGCCTGCAATTTCACATAGTTTGCATCTGTTGCTTGAGTAAACTACAGTCCCTCAAAATAGGGTGATTTTGGCTAAAAGTGAGTGTAACTCAGCCCTGTTCTAAGCATGAGTCTGTTTGGGAATTTGTAATAAAATCTAAGAATGCTTGCTTTCCAAATAGTTTAGAATCCTTTAACACTTCACACGTGGCGAGTTATTCACGCTTGAGTTTGAGTCTTGAGTTTGACTACAAGCAACTGCTGTTTAAAAAAAAAAAAAAAAAAAAAAAGTAAAATAAAATCCAACAAAAATGTTAAAAAAAAAAACTTTATGAATTTTGAAATAAATAAATAAAACAACAACAAAACATGCACACACCAAAAGACTGTTTTGTGGAGATTTTGGTATGTTCCTAAGCATTTGGTTCACTTTACAGGTGACTCTCCTTGATCCCTAATTCCGTGTTCTACAGGGTTTTGTCCCAGACTCATTGGCTGCAGACTATTTTGGTTTCAGACCTTTAATCTGTCTCATATATGGGACTTACAGAGCAATCAGCTGGCAATTAAAGTTTCAATTTAACAGCAACAAGAAAAGGCTTACAAAGCTGCCCATCTCCAAGAGCACGTGCTGGCTGAGAAGCATGATTTGCTACATTCTTGCATTTACTGTTCAATTCACTGTTAGCCACAAGTGATTAAAGACCCTAAAATCCAAAGTTTTTGCCTAGAATTAAATCCTCCAATAAGTAATTGCTCGATTTTACTGCCCAGTAGTAGGAAGCAAGTATTAGACAGAAGAATTGATTCCCTAAAGGGCTATTTTAAAGGAATAAATAGGCACAACTTGCATATACATCTGCAGCATAACTTTAGGTAACATTTCAATTAAATATTAGATAAAATGCAGATGGCACTTAACACATCTATGGGTGTCTTCTGAGCCAAGCTTTGCGTTTCTTATTCCTGACAAAATCACCTCTACAACCCTGGAACTGTTTCTGGTACGAGTTTCATGGAGAGAACTGAAGATGCCTTGTCTCAGACAAGCAGCTCCGAAAGCCCAAATCCTGAGCCTGAGCTCTTCCAGCTCTGCCTCTCCTCTGCAATTGTCTCAGGAAACACAAACCAGCTCACGTGTCCGTTGGGGTGGCACTTATAGAACGTGCAATCATTTACATATTAGCTAGCTTTTAATGCTTCATTAGTGCAGCACTAACACTGGCAAAGGTGTAACTGAAGGGGCCTGTGCCATTTCCTGACCCCTACCAATTTCTAGCTGAGCGTCAGCAGTTATCTAAGCAGTGAAGGCAACAACTGGACTTCTTAAAAACTTTTCAGGACCCCTCGAAAGAGGTCTGCAACCTTCTCCTTGTGTTTTCAGTAATTACAACTGGGGATTTCAGAAGAATGAAGAGCCATTCTTGCAAATAAAACCCTTCCTTTTTCCTTCTGCAAACATGGAGCCAAGATTTTTCCCATTAAACCCTTATGAATGACATGATGCTAAGAACAGGATTATTTTCTTCCTTCTCTGCATCTAGTAAATTATTTCCTGATCTAGCAGATAGTGGGTTTGCAGACCACAGACACATGCTGCAAAGGTGCTCAAGGATATCACAGGAGGCTTGCAAGATACCGACTGTCTGTTCAGAGGTTTTGGGTTCAGCTTTTTCCTCCCCTCAGATGGCTGTTTAAGGAGCAAGCTGTGCCGAGTAGAGGAAAGGTTCTCCTCCAAACAGGCAAACACCTTCTGCCCTCCCATGCCTGGGGAGAAAGCAACAGCCCCAGGTCGAAGGAATGGAACTGCAACACTACTGTCCTGAATGGCCACTGAAGAAAACTCTTAGTTCACTGTGCTTAGGAATATCATATGGCACTAATTTAAGACAACAATAATAAAACTGATTTTTTTTTTTTCTGCTAAGAATCAGCCTTAGATAAAGATTTCTAAAAATCAGTATTATCTTTTTAAACAGCAATTGCATGTAGACCTGGCTGAGCAGAAGCGTTTAACTGATTCAAAGTCACTAGAGTTTCTACAGATAATTGATCTATTTCATTTGTATCTTTCCAAAACACAGGGCAATCACTTGAGCCTTCCTGGTGCCAGTTAAATAATCAACCAGCAGCACCATCCCCGGGGCAGCAGCATGTGAAACCTGCACTCAGCAGCAGCCATCCTGGCACACCCAGGAGCCTCCTGGCCCAGCAGAACACACCTCAACTCACACTGATTCCAGGAGGGAAAGTTTGATCTTTGCCTTTTTTTAATCACAAGAGAATTTGGGTAATTTTGGAAAATGCACGTTGTGAAAATAACTCCTGGGGAATGGTCTGAGACTATTTCTAGGTATAAGCCAGCATGAGGTGTTTTGCTGTTTTTATGCTAAACAAAATCTCTTTGATCACTACAGTGGCAAAGGTTTTGCATTTTAAGCTTTCCACATTTTCAGTCTTAAAAGAATTTACGTTGGTCTAAATGTGCTATTTTGGGGGTAAAACTGGAACAAAGACATCAATACATTATTTATCAGCTCAGACAAGGTAAGAATTTAGTTTCTAACTCACAAATAATAGGATATAAAAAAATTCTTGAATCTGTGAGACATAGCCTACTTTCCTTAGCCTTTTACACTAATCATTTACCACCTCTGAAGCTTCTCATAGAGAATCAAAAGCAAAACATAACCTGTGCTAGGCACATCTCAACAGCACCCCTTTGTTTCGCTTGGAGTGTTCCCTCAGAGGAGGCAAACCAGTTTTCTTTCTCTTTTGCTTTTAATTCTGTATGCTGTGTTGCAAACAAAGGCTAATGCCTGGCCCCTCTGATGTGCAAGGCTGACTGACAACCCAGCACGGGGATGGACACGTCAAGCCAGTGATTTTTTTTTCAGAGGGTTGCACGCCAAGTGGATGAGAAAGGCAGAAAGTCCATTTCCTAGTACAAGGGACTCACTGGAAAGCTCTACAACAGACACTGGCTTTGCTCACCACAGCTTAAAGCAGTCCTGGAGCTCGTGACGCTCTTCCTCTGAGCCCAACAGCAAAGCCCCGTGGATTTACTGGGTCAGTCTTGTGGAACACAACACTAGGTCTTACTACCGGTTTCCTATGGTGACTAAAAGGAGTTCAAAATCAAGTCCAAAAGTCTGACCTTACTTGCTTTCTTGAAGCACTCATGTAGTTTATAAATTTTGGGTTGTAATTTAGTCATGGAAATGTTTTTAAAAATACATTCAAACCCACCCCTCTGGTACTAGTCCAGTAACAAAAGCTCTAGCAAACCAGCGATCCAGCGTGAGCTGTAAAATTACAGATGGGAAATCAGAAGTCTTGCAAAAAATAACGTTACTCTCATGCATGTTAAACTTGGCAAACAAACTGGGGAAGGATAAATGGAGAACAACCTCAGTATGAAATAAAAATGAGTCAGAGGAGATACATTCCACAGTGGACAATGGCTCATCTTTTATGACTTACAACACAATGATCCGATTACTGAATGATAGAAGAAAGATGCAGTTTTACTTAACAAAATTTTCTACCACAAACTAATGGCAGGTTTCAAGATAAAAGACCAAATTAATTTAATGAATTGCCTCTTTAAATGGATCCTCTCTTTAAGCAGATATGATTTGTATTAAACCACCCCATGACCCAAAGCATATTCACAGGGAAAAAAAAAAGGATCGTTGACTTTTAGCTTTTCATAAAAGCATCGTTCATTATTACACAGCATTAACTTTTGTAAATAACAAAGCAGAACAAAACATGAAAACCACTGTTACGAGCAAATGTCTGAAATAGGTTTTGAGAAAAACCTGGAAATCATTTACATCAGCAATGAAGTGGGCTGCCCACTGGAAAAAGACATTTTAATCTTAGAATAATCTCATTTTTGGCAGAAGTTTAGCTGTAACAAGGATGCTGTTTGGGAACAAGGTGAGACAGATTACAAGCACAGAGGCTTTCCTTCTATTTGAGCATTTAATTATGTAGCCAGATGAAGACTCATTTATATATATATTTTTTTTCATGTTCTAAATGTTATTTCAGAGAATTTTTGTGTTTGAAAACTAGCATCGTACACCTCCACAAGAGCTCAGTAGGGAAATGTTCACTGTCTCAAGACATCTGGGGAAAAGGGGGGTGGTGGGAGGGGTTATTCCCTAAGCAGCACTGAAATACAGGTATTCATTAAGGAAAATTCAGGAGCATACCTTCTGGCCAAGGAACAGACTTTTGGTGGAGAGCACTGTGAAACCGTCTGCAGGAGTTCCCTCTGTTGTGCTGTCAGCACTGGCTGATTTGCTCACTTCTCCCTGCTTCTTCTTCCAAAAATAGAGTTCATTAGTTAAGACTACAAGGAAAAGCAGTTTAATAAAAGTAAGATCTATGACATGTCAGAAATTCTTACTGGGCAATAAAATGCCAGTGCTAGCACTGGTGCTTGGATTCTGTCCTTTGGTCTAAAGTGACTGCTTGCAGCTGAAGGAATCAGAAGGAAAAATGACCTCAGCTCCTGCAAGTCTACATAAACCTTTCCTTGCCTTGGACAGCACACAACGCAGATGACAGTTGTCTTAAAATTCTGCAGGAAAAAAACCCCACACCAACAGCTCCAAACTTTTAACAGCTTTCTTAACGACTTGTGGGGAAAAAAAACCCCAAAAGATAATGTTTCTATTTCTATCTGTGGGCAGACATTTCATTCTAAGATAAAAACTGACCTGTCAGAGTGTAACTGTTACCTCTCTGTGAAGGGAGGTGCTCCCAGATTTCACAAACTTATTTTTAGAAATACTGCCTTGAAATTTGGCCATCCTTAGAGGCAGTGTCAGAAGAAGGCAGCTACTTTCTACCTGCCTAGGAGGAGGAAAAAGGCTGAACAGTTTTCTCTGTCTTGTTTAACATCACCACTTTCCTCTGTCTCCATTAAAACCACAAGGGGAGAAGGAGCTCCCCTCAATCATCCTTTCTTTTTCCAACTGTATTTCTGAAATAAAATGATAGGTTTTGGTAACGAATTGATTTACTGAATAAAAATGAGAATTAGAAACGTTTTAAAAAGGATGTTTCATGAAAACAGGGAACCGACTGCTGCGGTTATAAACTCGACTGGTGCTAAAAGGCATTTCATGTAAAATTACTACTTATAATTTCATATAAATATTTGGTGTCTCAGCAACATACACACTGAATCTAAAAAGCACACCTGGAACACTGAACAAGCCACTGTTTTCCTATAGTCCCTTTCCAAAGCACATGAACTAAATCTGTGCTTGAACAACTAAAAGGATTTTGATGCAAGGGTATGCTGGTGCTTCTAGAAGCTGTAACCACGCTTCACTTTACACAAATGTTTGGAAAATTAGATTTTCATGGGTCCTATTTCAATTCCCCAGGAGTTTACTGTTAGCCAAATACCAATATAGCAAGCAGACAATACAGTTTATTGTGTGGAAGAAAAACAGAACCCCACAACAGATTTCCTGCTTTTGTAATCAAGTAGGGAACAAAAAAAAAATAAATCCAGAGTTAGGGAAATTATTAGTGCATGGTTATTAGAAGCACTGCACTTGAAATGTCAGCTACTAGGTGTTCTAAGAGAAAGAGACCCTAATTCAACAGTTTAAAAATGAAAGAAGTGAAACAACCAGAAGAGTAAACAGTAACAGACATACACAGGATGAATACAGGACTTTGTTTGACCTGGAAGGCAACTGTTCACGTGCACTATCTGTGTCATGTGACATTCCTGTACTTCTCTTCCTACTTTGATAACCTACTGCTTGACAGGAGTTGGTTTGTAAAGAAAAAGAAAACTTTAAAAAAGAGCCTTGGTTAAAAACACACTCGTTAGAAAGTTTCCCAACTCCTACAACTGAAACTAAAAGCCAAAGGAATGAAGGAATATTCTCCTCAGCTTAAAAAAAAAGATGTTATTCTTAGTTTCCTAGCATAAGGAAAAAAAAAACCAAACCATATTTTGGTCCTCTCCTTCTTCCCCACACCTCCACGCTTCACTTTGAATGAGTTTAATTGATTACTAGGAATTAAAAAAAACCCCAAGCCTAAACATGGAAGAGTCTCACCTATAACACACTAACAACAGAGGAGGACATTTGTGGGTCTTTAGCTCAGCCCAAGAAATTCTGTGTCATCACGAAACAGTTTCTCTGATGCTGCAAAAGTCTCAGCTACCTGATGTAGAACTGCATCCTGCTTCACAAGGAGCATTTCACACTCCTTGGATTTCATTAAATCAGCTGAGAGGAATCTTAGACTAAGAACAAAACAAACACCCATTACAACCCAAACCCAACAAACAACAGAAAGAGGCACCGTTTGAAACCAGGGCTCTGACACGCTGAGGACCTGATTACAATGCAATGACTTAGGCTGCTGGCTTTCTTCAGTGTTTAAAATTCCCAAATGCTGCTTTTTTGAGAAAAAATACACAGATTCCCTATTTCATACAGAAGCATCTCAATACTTGAACCAAGTCCAAGCAAGGTGAGGTCTCTTTGGCTCACCAGTAAGGCATGACTGGGTCACAGTCTGTCCCTTGGTGCCTCCAGCCCGGGCCCACCTAACGCCTGTGTGGTACAGAGTGGCCACAGCTCATGGGCCTCTCCTGCAGACCCGGGTCACTCCCAAGGGTTGCCAGCCTTCCTAGGGAGAGGGCAGCTCTCCCACAGCACCTACAGTGCTACTGAAATCACTGCTGTTAACAACACAGGGAACAGAAAGCCTACCCCAAGCTACTGCTTGCAAGCTTGTTTGGGTTTAAAATGATCAGATTCCTCTACCTTGGATTTCCTCGCCCCTTTCTTGCCGCCTGTTTTCTTCGATACAGTTTTTTTCTGTGATGGAGACTTTGCCTTCTTTGCTGGAGGTGGAGTGATGATGGCTTCCAGTTTTCCTTTTGAGCCCCGCTTCTTTGCCAACAGCTCTGGGTGAATATTGGGCAACACTCCACCGCTGGCTATGGTGACCCCTTTCAATAGCTAATAAGCAAAAAAACCCCATGTTTTAGATGACAAATTCCAGCATTTACTCAGAAATAAACAGAAAATGGTATTTACTGCAAAGATGGTACATTGCCTTGAGTTTTCACTGCTTCCTGAATGTTTCTCAACACATTAGCCTTGAAGAGGGGCCATGAAACACAGGAAATGAAGCTGCTCACACACTAGATTTTAACCATAAAGGGAATATGTTTTACTGCCAGTATCTCTTGGGCTCACCAGATCTGTTCCTGTGTGGCCACACAACGAAGACATTACCCAGCTACTGGCAAACGAGACAGCCTGAGTCCCAGCCACAAAGGCAGCTTGTGCAAGAGATGGGACAGCAAAACCATGGGGACCACGCTGTGAAGAGCCCAATGTGTGTCCCAATCGCTGAGTTTTCTTGAAAGTGCATGTTTAAAACAGGTTTTGTTTTTTTTTTCCTTAGAAAAAGAAACTTCAAATGGAAGGTAACATTTATATGTCTTTATACCCGAGTGTCTTCCTTCAAAAAAATCTTTATGCAGTTGAAGAAAAGCAGATCAGTGTTCAAAAGTGTGCCTTTAAATGCAGAGGTGAAATAGATCATGTTCTGTGTTTAAAAATCACTTCAGCCCATTTCTTTATGCATCTGACTGGGATTAATTCACTATTTGGGAGGATGGGAATGGTGACATCAAAGTCCCTCAGGTGCTCTCACCTTCTGATTTGTGTTTACTGCTCCCCAGCCACAACTCAGCAAGGCTCCAAGCTTACAAATGGGTGATGAATGGAAAGTATTATCAAATTTCAGACAAAACCAGAAGGAGGTTGGTTTGGGGAATATTATTTTTTTTTCCTGCCCCATCATGATACATAGGGCTGGAAAAAGTATCTTTTCAGATGTGTTTTTACAGCACCTCACACAGAGGTCCATTAATCCCAGTCAGTGCCTCTGGCTGACACCACAGCACTGTAATAATAATGCCCACATTTTTTTTGGCTAAGTTAAAGGCATCTTGAAATCTGCAGAGGGCACAGACTTGCAAGAGTTCCAGAGCTCTTAATTCTGTGGTCACACCACCAGACTTCAATGGGAACAGGATAGGTCCCACTGAGTCCTTAAGCTGCATAAGGGAGAAAACAGAAGCAAACAAGAAAAAGCAGCTACAAGGTTTTCTCCTCTGACAACGTCCCACTCTAACAGAAGTGGTTGGAATAGTGTAGACAAAGGTCTTTTTACATCTCTGTTGTATTTTTACACACTTTAAGAGTCCTGAAACACAGAATTAAGCTGAGTGCCACAGTCAGTTACACTGGCAGTGTGCTGGGGAGTGAATGAGCTGTTTCCTGGTGGGCTACTCTATAAGCAGAGGTCTTGGGTTACAATTCAGCTATATGGAAAGACGATTTAAAAAGCCCAAAAGGAAATCCTGGCCCTCACACAGCGGAGTCTTTTCTTACCTGATTTAATTCTTCATCATTTGCTACAGCCAACAGGATGTGTCTAGGAGTGACTCGACCCTTCTTGTTGTCCCTTGCTGCATTGCCAGCCAATTCAAGAATTTCCGCTGGGGAAAAAGTAAGCTCCTTTTAATTACATTGTGATCATTAAGAGAAATCAGGGTGTTATTTAGTGAAAAAATATCTGAGTTATAGCATGCTATCCTTAACCACAGTAGAATACACATCTAACTCTAAAATTATCATTTTCTTTTTCTATGGCCAATCACTGATAGGCAAACGCACGCTTGAAGTCCTGTGGTCTAAACTGTTCTAAAGCAGCTCCCCTAAATTCTTGGCTTTTCAGTGTTCTTGTCAAGGCTACTGTGTGTTTACCTCCTTGGATCCCTCTCCTACCAGGGGGCAGAGTACTAGATGTACAAGTGCTATAGGTGTTCCTCTCAAACCTGTCATAAATGTCAGTTCTAGCTTGCAACACTTCTTCTTTTTACTTTTTTTATTACTGGAAAAGATGCTGGTCTCAGTTTCTCATTTTTTAACACTACAGAAGCATGTAAACACACGTCCAAGTTAGGACACTAAAAATACAAACTCTGCTGTTATGATGACTCCATCTGATGTTTCTGTCCAAAGAAAGCAATTGATGAATCATTTTTGTTTACACCTAGTAAATTGTTTCCTTAGAAGAAATGTCCAGTCCTGACAGAACACATTTAACAGCTCTGAATATGATGCTTTTATTGGAATCAGGAAAGATAAACTCGCTCCCCTGCAAGGATCTGTGAAGTGAAAGGCTAGAGAGTTATCTGCTAACCTACCCTTCCTCAACTCAACAAGCCTTAGGCAAAGAATGCAATTAATTACCAGAAAGTCTGGGGAACAATTAGTAAAATGACATAACATGCTTATCTGACTTTGTGATTACATGCTGCTGCTGTCTCCATTATATGCAACCTTTCATCTCCCTCTGTACAGACTGCTTCACTATTGCTTTTAGTGTATTGCCTTTTGCAAACCTGGCAACATCTGGAGAAAAAAAAGAAAATTAAAATGTCTTTTTATTTTTTTTAACATCTATTACACACTAATACATTAAAATTTAACACCAGAAGAGGGTTTGAGATTGATTTCACATTTAACAACTGACTATACCATGAAAGCCCTCCCATAAGCTTGCTTTAGAGGCAAACAGAACTGAATCAAAACATGAATCCAGAAATGAAAAGCACTAAATTCAAAGCCCACATGGCCACATGCCTTCCTCATAACACGCAGTAAATCTTAGGCAGTGCTACATCGCACAGACTACGTCTTTTCATTAGACTGAATTTAATGTGATTCTTCCATTATTTTTCATCGTAAGCCCCCTAACAAGCTAGTTAGTGTAGTTATGACACTTACTGGAAGGCTTTCAGCTGCTTCTAGATGTTCTACAGTTAAACTCCATTGAGGATTTTCATAGGCTTTCCCTAGTTCTGTGCTCTTCAAAGTGCACAATTAACTTTATTATAGGGCGAGACAGAACATTAAGTCTAAGCCCCCAAAAGTAACTCAACATTTCATGCTGACAACAACAGCTTTAATTTATTTTTAAAGAAGGATTAGCAGGGTAAGGTCAACCTGCCTATGCTTTCCACACCTCCAAAGAGCTCAATTAAGCTGGCATAATCCTTTCCACATACTTTGAGAGGCGCAGCTGAGACAGGCGAGGTCCAGCTCGCGTTCAGTGCTGCGTACAGCCGCCTGTTGTGACACAAGAGCTGCACCAGCTTCCCAGGGACAAGCCACTCGTCCCCACTGGCCTCAGGAAGATGCTGGGGCACTGTAGTAACACCAGCAACTGCCCCTCTGTTGGCCCAGGAGTTGGTTGGTTTGTATCTCGGACTTTCTTCCCAGCTGAACAGCACGGGAAGGGTTTGCTGCAAACGGCAGATTACTCTTGGGTTTGCCTCCGCTTCCCCAGCCCTCGCTTCCTTACCGCACCAGGCAGTGCTGAACAGTCGGGCCGTGTTACTCCCTGCAACTCATCAGCACAGCTATGCAGACAGGTCAGTTTGGAACTAAAGAGTCTAAGAAAGTGTTACGCCTGTAAAGCGCAGAGGAATGTTTTATTTGTTCCTCATAAAATGAAAATGTCTGCCTCGTACAGTGGAGAACTGTTCTTGTAAGCGCTAAGCCCTCTTCCTTGGCCAGGAAACTCATTTGGAAATTACAGTTTTCTAATGGTCCTTGAGGGAAGCTGAGGTACCCCGCTTCCTGTTCAAGAACAGAATGCTTTGCACTGGCATTGGGGACCACGAAAGAGGAGGAGGAACATGGAGGGAGGAATTTTTCCTTCTGCTCAGCTCCGCACTGATGATCAAGCATTGCTCGGGCAGGCAGGCACCCGCAGCACAGCAAACAGCAACCACAGCTCTGCACACAAGGCTGGTCAAAGGGGTTTCTTCCCTACTCCAAACCAGAACCTCAGGAGGTATCCAAGCTGAAGCCAATATGGGCAATGAGTCTTTGATTTAGCACTGACAGAGGAACTGAATCCAAACCCAACAGACCAGGGAGCTTACAAAGGCTAGAAGTGAAGACTTTGTGGATGCCGAGGGGATGCTGACTACTTGCCTGGATGGCACTGGCAGCCAGCTTGACTTTCACATCCCTTTTATGCTACTTTCATTCTGAAGATGTAAACAGTGTTTCATCTGTGTTTTAAACCCAGTTTTAAATTAGATGAAAAACTAGCTGGCTGTGTAAGGGAGCTGACTCAAGTTTCCCAAATAGTCACTCTAGATTTAGGTGTGGAGCTGGGAAGAGAAGTAGGTGGGAAAAGGTATTTAACATTGAGATTGGATAAGAGTTCTGACATCAGACTCATCTTTGGAAGTACCATTCTACCAGGTTCAAAGATCTGAGTCACAGAAGAATTTTGTTGTGTTCAGTCTTCCAAGAGCAGGAAAAAAAAGACATTAAAAAAACAATAATAAAAAAATCAACTTCTGCAACTGAATAGGGTCAAGAGAGAAAGCTTTACTTGTAAGTGTTGAGGCAAAAGAAAATATTAGGATCTTCCGTGACATCAAGATTCACTCTGCTTTTATTTATTCAGCCAGAATAAATAAAAACAAGAAGATGTTACAAAAATGAGGCTGCATGTTGCATAATGTCTATTCCAGTCTTTCATATATTTACTCAAGGCATTTCCCCCCCCAGAGAATAATTAACACCACCACCACTCAGGCAAAAGGCAACTATGAGACACATGTTACAGAAGTACTGGATACCCAAATATCTGTTTGGTTTTTGCTTGTTTGGTTGGGTTTTTTTCAATTATAAAAATATGTCAGTTAATCAACATTATGAACTTCTGAAGGTAAAACTCCTCAATTACTACAACTTGATATCTTTGGTTAATGAAAAGAGATATTCTATATTTGCACAAATAGCTCTTTCTGTGCTTTTAATTACTTTCAAAGAAAAAAAAAAGCAAAACAAAGTTAAGTAGGAATGAGCATGAGATACAGACAGCTGCCTTAGGACTCTGACTAGAATATGGACACATTAAATTGATTTCAAAGACAGAGCTGTGATAAATATTTTTCTTCTTTGCAGTCATCTTTGAAGTAAACGGTTCAAGAGGTAAGAAAAAGCTCCTGGGATCATAGAACGTTTTGGGTTGGAAGGGATCTTTAGAGTTGTAAAAGACAAGACATTTTCTCTTAAAAAATAGCCTAAATGTAGTTCTCATTTCTATACAAATTTAAAAATCCCCTGCAATGTTTAGAAGTGGGCAGATGGATATGGACAGTGAAAACTGGTTTAAGCCTGTTCTTGACACAAACCAAACCTGGGTTTTTTTCCTGCTGAGGTTTCTAAAAGTTCAGTTAAGTATTTTTAAAGAAGAAAAGAAACCAGTCTCTATATCTTTGTACTTAAGCCTGAGATAAGACCACAGGAAAAGCTGTTCTCAAGGTATTTCCTACTCAAACCCAACCAAAAGGTGTTATGAGTCCCCACAGAAACCTCATCCTGAAGCAAGTTTTCAGAGTGACTTCCTCATCTTTTACTTGCACAGACTCTGGTCATGTTTTGGTCTTCCTACTAAGTTCCCAGTTTGCATTTCCCTGTTTCACAGTGGTACTGCTCTGCCTCTAATACCCTTGCTTTGGTATTTCTCAACACTTGCCAATTTGGAACAAGAACTCAACACAAGGTTCAAAGGAAACAAATTGCTATAATTTGTAACCTAGAGAAAGCAGGCACAGGCCTGGATGCAGCCAAAAGTAAATGCATTCTTCTCCTACTCCTGGAGAATGCTCTAGTTCATTTAAACTCATTTTCAAACAAAGTATTACTGGTCATTACTCAATTAATCTCCTTTAAAGCCTAAATGATGAAGACTTGAGCTTATCATGCATTCCGGGCTATAATACTATCTAAATGTAAATACTCAATTCAATCTGGTCTGAGTTCATCCCCCAAATGTTTGGGGGTTTTTTTGGTTTACATCAAGTTAAACCACTGCTGTTGCATTCAATCCCTTTGTCCACCTTCTCTTCAGAGAGATGAAATCATAGCTTTGAAAATGAAACTCTTAACAACTACCAGGTGATGTGCTGACACACGGCCAGTTTCTGAACATGCAAGTTCAACAGGAACAAATCAGAGGTTTCTAAAAGATTTTGAAGCCTCTCCTCAAAAAAAAAAAATTGAGAAAGATATCCAGAAATAAAAAAAAAAAAAAAGGATGTTGATACAATTCCACTGAGAAATATGTACTTGCTACAATTCCAACTATATGAGATGGAGTCTGTTTCTTGTACTTTAAATTAATCATCCTTCCATCAGCATTTTATTGACTGCAGAATCATTTTACGTGATTCCGGAAAGTTTTAACCCAATCAACCCCAATCAGCCAAGACTGCTAAAGAGTTTCCTGCATTCTTCTCTCTGCATATTCCACCCAATCCCCCTGGAATCTGCAGTTGCAAGAGCAAAGGTAGAATCATTTAACAACGCTTTTCCTTCTCACACATTCCAATAAACCAGTTCTCAGCCATGGCTCAAAGTCATGGAAATTTGATGCAGTGAAAATCAATTGAAGAAATGTTACTGCTTTGAACAAGCCCCGATGAAACCTCAACTCTCAGCAGGGCAATCTCTCTCTTAAGATGTGATAAAAAAACCCCAAGCCTTCAGTCTTTAGTGTCTGAGCTGTATCAGAACTAGGCCCCTCAAAGGAGAACCTGTTAACTGTGCCAAGTTGTTGTAAGCTCTGGGTTTCTGCGAGGCAGATGACAGACGGCTGTTTACATAAAACTCAAGTTCAGGCCACAAAAGCCACTTCCACTTAGAGCCTCCTGATCTGACTCACACATCTTTTCAGCTCTTTTCTAGAATTTAATACCATCTTTTTTTAATTGTTATTTAAGATCCAGTGTTATTTAACTTTTTTTTTTTCCTGAATGTCTTGGTTTGTTACTGCTCTGTAAAAGGTATGACAGTTCGCTTCTCAGGGAAACCTGAAAGTTAATTTCATCTTAAATGTTATTTATCACAGTCACACCCCACGTACTCATTTAGAAAAAGAGAGTCTATTTCTTCTCCACTGACTTCAAAAATCCTGTCCTAATTCAAATGAACCTTCTCTCTCAGCGGAGTTTCCTCTGCCTAGCAGTTTACACTTTGCTGTAACTCCTAACAGTTTACATATGTTTCAGAAATGCTCTCAGACACGATGAGCATAACTGCTGCCAGACGTTACTTGACCCAGTGCAGCGTGTACACCTTGGTCTGGCTGTTACCAAGTCAAAGACACTGCTCAAGACTTGGTCCTACCTTAGGCTTTGACCTTTGCAGGCACACGTATCAAGATAGCTCTGGAAACCATAATAAATACAAATATCTGTAGACAAACACAACTGTTATTATTCAGAAGAAAAATATTTACAAGCATTTTTCTCCCCGTTACTTTACAGAAGCAGTACAGGAGTGACTATATAGCATGCTTAGCACCTTTTTGGGGGAAAAATCTACATCTTGAGAACAAAACATGTAAACATCGCTATTGCTTTGGGTGTTCTGTGATTTGTGAATTCATCAGAGGGATTCATCAGAGCAAGACATGCATCGAGCATAACATCTTGTCCCCAGCCAGTGCCCAAGACCAGATACTCAGGATGAAACGAACAGGCAATGAACTTAAAATGCTATTTTTCCAGAACATTCCCTCTGATTTCAGCCATGTACAGCTGAGTGGTTTCCCAGCTTCAAAATACCATCTTTGTTTTTAGTCTCCCAATGGATTTTATTTCTCTGGATGTGTCTAATTGTTTTCTGCAACCACTCAGAACAGTGTGGTATCTATTTCTGGTATCCATAACATCTGATGAGAACAAGTCTCACTACACCACATATTTTTTTCAATTTGGAGGAAAAGCACCTCCTATGTAAAAAAAAAATATTGCATTTCACTGTATGCCCCCTACATTTATTTTTCCCCAAATGAAGTTTATATTGAGAGCAGAGCACTTCATCTGATTGCACCTAAGAATCCACATGAAATTTCACCCTTCAAAGAAATGCAGGGATAAATATACTTTGGGAAAAAGACTGAAGACCAAACACATGGTATAATCATTCATGGCATTCAATCACTCAGGCATTCTCAAATGATTCTTATGGAAGAAAGAAAAGGGGGGAAAAAAGAAATCATTCTCACAATACTTGACGTAAGAACTTCTATGGCTTGAGAAACTCTGAGGAAAGAAGCTGCTTGCTAAATCCTGCACACTACTCTAGAAAGGTAGGATGTCTTCCTGCTTCCTAGCTTTGTGCTACAACTGTCAAGTCCCGGGAATAAAGGGCAAAAGAAAAGACAAGCTTTATAGATTCTTTTGTTCTTCTCAAGAAGAGATAGAAGTTAAGACAAAGATAAGGGTAGAAGAAAAATATGTAGCAAAATCAGCCATATTTTTGGTTTACGCTGCACTTAAATTCCATTCTTCAAAACAAAGGGGGATAGCAACAGTAAACTGAACAGCAATTTGTAGCAGAATTCATTGCTCTGCTGCATGCTGAGCTTTGCCATGCTGATATTTTCAGAAGGTCTCTACTCGTGAGGCTATTGCCATGAACAACCCTGCTGTATTTTAGGTCTGTATTAAAACCACACTGGATCTGAAGAGGGAGTTTCATGCTTGGTCAAGTAAGGCACACATCCTACAAGCCCCTCATTTATTTTAAACCCATTTTGGGGTGCAGTGTGTGGCACCATAATAGGGATTAGTGTTCCTAAAGGTGCCTGTCTGAACAGAAGAAATGTTCTTGGTAGTGAATGCATGTTCTACTGGTATCAGAAAGATACTGCCAATTAATTCCCTTCTTAAGTTTCACTACTCCCTAAGGACTGTTTTTATGGTAGCCTCAGAATACTTGGAACTTGAATCTGCTTTTAACCTAATGCTTTTTTACTGTGGAACTCTGAGCTCTCCTCTGCTTCCAAGCAGAAGTTCAGCAGTACATCTGCTTTGACAAACCGGGCAAATCATTGTTTTCCTCTGTGACCCTGTAAAACTTCTCAGCAGCAAGCAGAACACGAGAGGTGAACAGCAGTTCAAGCTGATCAGCTTGCACATCGGAAAGTGAGCATCTGAAGCGAGCAGTTAAACTTACTGCATTCAGGAAGGACTTTCATTTTGCAGCCAATCAGCAGCTGGCTTAAGAAAGTTTTCCACATCGAAAATTAATCAAGATGAAAATGCAACGAAATGAGCTCCAGCACATGAACCTCCATTAAGGGACTCTGGTGACATCAGAAAGCCTGAAAACAAAAACTCAGGTAAGCAGCAGAATGCCCGAGATGCAGTTCTAGCCACGGGATTCAGAAGGTGCTCAATTCTCTGTTTTAACAAAACACACGATTGGCAATAAAAATCCAGTCGAGGAAAAAATACTAATGGAGAAAACAGACATTTAACATTTTCTCCTACCTTATTTCAGTGCGTACAGAACAAATATAAATCACAGTCTCTTTCCTGCTGTATTCCTGTTCGCCTGCTGTTTTATAAACTCCCCCTTCTCCTCATTTGCAGTGACATTTCAGCAATTGAAAATTATTTAGTGAGGAGAAGACGATGGGGGGCAGGGGGAGCAGAAATCACTTGCAGGCCTGGTTCTTGCTGCCTAATGCTCAAGAGATTTCTATTTTTCAGGGGCAAAGGAGGAACTTTCAGTCAGTAAGAAAGTCTGGACTCTTGTAACTTGTGCAAGCTATAGGTCTGAAGGGAACACACCTGGTTACACACATGGCTGGACCACTTCTGGCAAACACAAACCACACAACTTCACCTGAGTGGCTGCAGTGCCCCGGGTGAAGCCTGTGGCCACGCTCTTCACTGACCTAGGGCTCTTGTTTTTCTTGTTTTGAGTTTTTGACAAACTGATACTGATTCACCAAGGAAAAAAGCAGGATTGGATTTCAGTTTTCTGAAACACATATTAGGGAAGATAAACAGGCAATGAACCATTGTAAAACAAGTGCCACAATAAGGAAAGAAGGCAAAAGGAATTACTAATACTGAACTTCTTGCCAGCTTCAAGTGGTTGATAATGCTTACAATTAGTTCTGCAGAATAAGCAGAAATCAATCAAATATTCTGTCTGTTCCCTGTGAGATAAGCAGTGCTGCAGGAACTGCTACGGCAAAGAAGGAAAAGAAACAAGAACTGTGCCCTGTAGTTCTCCAGCACCCACACCATTCCCCCAGAGTAAAAAGAGGCAGTAAATCCACTTGCTTGAGTACCTGTACAACTCAAAGGTACACTTCCTGCACATTCACCCACAAACAGACACACTTGCATCCTATTTACAGTGGACATTACACATCATTTCTTTAGATGAAAATCAGGAAAGAATAAGCAGATGGCATTCTTAAGAAACCAAACTGCATACGCTGGGTGTGCTGATGAGAGAATTATTTTGTAATATTACTTGTAGATAACAAGAACCTTTGGTGAATAAGTAAGAGCAAGAGAATACTTGCTGTGCAAGCTGTTTATATGTCCAGTCTATTGAAATGAAAGGTAAGGAAAAACACTTTCGTAGCTGGAGACCAGAAGACAAATCGTACATCTAATAATATAGCAGGTTTGTTTGTTTTGGTTTTTTTTAAAGTTATTATAATAGAAAACCCAGGGAAGAGGTGCTCCAGCCAGCCCCTGTAGAAGAAGTTGTTCAGAAGCCAAGAAACTGAAAAGTAGCAGAGCAAAGACACAGAGTTTTTTAGCTCACAGCAAGTGAGGCAGCCAGCCCAAGTCCCAAGTGCACATCCCTGCTGGCAGAGCTGTAACACGTGAACACGAGAACACAAAAGGAGAATAACATAAACGTAGTTTGAAAAAGCACTTTGTTGGGCACAGACTGAAATTACAAATGGGCCCAGACACTACAAGAAATTATAGAATGTGTACTTTTACTTTCTGAGTAGCCCTATCTACATGGTAACAGTTAAGTTACCTTCAAAGTGGATAAATTCAGCTACAGATGGATCCAGAACTAAACTCCATCTCTAAACAGCTGGAAGTATTAGGGAAATTCAAATCTCACTGAAGCAAACATTATGGGCTAATTTCAGATTTACAGAGTTCAACCTCAGCAAAGGTCAGGAAAATTTAGCACCTCATCTTCTAAAGGATTCAAGTCAGTGCCATATTCTGCAAACACATGAACTAGTTTTTGAACCTTAGTAGGTTCCTTTCTATTAGGTCATGTCTCTGCCATTTCCCTTCCTAGTCTTTTCTGAAGTTGCTCTTTCCTCTGACTGGTTTTGATTTTTACATTTCTCCTCTCCTTCCTGAAAGCACAGGATTGCTTTTTTCATTGAGCCAATTTTTTACCTTGTCACTTTGAGTCATCTCCTGCCTATTATGGCACGTTCCTGCTTTTATTTGAAATGGTTGAAATGCTTTGATTTAGGCTCAGGACTAAGTTTAGTATCTCAGGATACTGGAACTATTCACCCAGCCTTCACAGAAGAAAAACCAAACCAACCTTAAAAATATTTAAAAGGAGAAAAAAAAGGAGGTACTTTCCCCTTAGCTCTCCTTCCTCTGCTTTTCCTAAAGAGACAGTGTATACAACAATTTTTCTGGCTACTTTTTGGCTCTGTTAATCTCCTCAGACAGTTTCCCAGGATGCACAGCAGTTAAAGGAACACCTTTATTTCCCCAGCCTATTCTCAGCTGCCTAAACCATCGGTGCCCCAGTAAACACTTTAAATCAGTTCCCCACTACCATGTGCTGCTCATTAGCAGTGCCCTAAGCTTACCTGGGTTGTTGCCTCTCTTTAAAAGGGCAGCATTCAAAGCACACTACACCCTACCAAGCATTTTATTTGAGTTGTTATTGCTGTAAGCAGGAACCTAGCTGAAGGAAATGTTAATTTTTTTAAGGCCTTCTATGAAGTTTAAAAGGATTCTTTTCAAGAAGTGGCTCAAATAAAGAAAACTAGGAACTTGAGCAAGTGAAGAGGGGGAAAAAAAATAAACAAAAAACTATATTTGATGGCTGAGAAAATTTAATAAGGTACTGTAAGTCCCTTACAGAAAACAAGTGCTCTGTTAATTATTCTCCAACGTTACCATCTTCATCTTTAGGGGAAGAAGAAACTTTACAGAAAAAAAACCCCATAAAAATCAGCCAATTTCTGTTCTTCAGTGTCAATATCCATTATAAAGTGTGCCTAAAATCAGCCAATTTCTGTTCTTCAGTGTCAATATCCATTATAAAGTGTGTCTAAAATGGTCTGAAGTGTCAGGTCACTTCAGTTTTAAATACTCCCAGCAAAGATAAACCACAAGCTTTGCTACTATGTGTTCAAGCCAAAGCCAGAAGGAAGCACATCCCTTCCTCAGGAGCTCAGCACAGCATAGAAGCTGTAAGTCCCTCAAAACACTTGAGTCCACTGCAACCACAGCACTGACCTAAGCAGAGGCACTGCAGAAAGAAACACTGCTGAGAAATGAGATGCGAGTCAAGCTCTTCCTCAGTTGTGCTCATCGAATCTGCCCCCAGACACAACTCACTCAGCACTGGTGCTTTCTGCTAGATCCCTTCCCCACAGGTATAGGCTCCGGAGTCAGTCTGGCCACGTGAATGTCACTGAGCTGATGGTTTATTCTTATCCATTTTTAAAAATTTAGTTTAAGGAAACCAGGATTGCAAAAAGCCCCTTTGTTGATGCCGTTACTGTTGGGGCTCACTTTCCATTAGAAGACTGTTTTGTTTGTGGGGTAAATTGGTACCTTTTTGAGTCTTGTTTAAGAGGAGAACTGCTATATAAAGATCTTTACTTGCACGTCTAGTTGTGTATATCCTTGGGAAAGCTTCTTCTCTCTTTGAAGCATCTTCCTAAATGGAGGAAAATACTTTTGTCCTCCAAGAAGGTACCGTGAGGATAAGATAATTATTTAAGGTGTTCTCATTCTTATGTGATGAGAAGATCAGAGAAAGGACTATAAGTGTAAGCAAATAAGCCACGCTGATCCAGGGCTGATGAACAGAGTGTGCATTTGTACACAGACTCAACCAAATGAACTGCAGACAGCTTATGTAGTCTCAAAAATCATCTGTAAACTGAACAAAAATATTTAAACAACGCTGAAAGCAATCTCAGCCCTGTGTAAACACCAACGAGCTCCCTATTTTACAGGAATGGATACGCTTAGCAGACAACTATAACCCAAACCAAAACATCCAGCACAAAGCTTAGAGTAGGAAGGGCTGCAATACTCTAGGCCCAGCCCATATGTGTTGATGTTTGCAGTTTTCCTTCCAACTGTCCATGGGGAAGAGGAGTGTTTACAACAGGTCAAAGCAAATCCTGTGCTGGAACGCACAAAAGCCATCAAAGCTCTGCAGCAGGGGTGGGGGCACCTTGATCTTGGCTTCACGTGCAATCGGCACAGCGCTTACTTCAGCTACAACATCTACAAAGCAGAGGATTATTTCACATTGTGAAATCAGAGGTTCAGCAAAACCTACCAGTCAGATATTCCAGTACAGCAGCCATGTACACAGGAGCACCAACACCAATTCTGTACTTCGGGTGGCCCTTCTTAATGTAGCGCAGCATCCTTCCAACAGGGAATATCACCCCAGCCTTTGCAGAGCGGGAAGTCTTGGTTGACTTCTTCTTTCCACCCCTGCTGGACATTTTGCCTCTATCAGGTGTGGAACAGCACTCTCTGTATCAGGAAAAAATAAAAAATAATAATTAAAACCCAAAAGGTTATCCATAAGGACTGATGCTGCAATACCACAGACTGAATCTCAAGCTAGGTCAGTATTTCGGGGGTGCTTACAACACACAGACAAGTTGCCTTATTGAAGTATATACAACAAGAACCTACAATAATTTGTACACAGAATGTTTGCTTGCCACTGTAATCTTGAAATATATATAGGGTAAATATCCAAGTCAGGGAAATTATTAAATCTGATTTGAAATTACTTTTCTGAAATTCCTAACAGATTAAACCCAGTACTGTCACTGGAGCAAAGCGTGCTAGGAACTGAACATAAACTGGAGCTTCTGCATCCAAGCAGAGGATGCTTTCTGCAAGAACCCTCTGCTCTCCGAGAAAAACTCTCAGTTGGGCATTTGAACAACTGTGGTGGGACCAGTATGTCCATGAATAACTATGTTCCTAACTAGGAAAAACTGTACACTAAATGTCTGATTCCTAGAAAGAGCTGAAATGAACCCTTTGAGATTTGAACCTAACAGAAACCAGCTATCTCTACATCACAGACTGTACCGCTTCAGCATGCCCTCTAGGAATCTGATGAACTTCAATCTGTCACCTTTCCTTAACATAACAGTGGTCTAAACACCCAGCAGATATCTGACAACTGTATCTCAGTTTATGTCGGGGAAGAAACCTCTGGCTGATACAGCTGTCAAACATTTTTTTTTCTCTCTTTGATTTCTGCTCAGGCTGTAAATAGAAGCTGACAAATCTAAAGAGGTGGAGGGTTTGTAGACTCTCAAGGTATCTTTGAAGGTTTAGGCAATACACTAGGTTTTGAAATGAACTCAGAGGGAAGGAGACGGTTCCCACCTCCCCCTCATCTGAACTCCAGGGAAACCAGCAGCATACATCAGTGAAACACAAACCTCAGTGCATCCCAGAGCTCGCCTTGCTGCATGAATCCTACACACTGCAAATGCAGATTCTCTGTGTGTTTATATACTCCATCTTGAAACCCCTTTAAGCTGCCTTCCCATCACACCAGTTTATTCTGAATGCTGTCCTGGTCCTTGTGAACCTAACTGTATTTGCCTTACACCTGAATCCACAACGACCGAGCGAGCTCAGAATTAGGCAAAGCAGGTTCACCAGCCCCACTTCTAAGTTCTGCAACTTCTGTTCTGTGCTGACATCTCCTGCGGTCTTCCCAGTCTCCACGAGTCACCGAGGTTCAGACTAGCCAACCATCAAATGAAGACCACTCAGGACAACTAAAGGAACACCAGTGTCAAACGTTTCCTTTCTGATTCCACACGACATTCATCATACACTGAGTAAAATAAATGCAACGAGTTTACTCCTTGTTAAAGCTGAGCGAAATAATCCCATTTTATTAGCTTAGGAGAAAGCTACGCTACATTTATGAAAATCATGTCAAAAAACAGACAGGAAACTCTGGAAAGGGGAAGCCATCAAAAGGGCTCCTTCTCCTCTCCCCTGCTGTGAGCTCAGCTCAGTAACAACTATTATTCTGTGAAGAAGAGGACAAAAGCCAATTTTCTTTTTGCCTTGAGAAACTGTCGAACTGGAGCTCACAAGTGATTTAGAAAAACCTTCCATTTAATTGCATTTTCTCCTCTTGTTAGCTCTGTCTTTGTTAGCAGGAGGGCAGGGTGTGGCTTTGAGTTGGCTGTGGACTTTCTGCCAGGAATTATTTTCGTAGTTCATAATCCATTTCCAGCAATGCTACAGATGTTTAATCTCACAAATTCTAAGAAGTTCACCAAATTAAACACCAGAGAAAGCAGGTATGAGAAATACCTGTGCTTCTACCTTCCCCCATAATTCCTTTGGTTTGTAACTGATGGCTGAATGAGGAAAAACTTCATTTTTCTAGGGAGCACCTGCAAGCCTTAAGCAGAAAGCTTCTTTCAACCATTTGGCTTATGATATTATGGGTCAGTCAGAATAGCTGGAAGATTAATATGGAAATCCTTATTTCCTGATACTGGTTTGGGTTTTTTCTGAGGGAAAGCCTTGTCCAGCCATCAGCTGCACTTAGATCACAGCACGAGTAATGCAGCAATGCAGAATTACTGCCAAAGAGGCTTTGAAGGAGCTGGAGCATATACAGCTTACCCAACCTAAAAATCCAAATGGAAGACACACATGGATGGCCAAGCTGAAGCTGGGAACAAAAAGAGAGGAAAAAGCACTGCCCTTGAGTTTTCAGTTCCAGGAAGATGACTGTTAGCTGAGAATTATGGGAAGTGGTTCCTTCCTATGTGGAAACCAGTAGATACTGTATATCACAGTCCCTGGATACACATCATCTACTCAAAGCCGTGCTAAGGGAGTTGGCAACATGCTGTCAGTTGTCCTCCTGCCAAACCAACCTCTCCTGTATCACCCTTGAGCAAAATACTGGGCTGTTAGTTTCCAACCTCTTTCATCTGGTGTTTTGAAGATGTTCTTCTCTTTAATGTATTATTTTCTACTCAGTACCTCCAAGCCTCCTGTCATCTGCAGCTAACACCTACCCGTATACAAAATGGTGTGTGTTTCTTCTTTCATAATAAGCTTATTTTATCACTTCTGCAAACTCTAAAGTTAATTTCTGCTTTATTTTATGCTCCTTCTGACATTTCTCTTGTAAATATTTAGGATAACCCTGGACCTATCTTGACAATGAACCTGATCCTCTCATACTGGACACAAATAGTTTTCTAGCTGCAAGTTTATTTGTGAGGAAGAACTTGGCCTGAACCAGAAAGGTGGGGGAATTGCATACCAAAAAAACCCCCAAAAGCTTCTGGAACTTTTAGTATTAAAGCAAAAATGCAATAAATATGAATTTCAGAGCTTCATTTCTCAAGGATCCCATCCCTACAACGCGTAGCAAATTGATGCATCTTTAGGTGTTGAGGGTGGAGGGAAATTACAATTAATTTTGACAACCATGCAATTTGGAAGGGAAAGAAGAGTGGAAAGCATAGAAGACCTTTTTGGGGCTTAATTATGGATTCAGGATCATTACTTTGCAGAACCTGTTTGTCTTGCCTTTGTGCTGATGGATGGTCCAACTAGGTCCCAAAAACCTATTCTCTAGTTCTCTTTCTCCACAGCAAAAGAGACGAGAAAGAGATTTCACTTGCAAAAGCCACAAGAAGATTTATTGAAGTTAAAAGTAAAGAGTGTGGCAACAGATCAAAAACTGAAGAAAACCCTGTGCCTTCCATGTTCTCAAGTGGTTTATCTTTGTAACACCAGCAACTCTGGAACGCTGCCAACATTAATGAACCAGAGCTGTTCGCTGAGTCACTGCTAGCCAGCAGATGATGAAGGCAACCAAAGGGAACCTTATCACATGGGCCACAGTTCAGCCAAGATTGGAGCACGATCATTTATAATTAAAAAAGAAAAATCGAAGTCAGTGACAGTCTATGGCCCAGTCCTTACCCTTCTTTCCTCTCTGTTGCCTTTGCACTGCAATTACTGAGCAATTTTCCCACATACATAGTGTCTTCAAAGACCTCGCAATACAGTGATTTCGTGTCAAAGGGACAGTTCACAAAATGACCACTGTGATAATCAGGGAATATCACTGTGCAGTCAACTTATTCAAGTCCACCTTTGACTTTGTATCAAGTTTAATGCTACGTTCTCCAGTGGCTCTCCTGTCCTTGGATACAGATCACCTAACTGCAGAGTTTAGCGCCTGATTCGTAGCCTTTTGCAAACCCCTCAAAGACTGTAGCAAGATGCATACTGCTTTCTAGGATCTCAAAATCCACAGAAGCTAGAATCTGATGGTATATTCATTTGTCTCGCTGCAAAGATTCAAGCTACAAGGCTCCTCTGCAGTCTTGTCTTTACGAGCCAGAAATAAATTTTCTAAGAAACAAAACAATCTGAAGGTGTAATGATGAAAACAGCATAATTAGCATTTTTCTGTTTGAAATTGGCTGTAGTAACTGTAGTTGGCCATATTTTTTTTTATGTGAAGACAGATACTCCACTAAACCACACTTTCAAATACCATCTTCCTAAAATGCACACAGGCATCTGCTCGTCTGAAAGGTTTAACATCACTTAATTCTGAAAGTACAGCCTGCACATCCTGGTAAAGAGATACCCAATTTCCACACACCACTACTTCATTAGCCCACCCCATTTGACACTTTCATCAAACAGCAGTAAATAAACTCCGCCCTTCTATTAATAGTTTTCAGATACTGGTTCTTAATGACTTCAGTTGTTACGAATGCTACTGCTGTCAGGCAGGGACTGCTCTGAGCATGGGCTGACAGTGGTGTATTAACTGCACTCAGCAAACAGATGATCAAATTTAGATCTACATGATCACATCACTAAGTGTAGTGGAATCCAGGAGACTAGGAGTGGAATCCATTTATCCTACAATAGGAGAAATACTAAGATTGAGTAGTTATTTTTCTCTATTTTCCAGTACAAAAGACTAAGCTGGAAAGTTCATTTCTGTATCACAGGAGATTAACTACAATGCTATATTCTTCCCATTGTTTCAAAAGAGGAACAATGCAAGTGCTGCCATTCTCTCTTCTATCTATTTATGTACTATAACAATAGCCACTCGCTGAACTCATTTGGAAAAGGTGCATTTGAATTTGCTTTGATAACTAACTTGTTCTGTTCTTGGCTCATCAGAAGCTAGGCTGGCATATTTATAAGAGGCACCACTTATGGAGTTGGTATAAAACGTTCCCTACCAATGCCTGCCTAGCACAACAGCGTCTCCATCCGTGACCGTGGGCTCTGGGTACCACAGTAATAACTGAAGAGCAAATCACTCCGTGATCCTTTGATCTGAGGCGATTCCAAGTTTTAGCCAAAGTGATTTATCAAAGCTGTAAATCTCTGTGGCACAAAACAGGCGAGAGGAGTGAAACCGGTTGTGAAACAGCCCTTGCAGCACTACATTCATTTCTGATCTGAAAAGGCAGCACCACAGATACTTTCATTTTCACTTGGAAAACTGAGAGAACATCCCTCATCTAGGAATACCCAATAGGTGCACTTTCTGTTGGAAGATTAACACGACTGAAATTCCCACAGTGACAACATAAAGGATGGGAGAAAAGGAACAACATTTTCCCAAAATCTGTGTGCAAAACAAAATACTGTTGCACAATTGTATTCAACTGGCAAAAGTCCCTCCCTCCCACAATGGGTCTGAAAACCCGAAACAAACATCCCCTTAATGCGCAAACCTCCACTGTGAGCAGTACTGGGAGCGTGACAAGAGTTTTAGCCGGGCATCCTGCCACCAATAGTCAGGAAAATGTAAATACAATTGTCTTCACTGACCACTGTTGGGAGTGCTAGCATGAAATCAAGCCCTTCTGTACATTATAGCTTTTTGTGTACTAGGTAGGAAGCATAAAATTTGCTACAGGACCTGAAATCACTGGACCATTTAGGAATTCAATGTTCAGAAGAACTGTTTTAGAGAATGTTTTAAAAACTTCTTTACCCCTTGATATTTTTGGAAGAAAGCAAAGATGTAATAAAGTCGTCATGTGGATGCTTCCAAGGCAAAAACCAGATGTAGAATGAAATTTAAGATAGATGCTATGTGGCTGAGGGGAGGGTGTACAAGAACTCGATGCTCTGAGGAGGCCACGAATGGTGTGATTCTAGCGTGGCTCCTTCTGGAGCAGAGACCACCAGCTGAAACCTGCCCATCCTCTCTTTAGAATGGGTCTGGGTAAGGAATTATAACTTCTTTATAGCATCTTTCCCTAGCAAATACTGCACTCTTTCCACAAACACTGCATGCTTCTTTTCCCGTTTTACCTCCAGGAAGCACTGAGCTGACAAAACCTAATGCCCACTGGGTGAATGTTCCCTCTCCCAGTGGAGACTCTCTTTAGAGGCTCTTTCTTCCCCTCTTGAGGCACCCGTTCCAGATTCCTACATGTTTACTTCATAACCTTGCTGGGGCAGGAGAGGCTTTCATGCAGAACAGACAACAAGCCTTGATCCTGCCCGAGTTGTACAAAAATACTTTCAGTTTCTTTGAGAGGGAAAGATTGACCATTCTTCAGGAATGTGACTTTATCAACTGTATCAAGAGAATATCTTCTATATTATGTTATCTCTCTCCTGCTTATTGGAATTTTACCTCCAGAACCAGGCAACTCCTAAGGACAAATTCAAACAAGCGGATTTAAGACTAAAGTGTGCAGTGGTGGATTTTTCTTTCTGCTAATGCTGATATTTAAAAATAAGCAGTGCTTAAGCTTTCTCCCTCTATCACCATCATTAGGCCAAATTCTAGTCTTACTGCTAGGTCTTAGATCAGTTACGGCTTAATCTACACTGCCAACATTTGGCTTTCCTGGCAGTCAGAAAGGTACAGCCTTACACACAACAAAACAAACTCTTTAGGAACTCAGAAGGCCCAGAAGGTTTCAGTGTGAAAGGTTACGATACGTAACACAGCAAAATAACCTGCAACTATTACTATGTAAACAACAGTATCACTGCTTTCTTTCAGAACACTTGAAGAAAACCAAACCTACACAACAGATCAGGGAGTTTTCTAGGGACCGCTTGATACAGTATCTCCCATACCCAACTGCATTAAAGTAGATTTTTCAAAGCAACTGCAACTCTTTTGCTCCCACCTAAATCTTTTAACTCTGGGTTGCACCTAAGAACCTGGGGTTCTGTTTTTATTAATTGCTCCCTTGCTCCTGAGCTCATTTATTTCTTCTGCTCTCAGGAATGGGGGAGGCAATGGATCTTCAAAGTTCCCTACAGACCTGTTGCTAAGTGACAGCCACAGACAGTCCTGGGGAAAAAAATGATCGCTCATTCGTATGGTCAAGAGATAAACAACAAGCCCCGGTCAAATATACTTTAACAACCAGTCTCCTATCAACATAAATGAAGCAACCTCGGTTTTTACACCACCCTGCTTCTATATGAGCTGGTTCCAACTGCTGGCTTATGATGCAAATTCATGGGCCTTCTGCAACTTACTTTTATACTGGAAACAAAAAGATTATAAGAAGATAAGTTACAGACACAGTTTGTTCCCCTTACTGTCTCCTACACACAGAGTCTTCGGTGTAGATCCAGCCACTCCTGTGATATACCTTGTGCAGAGTCTCAGGAACCTGCATTCACCTGCGTCTTGCAGTACTTGCAGTCCCCTATGAGAAACACCCACACCCAGAGACAGTCCGTATAGGTTGCTGGAATCCTGCAGGCAGACATATTGCAGGCTACACGAGAAGTGACAGTTCTCAAAGAATACGGGGGCCCCGTTTCATTTTCCTCGCTCTTGGCAAGCCTTTGGTTACCGCTTTAAAAACGTCATTTGGCTTTTTCAGAATTAAGTCGTTCAGATGTGGCAGGTAAACTTTTACGCCACGGTTTCTTCATCCCGAAGTGAAACCCTCGGAACACAACGTTCTGCTGCTTTTCGCTTGCGCTTTTCGCACTCTCTCTAAATCATCTTCTCCTGCCCGGTGACCCGAGGTGGGAAACACGGAGTCCGGGAGTAGGTGGAAAGGCAGAGAGACGTCAGGAGCCGCGGCTCGACCTTCCCAGACGGTCACTGATCCCACCCCCCCACCCGTGCAGGGCGAAGGGCTGCGGGGTGCCCACCGGGACCCCTTCCATCCCCCGCCCCACAGCCCAGGGGCGGCAATACCCCCCCGCTACCACCATTTCCCCGAGCGCGGGGCGGGGGGACAGCCTGGCGAATCTCCTGCCTTCGCTCGAGGCACAACAAGAACCAGCAGAGCCAACAGCCCGCCCGGCGCGGCCGAAGCCCCCGGTTTCCCTCAGGGAAAGGCGGGAACCAGGCCCACCCCTCCCTCACAGCGCAGCCCGGCCGGCTCGGGCCCCCCCCAGCACCCTCAGGGTGCCAACCTCAACGCGCCTCTCCCCCCCCCACCCTGTGGGCGACGAGCCCCCAGCAGCGACTCACGGCGAGGCCTCCGGCGGCGGTGAGTCCCCGGCCGGTCGGTCAGTCGGTCGGTCTGCCGGTCGTCCTGTCTGTCGGGCGGCGGCGGCCCCGCTCCCGCTGGCGCTGCCTCCGCTCCGCCCGCGGGGCCACCGGGAACGGCTCGAGGGGCTGGCGGCGAACTCCCACAATGCCCCGCGCGCCCGCGCGGCACGTCACATCCCCCCCTCCCCCCCCCCCCCCCTTCCCCCCCCCTCGAGGCGCGGCCCCCCCCCCCCGCGCCCCCCCCCCCCCCCACCCAGCGCCGCCCGCGGCCCCGCCGCCCCTGCCGGGGGCGCGCACGGACCCTGCCCCGCTGCCCGCCCGCTGCGAGGCCTCCGCTCACAAACCCGAGACGGGGCGAGGCGCCCGGGCCCTGCCCGCCGATTCCCACCCCTAAAGCAGCCCCGGGCCGGCTCTTGGAACAGCCGCGTCCCTACGTGCGGCTGGGCCTTGGCACCGCGTCCTCCGCAGCTGCTGCCAGCCCTCGCTGCCCGCTGCCCGCTGCCCGCTGCCCGCCGGGCCATTGTCTGCGAGCCGCCTCCGCTGCGCAATCTGCAGCGGCGACGGAGGGCAAAGCGGAAGGGCCGTGTGTGTGTCTGCCTGTCTGTCTGTCTGTGGGGTTAACGCCGCGTTCCTCCCGAAATGAAGCTGCTCGGGTCGAGGAGGGGAGAGACCGAGCGGCGGGATGGCTGCGGCTGCTGCGGAGAGCACGCCCGATCCCTGCCCTCCCGCTGCTGTGCAGGAGCGGGCTGCTGCCATTTTAGAGAGGCCCCAGATGGAGTTTCCACCCAGGAGATGCCGATGTCTCTGAGGATGGGGTTGGTGCTGCCCCCAGCCCGAGGAATGGAGGGGGCACCCCATCGCCTTCCCTCTCCGCTGGCTGCCACTGGACGATGACGAGTCCTAAGACATTGCTTCTGCATCTGCAACGGTGGACTGCACTAGGGGCAGCTGGAGTTTTGAGTGTTGTGGAAGACTCCCGGCTTGTCAAAGCTCCCGTACCCTCCTGCTGCTCCCACCTGAGTGGGGCATCCCTGTTCTTCAGTGGACAAAGTGGGATGCCAGCCTACAGCCTCTTTGGTATTGTCCCTCGCTGCTCTTTCATGGCTGGAACTGGGACAGGTGGCAGTGGCATAGCGGTGTAATGTCATTGCGACTACCAGCCGTTAGTAGAAGGAAGGAGTTTCTCTCTCTCCTGCTCTCATCAAGCACCCTGAGCTCCATCTCTCTTTATCTCTGCTTGGTGTCCACACGTATGGTACCTTTGTCATACAAAATAGAAAGCAGGAAGGAAGAAAATGGTTTGAAGGAAGGGTGAAAAACAAGGACATGAAGACAGCCTGTATAAAATGTGGGACTGGTCTGAGAAACATCCCTTCAAATAGTGTATCTGAACACAGGGGTGAGCAGAGGCAGCCCGTGCAGTGCCCATGGCCTACAAAAGCAGCATCATGTGCAGTTTGCTGTCCGAGCTCAGGCACTGTAATTGTGCTGTTCTCATCCATACAAACAGCCAGGCTTGCTCTGGTTTTCAACACAGCTAAACTCCATGTCTCCCAAGACATCTCTCATTACAGTTCCATGTAACACAGGGTCAAACGCAACCTTGGCCTGACTGTGGTCCCTAAGTAAGTGCTAATTTGTAACCTGAATTCTGTTCAGACACACAGTTTGGTGTAACAAAGACTCCCTGCTAAGTGAAGTACCCCATAGTCCCAGAGTGCCCTTAACCCAGGGACATGGATGCAGTACTTACTAGGCCAGCTGAGGACACACTCTGTGTTCCAACCTTCCACATCCTCCTCCATGCTCTCCGCTCCCTTTCCCTTCATGGGTAGTGCCACCCACACTGGAACCCACCCCAGGTGCTGTGTGAAGGAACTGGTCCTCCAGTGCTGGGCTCTTCCCACTCCCTTTCGCTGTCACCCACACAAGTTTTATTTAAAAAAAAAAGAAGAAACAAAAAAACAACAACCCTCAAATATCTCTGTTGACAGGGTGAGCTGCAAAGGCTCATGTGGAGCTTAAAGAACCCACAACATTGTCTAAGGGGGTTGATACAACGCTACAAGGTGAAGGGAGCTGACCTACAAGGGCAGACAGGAGGAGTTACCTGGGATAACCAGCGTAGTTAATTTTCTGTGCTCTTCTGCTGTCATTGTTCATTCTGTCTGTTCTTTAAGGGGAGTCTCTGGATTTTGTGCTTTTGAAGGAAGCCTTCAAAACACAGCTGGGGAGAATTTCTGGGGTGAGAGCTGCCTGAGTTTGCAGAAGACCTGAACAATTTGTCTGGGGAATAGGACGCTAGCATGGAGCCTGCTGTGGGCTGTTCTAATGGATAACCCTGTTATCTACTAATGTTCTGATGTTAACCCTGATGGCTCACCTCCCACCAAAGCACAGATTTATCATACTGGTCATCTGCTGGCTCTGCAAAGAGGGCCCATTTTGAAAGCACACATTGTGTCACGGATGTCTGAAGGGGAGCATTGCTTACAAAAGTCTGTGAAATTACACTCCATAAACTGCCTCACTAAAACAAACTTTGGCTTAGATTTTATTTCCTTTGCCAGTTTAATGATGCATTCATTTATATATCAAATGATAAAAAGCACCTTTCCAGAGCTCTGCTCTCTTTATGATTAATATAAACAATTCCCATTCTTGGATTCTTGTATTCTTACTTCTTCTGTAATCAATTTTAGCAACCTCAAGGGACTATTTGCAGAAGATAGTTCTGAGGGACTGGGAATATAAACGCCTAACTTGTTTATGCAACATAGGTGGTGGAGAGGGAAATATTACGTGGGAGAGGGCAGAGCAGCGTGGGGAGGGTGGTGGCTGATGGGAATCCTCTTAAAGTTAGATCAGCGTTTCACTTCGGGGTGGCTATCTTAATTCTGCACGCCTCACCTCATTTATCACCGGCGTTTATTTGTTGTTATCTGTTTATTGGGTACTGAGAAGGCACGTCCCACCTTGTTTCAGTCTGCTGAAATAGCTCTTCAGGATGTGGTGCTGAGACAGCAAGTCCTGGCTGGTTTCCTTCCATCTTCACATGGTCAGAAGAAAGTACAGATGCCGCAGGCATGACCTGCTTCTCTGGAGGAGCTGTCTGAACCTCCTTAGTCTCCTGTCTTTTGGCAGACTGTGAGACTGCTCCATGCCTCAGTTACCTCCTTACAGTCAGGTTACAGTCACATATACATCCCTGTAACGTGCATAATTCTATCAACATGGTGTTCTCCCCCAGACAGGCACAGTGACCTCAAACCAAATCCACTCAGTGCTCATCATGCTCTTAATGAAGCCCACAGCCCATGTCCCTGTCCCAGTGGAGTATTACCTGTGATTTCCAGAGGGCTGACGCTGGCCTTCAGCAGATTGCTGGAATCCACCCTGGTTACTGTATTGAGAAGTGACAGCACTGGAATGTGGGGAGGAGAGGTCTTCTCCTCCACTTTGCTCTGGCTTCCAGCCACCATAAAGATACGTAGCTTCCCCCTTACTCCCAATTAGCCCGTCAAGATCAGGAGCTTCTGCAAGTGAGATCGACCACCAGCTGACAGTGGAACCGCGGTGTGTTTTGACACCCTTTCTGTGCAGGGTGTGAGCCATTGATCCTAATGATCCCTTTTTCTCTTCCTTATCTAGACAGAGAAGTGCAGTTTGGTTTCCAGCATGCTTCAAAACCCGCCAGCCGGCTCTGTCGAAGGCAGCAGCCGCTCTACGCTCAGCTTTATCTACCACAGGTAAACAGAATTAATTCCATTTTCAGATAGTCACTTTTTGCTTTGACATCCAAGTTATGACAACTGTGAGGATATTCCCCCTCTTCTGAACATGGAGAACAGTTATTTGTTCCTGCCTTGACATCCTCAAGGCACTGTCGGCTCTGTATTGATGGCCAGGCCTGGTGTTCTGTAGCAGAAGTGACAAGTGGTGCTAATGCATTATGGTGAGATTAATACTTCCAGGGCACAAGAAATGGATGTCTGGGATTAATTTCCCAGGCTGGTAGACAGAGATAAGTTAGTACAGATAATTCACTTCTTTTGTTCCAAATTTTTGTAGACAAGCTACCTCTTATTTTTTTTCCCCCAAATGAAATTTGTACTAACCAACTTTTTCAGATGTGTAGGGCACTTTAGACATTGCTTCCTGCTAGAAAAATACCAGCTGTGGATGTTTTTATTGATGCTTATGTGCCTTATCAGAAAATGCTTAATTGCTTGGAACATATTTTAAAGATAATGTTTTTTTTTTTTTTTTTAAAAGAAGGTCAACTTTTCCCATTTTAAATCTGGAAAAGGAGAGCCACTATGATAACGCTTTTAACCCAGGTTGGGAAGCTAATGAATTCTGTATTAATTCAAACCAAAACTAAACCCCAAAGTCTGTAAAATCACAAGTAACCTGTAGCCTAAGGATAATAATAATAATAATAATAATAATAACCTCCAGTACAATGCATTTCAAAACCTCCTTCCTCCAAATCAAAGCTAAATGCTGCTTTGAGTTATAAAATCAGTAGCCCAACAGCAGCATGATGCGGTGACATCAGGAAACATAAATGCTCGTTTCCCAGCAATGTGGAAGAAGTGGGCTCTAAAATAAGCCTGAAGCACCCTTGAGCACCCAGAGAAGAGGGACCTTTGTCAGCCTCTCGTGTTCTTAGCCTTCTGCTCTGAGCAGAACCCAATCCCAGGCTGTGCATTAAGCAAAGCAGTTCATTCTCTTCTGGTATTCGAAATGGCCTCTTGCACGACTGCGTTTTAATGTCAAGTGGCTGGGGAAAGTTCTCTGTTATTGTGCAAAGAAAGTATTAAATCTAAGAGCTATGATTTATATTATTAAGTCAGAGGATTCAAAATTACATCCCCTGATGATCTGCTCAATGGTTCCTGGTAGCTGGTGAAAAGCTTGGTGGATAGTCATGTAGTAATAACTCAGATTTCTTATTTTTAGTTATTAAATCCTGTTGCTTCCCCAACATTAATTTTCCATGTAAGCAATAGCTATAGTTGCCAGAGGGATTTGATATAATTGCGGGTGGTAGGAGACATAGTTGGGTAATTGCAGAAATGCAGAGGGAGATGTCCAGGAGATGATCTTCCATTAAGATGTGGCTGTTGCTATGGAATACTTTACTAACCTCTGTTCTGCATGAGAGCTCTAGGATACAGCATTGCAAAGAAGAGGTTATTTTTAAAGCGCACTCATTTCTTTGCCTGCGACAGCAGAATCAGATCACCTCTCTGAGGAATATTAATTTTAAAAGCTCCTGTGCTGGACAACAGACATTATATAGAATATAGTTCATGAAGGAGTCAAGAGATTTAGAGTCCACCGTAATAATCAAGCAGCAATGTAGCTGGGGGCTTTCGTACCCAGCTCTTGAGACAGGCCCTGCTCTTGAAATGAAAGAAAACTTCTCTTGCAGATACAAAGATTACCAACTGTCACAGCAAACAGAAGCTTACTAGAGGCTAACGTCCTCAGTTTGAACTTTGTAAGTTCATTCATATCAGAGAGACCATTATTTCTTCTCTTTAGTTTGAAGGATGTTCTCTCTGTGGAGAGAGGGGTACAGAATGAAGAAGTGATGGTGCTGGATGTTTGTGGTGGCCACAGAAGTATGAATTGAGCCTGCACATTTGTAGCCAAAGTAGTGCCAGGTGAGATGGTCACCCTGGGCTTTGCTGAAGGACTCAAAGAGCCCTGGGAATGCCGTAGCTGCCCTGGGCCTTCCTAAGAACAGTTTCTTTGGGAAATGCTGTAAGGATAGGGTAAGAAAAAAGCAATGATGGGTGAATTTAGTCATGCTGGCTTGACAATTGCCACGTCGCTGCTGTTGTGCTGTCACAGTCTGCCTTTAGTTCTTTGGGGAGTAAAGTCTGAAGAAAAGCTGTACGCCGGGACAATGGGAAGGAAGTTAACTGAGTGACAGACAGGAATGGCAGGCTCTGGTGCCTGCTTCGCTCATCCCAAAACCCTACACGTTGGGCAGCGTCTGTGCCATGACTGGAGAGCGGGGAGTTTTTCCCATGGCGTGGACAGATAAAAACTTTAAAATAAGGGAGAAACAAAGCAACATCTCCCTCTACGGGAGTCCCCTGTATTGCACCCCCGGGCTCTGCAGCTGACATCTGCGCTGCCCAGAACTTTGCCCACTTGGCCAAGCTGATTCTGGAGAGGCTGGGTGGGCTGCCAGCCAGCAAGAGCTGAGGGGATGAACCCTAACTAATCACTTCTAACTAAAACCTAGGTTTCTTGACAACTACTCAGAACTTGTGCTTTTGAAGGGTTTACTCACGTCAATAACTTGTGTTTTTGAAGAGTTTACCCACGTCAATGAGAAACCCGATGATTATTGCTGGGGTTTGCTTGGTTTCTTTTTTTTTTCCCCTAATTCTACTGGTCTCTGCAATGTGATTGTGCATATGTGTGCTGCTCTTGTTGGAGTAACCAGTGTGCAACTAACTCACTATACAGCACCAAGCAAGCAGGTCTGTCCTTCTGTGCTCTGACAGTCCAACCATAGGCCCTGGAAAAGGGAACCCTGTTGTTTTACCCTTTACAGCGGGAGGAAAATGTCCTGATGCTAAACACAAGAGAAAAGTCTGGAGTTGTGTTTTTTTCTGTCATCTTCAGATTATGTCATTAGGCACCAGAAGAATAAGCAGGTGCCTGTAACATATATATACTTTTTGTTGTTGTTGTATTTGTGTGTGGACAAATATTCCTTCTTGCTTCATTCACACGAAGCCCTACAATTCATTTTGGGCTATGCTATTCCCTTCTACTTACTTCTTTCTAATTCATCTGATGATGGTTTTGTCCATCAAAAACGGCTTATGGAAAGCACTGGGGGTGACATCAGTGAGAAATATGTCAGGATATTTGTTTGGAAGTGCTTAGAGGGTCGTTCTGAAGCTTGTGGCTCAACCAGGCAAGCAGAATTAGTCTCAAGTGTCAGTTGACCTGTCCCCCAAATTGAACTATGGAAAGTTAAGCGTTCTCTGGGTGATTGTTGCGGTCAATACTTCCCAAGCAATTCATGCAATAGAAATGCAGTCACATAAACTGTTTATTGGCTAATAAATGAATATGAAATATGAGTATGAAGCAAAATGAGAACCTAAATCTTTCCATGTACTATTTTGAGAAGAAAATAGTTAAGTGTTTGCTGACTTCCTGAGTGTACTGATTATTGTGAGTAACCCCCACAGCTTGGGAATATGCCTCTTAAATTAAGTTTTGATTTCCCTATACGCTGTGCGCTGAATTCTCAGAGGTTTCTGTCTCATTAATATCATAACATTTTTCCAAGGTCTGTCCAGTTTGGAGAAAATAAGAAATGTGTAGTTTTATGCTAAATGACCCTTATCACACAAAAAAAACCCCATTTACCAGCGTGCAGCATTTCTCCCAAATGCACCTCAGATTCTTAAACTACCCTATAAATCGGTCTTCAACTGAAGTTGCTTTTTCGCTACAGAAGAGAAAACAAAATCCCAATTTTCTTTCAATACATGGAATAATTGAAAGAATAATTGGTGGTGTAAAAACACAGGCACACGCAGGAATCCTAACAGCAGTAAATGCCAGCGTGCTGCAGCAATCCCATCACCCTTGTGACCATGCGTATACGTCGTGTTCTGCACGATTAGAGACATCCTCTGTTCTACCATTCCTTGAAATATTTCTCTGGAAACTGGATTTGGCAAACAAAGCAACATCTGGTCACTCAGATCGCTATCTTGAGCCTTCTTTATGAAATATATTCCCTTTTTTTTTTATTATTATTATTTTGCACTAAGAGAACATTTGCTGCTTCTCCTTGGACCCATTTGAGTTTCAGGATATCTCTGTTGTGGCCAACGTTTTCAAATGTGATTAGTGATTTTGCAAATCAGATCTTTTAGACATGTTTCCATTAAGCAGAGCTATGGAGATCATTAAGGACTTTAGAAAGTCTTGCCTAGTATTTTTCTTCATGGCATGTATCCTGAGATCTTTCTTAAGCCCTTTACCACTGCAAGGGGAGCATCCTTAAGTACCTTTCCCATCTGTATGTGGAGATGTGATGTGGTTAAGGAGCTCAGCCAGCAGGTGGAGTTTAAATTGCATATAAACAGAAGAGTTTTAAACTCAGATTAAGGTTTAGCTGGAACTATGCTGCTGGAAATGCCTCTTCCTGACAATTCTGAAAGAGCGTTGGGTCCTTACAGCTTCCACTGGCTGTCAGACCATTTATCTGTAGGCCACGTCACTAGGGCAAAGATGGCACACAAGGTTTATGAACTTCTCCATGTTGACTTTGGAGGAACGTGGAGGAAGGTAAAGTAATTGTCACTGTGTACATTATTTTCAAAGAGTCAGCTGTCAATTTTCCATATACCTGCACAGACAGGAGGGGAGAGAGGGCACTCAGGTCAACAGAATTCCCAGTTTAAGGGTTTTTTTTAATTTTTTGCCTTGATGGAAAAAAAGTAGTATTAGGATAGGATTAAGGGTAGGATTTGATGGCGATGCTTCACTAGAAGCTGCATTAAGCACTGAAAGAGATGAGAGGAGTCAAGAAATAGCTGACAAAAATCATAATGCTGCACTGGTAGCAATGGGAGGTAGATGAGAGAAAGGTTTCTTGCATCTGTCACTAAGCTTTATTATGAATCTAGTGCTGAACAACAGCCAAAACAAGAGAAACCAGAGCTGGCCAGCCCTTCTGAGCAGGATATGGCCATGGCTGGCATCTGCCTGGGAGAGAAGCCAAACTCCAAGGCTTATACCTCCATCTCAGAGATGAACTGTGTGGTCTGGCACCACTTTATTTTACACTATGAGTTCTGGCTTAAGGTTAAAGACAAGACCTGATCTATAAATGCTGCTTATGATAAGCTGTTCTGTTCTGTTCTGGAGGCAGTTTCTGCTGTTACCCAGAAATCAGTGTTGGAAGTGTGTGAAGAAAAACATTGGTGGGATTTGCTTTGGCTAATAGAGATGGCAGCAGTACTGGCATCCAGGGAAGTCCTTATCTCACAATTTGCAGGGAAAAAAAAAAAGAAGAAAAAATAAAATGTACCACCACACTATGGTGATTTGAAGGGTGAAATTTTGCAGCTTCCTGACAGGAATGGCTTTCAGAACCTCCTAGAGGTGCAGTCTATAAACTCTAAAGTCATACTGGACACAGAAACAAGCAGGAGCGTGCAAAGAGGAACGGGAAAGCCAACGAGACAGGCAGATCAGGGACTGCCAGGTTACCCTGACTTCCTCTGAGCTATGCAGGAGAAGAAAGGGAATTGGCAGTCATTAAAAAGACATGATGACAGAGCCTGGTTGCTGCCCAGACAATGTGAATTGCAGGCAGAGCACTGAGGAAAACCAGACAGACTGAAATTCCAGTTGTAGAGACTATAGAAAAACTGGTGTTTTAATCTAAACCTGAATTGGTGATGCTAAACCTGTGGCAAAGGACTCAAAGGAGAGATGCAAAGCATCACACAAAAAGCGTGTTCAAAGCAGATGACACGGGCTGCAGGAAAAATGCCCGGGTGTTTGGAAGAATTGAAATGGCTTTCAGGTCCTTGCATCTGAAAACATGCTCTTGTACTCAAATCAGTCAGGCACCTGCTCAGCAGAATGCCTTAGAAAACAGAAGGAAATAACGGGAGCTGTAAAATGAGCATCTCAACACCCATAAGGGATGCGGCAGCCAGGGAGCAGATGGACAAACTGCACCAGACCCAAGTAATGTTAAACAAAGCTCTAGCAAGAGTTTACTATGGGGTACCCTCCGTTCAGTGAATACATTTCACCTGGCAATGGGCAGAATTTTCTCCATGCTAAGCACCAAAATAAGGAAAGTTGGCCAGGGGTGCTGGAGAAGGAGAGTGGCTGTGGCCATGGAGACTGTGGTAAATAACACCAGGACGCATTCTGGGAGCCAGGCCATCCCTGCCTGGGTGGTCTCAGACAGCGAGCCCCAGTTTATTCCTGCCTCACTGGCTGCAAAACTTGACAGAATTTTGCTTGCCACCTTAGAAAACCTCAGTACTCTGAAGGCCCGGATGACGTGCTTTCTGCCACAGCAGAAGACTGACTTTGCTGATCTCAGGATCTATTCCAGTCCTGGGTCTAGCGTTTCAGTTTCGCATCCTCCCTCTCCCAATGCTGAATCAGCAGCTCGCTCCACAAAGACTTCTCAAAGAAAGCTACAAAAAGCAAAGCAAATAGATGGTGTTCCACTCTTGGAACGCTAGGCTGCCTTTCCCACCTCCCGCTGCAATGCTGATGTCAGTGTGCTTGTGTACTTAGGTGCTTGTAGTCCTAACATCATTATACCTGCCAGAAGCAAAAGGAGTTGCAGACATAAAGGAAGAAAAATGTGCAAAGGATGAAGGCTGCAACTACTGGCAAGCTATAAACCTCCCTAAACCATAAGGGGGAAATTCTGCCAAGACCAGGCTATTTCTTTTTTCTTTCTTTTTTTTTTTAATTAAATGAATTTTTCTCATGTTATTATTTTTTCTTCTTCAGCTTCTAAACAAACGCTAGCTGCCAGCGTATGGGAGAGGAGGTCAATGGCTTGCACCTGAAATCCGATGGGATCCCACTAGTAATGTGCTGCTTGGATTCCCACGTCTTAACTGCAATATTTCCAGCACACTGATTTTTATATCAGACATCAAAAGAAATGAACAGGCATTAAAAAACAAAGAGAAGAGGGAAGGAATTCAAAGTCAATGATGGTGATTTGCTGTATAAGATGAAAGCAGGGATAGTGAGTTAACACATGATTTTACCTTTTGAGTCGCATCAGAACCTCTGTCAATCAATTCTGCCACAAACTCCAGCTTTACTCCGGTTTGCTGTATATTCTGCGTGATCTTGTCCTTTCCTGCCAGCACTCCAGCTGCTGGGAGAGAATTTACCACTAGAGTAATGCAAAACTGGCCCTGCTGTAACGCTTTTCAGTGAGGGTCAAATGAAGTTTGGGGATCTGATGTGTGCCAGGAGCGAGGATTTTTTGGACAGTCACCTGACAGGGCTGAAACACCCCGAGCTGTGTGTGTGCCAGCTCACCCAGAGACTTCTAGAAGAGGCCAGTGGTGTTTTACATATGTGCCCCCCAAAAAATGGCAACTTGCAGTGAGGCTGGGGAGAGCAAACCTTCACTTCATTAGTCAGGAAATTACAACAGATGGCTTTAGGATGACTTCATCGGCAGGGAGGGCTTGTTTTCTGCAGAGATCCATGCCATCACCTCCACCCGAAGACAAAGCATGCAGGGGGTGTTTTATCATCATCACATCTTTGCTGACTTCTCCCAGTCAAGGGAATGAGGAGGGAAGTATGTAAGATGGGGAACTGGCTCTGGGGGAGGATTACAGAGGATCATCACCTTTGGTTTCTAGGGGGTTTTTGTGAAACGGCCCCCGTTTCTGCGCAGGAGCCGCTGCTTTAAGCGTGCGGGAGAACGATGGTCGCTCATCGCCAAGGGCTGTTGCTTTTTCTAGGTTGTTCTCCTCAAGGTGTGGCCATGAAAGGTTCACCTCCTGCTGCAAAGAGCGGCAATTGTTCCTGTCGCTGCGGCGTGCGTGCGCTGCTCCTCTGCGGATGGCTGGGCCGGAGCTGCTGCGGTACGAACGCGGCTTTGCTTTGCAATGCTCCTGGATTTAAACCCGGGAAACAGCTCAAGAGCCACCAAGAGAGGTGGCTCCAAAGGCAAGGGCAACCCCCCCGGCTTTGCCGTCTGCCTGGGTTAAAACGAGGAGGTTGTGATCAGTTTGTGGCGTGTAAGAATTGCTGTTGGCTGTTTGGAAGGGGGGATTATAGCGTGAGAAGCTACGGAGAGAACACTGCAGCAGGAACGAACAGGGTTAAGCTGGTCAGGCTGCAAGAGGACAGATTGGAAGTGAGTTTGATGATTTTATCAAATAAAGACCTCTGTCAGATATCCGTCCTGAAGATGCGTGGTTGCTCCCTAGGCAGTCCTTGCAGGGTGTTGCGTGAGGTGTTTATTATTTTGCTTTATATTGTTATTTGCCAGAGTGCCACATTCTCCCTGGCTCCTGTTACCTGGGCTGTGTCAGTTCCTCCAGAAGGCATACAGGAGTCATGGTTCTATATTAAAACAATGAAATGTACATCCCCAGTGACCATATTTTGGTTATCAGACAAGGTAACAGCTATAAAAGCAGAGTTAACACAATTAAACCAAACTTCGGTGTTAAAACAATAGAGAAACTAGCAGGATGTGAAGACAACCTTTGCACGGGGAGATGATGTTGTGTGATTGTGTCTAGGACTTAGTCTGTACTTTCAAGCAGAAATGAATCCTGAATGTAGCTGCAGAGCTGCCAGAGAAATGGGAGTGAAGGGGATGTGGGAATGGTTTCCCCAGGGTCTGGCGATTAATAGCAAGAGGGCTAGAGAAATGATGAGTAAGTCAAATATTTTACTGCAAGCTTAAGGGTGCAGGAGGGGGAGAGTGGCATGACAGAAGATCACACCCCACGCACAGCCAGCACGACAGGAGGTCCCTGCTTTGCCTGAGAGCTTGAAACAGTTGAGTCCCACTTGGCTCCTTCTGTTTCTCTTCACGACACCAAATCCAGAGAGGCCTCACTGCAGGAGGCTTGGAGTTTCATCCATTTCATACTCAGGTTGATGCCCATATATGAAAATTATTAGCAATATGAGCTGATGCTGTCCACATCCAGCTGGTGAGCAACAGAGGTGGGATTTTTATTTCTGGGAAGTATCAGCAATTCCTCATGAGCCAACTCAATTCCAGCCTCTGCATTTAATGTTTTCATCAAAGAGGTTCAGATACAAGGCAGACCGAGTGCCTTTGGCATCCCTGTGACACCCAGTATGGTTTTAGGCAGCTGATAGCAGGATGTGTGGCAAAGATTTTCATAGAGGTATCAGGAAAATGCAGGGTCAAACTGATTTGTTAAAGGAGCAGATTTCATCCAAGTCCTGTCTTTGTAAACAGCAGCACTGGCATTTCAGAACGATAGTCTAAAGCAAGCCGTTCTCTGATTCCAAGAGGGAAACCAAACAGCATTTTCCTAACGAGAGAGTCATGTCCCCTGTGAATCCATGGAGAGACGTTGCAGTTCCACCCTTCGGGAAGCAACGATTTCAAGACACAGCCTTTTTTTTTTTCACTGTGGGTTGACAGCCTTGCCACACATTATTGTGCTTTTCCAATTTGCACTCTAGAAGACTGAAGTAAAGCAAAATAAATCTGCAGAACAAAGATATTGTTTTTCCTTTTATTTTTTTTGACTCATTCCTTCCTAGAAGCATTTATCACGTTGTATGGTTGTAGCAGAGAGCCAGCCTTGCTTCAACTTCAAACAATGAAAGGCCTTTTTGCGGCTGGCTTGTACCGCATGCCGAGAACTTGTATGCAGCAGTGAGCTGCCTCTGCATGGCATTTCAGCATCAGAAGAAGAGTTATTTTATGGTATATTTCTTCAGATCAAATTTGACCCCCCAAAGAGACCAATAAAAAAATCTTCAACCCCAAACATGCCAAGGTTTACAATGAATAATGGAAACGACTGTGAAGCAAAGCAGAATGACATGGAGGTTTCCTCTACGTGTCTGTAAATTAATGCTCCCGAATCCTGGTGACCAGCCAGATGTGCTGGCCAAGGGGTGGATTAATGCTCCTGAATCCTGATGACCGGCCAGATGTGCTGGCCAAGAGGTGGATCTCTGCAGTTTTGACTCTGAATTTTGAACACATCGAAGTCTAAAGCTGTTGTACGAGTGGCAATAAAACCAACTTTGGTGTGGTCTCGTTTTCAGGACGACAGCAAAGAGAATACAGAGTGAAGAGTAAAGGACAAGTTTTAAACTGTCTTTGATTCATCTAAACTGGCTTCAAAAATATAAGCAGCAGCAGCGCCAGTTGGAAATAAAGAGCACTGAGTTGTCCATTGGGGTAAACTGGTGCAGCTCCACCAAAACAGTGCTGCTGCACCCTTTGACACCAGAAGGCAACGTGCTCAAGGTACTTCACCCTGGTGACACTTTGAAGGCTGGAAGCCACCCGTGTTAAGGAGATGTTCTCTGCTTCATACGGTACAGATTGCATCTGCTCCTACCTTCACTTCCCACGCGTGACCTACAAATGCTGCAGATCTGGCCCTCCTTCAGTCGTGTCTAGGAGTCCATCGCTGTGGTGTGGAGGCACCACTGGTGCTCTACGTTACCTGGTGGGCATCGGTTCTGGGAGAAGAAAATTACAGCTGTGATTTTGATTATCGCTTTACCACAACCTCTTTTCCTATGCTTCAGCTTGCCTTAAGAGATTAGTTTTCTTTACCATTTAACCTTTCTCAATATTGCTGCCTGAACCAAATTTATGTCTGGGATAAAGCTATGTCCTCTTTTTATTGAATCCAGGTACTTTTCATAATGAAACTTAAGGTCACGTGATCTTTGATTGAGGTACTTTGAATTCTTTATTGAAAATGTATATTATGTATTTTTATGACATTAATGAAATGTCTCAAAATAAATGACAACATAAAAAATAATTAATGTCTCTGTTTGGCTCATTATCTCTTCAGTTTTGATTTGTGTTCAGAGAGCTGGAAACTCATCGGACCCGTATAGATTTAGATATTTGGGAGCGCTGCCTCATGGTAAAATTTAGGACTGAAGAGAGAGGGCTCATTTCAGAAGTCTGGCACTGTATTTTTTTTTTAATTTGCCTGCAAGTTCCCTGGGTAAATTGCATTCTCATCTAGACAGGATGTTATTCCACCTTCATCACCAGAGAGTATCTGAGTGCCTTCCAGCTAAGCATTATGTGATCCAGCTAACATCTGCCATGCTCATTCTCTCTTTCATCCTTACCCAAGCGTGTGCACGTTTTGTTGTTGGGTTTAGATCTACAAGCTGCCATGTGTCAGTGTTACAGAAAGTCATATGTGCATCAAACACTCTTCTAAATAACTTGCATATTGATCCTGCAAGACCTCTCTGGTTTATGGCCTGAGATTCAGAAAACTGAAATGGGGCTATGAAGCTATTATAGTCTTGCAAGACAGAAATAATTATAAAATCCATCAGGATTTCATTATCTTTATGTATATTTTTATATTACTTCAGCATCTTGGAGATCTTTAGCCATGAATTAGACCATTTGTACTAGAAGCTGTACAGTCAGTACTTTCAAACCATTTACAATCTAATTATAAGACAACAGATCTTGTCTTTTGATACATTAAACCATCCTCTTATAGAAAAAGGATGCAATTGCCTATTAAATCTCATAGAGAAGTTCTGAATGTCAGCAGAAGTATATTTCTGTTTAGACTTACAAGCAAGTCCTATATGAGCATTATTAGGAGTATTGTTTTTATTATTCTTCAAAAAAATAACACGCTGTACAAACAGGCAGAACTATGCCTAAAAGATGTTTAAAAACTCTTTCTGGTGCACAGCAGGGAGTTCAGGTGCTGTTCAGATTCCAGCTCAAGCCATGCTTAGGGCTTCCTGAAAGAAACAATCTGATGAGGTATTTGCAGTGGAATATGGAAGCTCTTGAAAGACAAGTCCAGTGTTAGAGGATGATTGACTTTTATTGACTTCCTGCACCATCTAGTGGGGATTAAAATTAATTGCTCTCATTTTATGAAGACTCTAAGCTGTTCAGGATGTCCATGGCTTCCTCTCCCATGCACTGAGAAGAGCGCTGGAGGATCCGGTTCTCATCACCCTTTGGACAACAGGACCAGGCTTCCTTGGGATCATCAGTGCCACCCAAGACAACGTATCCCTGTTCCTAGAGGACATTGCATCCAGTGATACAGAGAAGCCAATCCACTTGAATGAAGGAGAAGAGGATCATTGGGAAGGGCGGACCTCAAGGGGATCTGCCGTTTTATGCAGGACCTTGGAGTCAGGGAGGTCTCCTGGCCATGGGAAGCAGAGTGCAATGAAGACCTAGAGAAAATAGCTGCAAACAGTTCTGGTAGGCTGACGTCGTGACTGGAGCATTGGGATAGATTTCAAGAGGTCTTAGTGTGGTTCCTTCCTCTGTCTCATGACCTGGTTGGAGTTACAGCTTGGAGGATGTTCTGAGTGACTAGGACTTAGGAGAAACACTTTTCATCAAACATGAAGTTTTTCAGGTTGCTCAGCAAACCACAGAGGAGGAGCCAAGATCTGATCCTGCAGGTGGAAGCAAAAATCACTGCTATAACCTTAATGTAAGGCATTTCCTTGAACATAATTTGCTTAATTATCAGTGAACAGGATGACATTAGGTGATTACACTCCTAATTTTCTTTGCAGGAAACAGCAGCCAGCTTTTTTTTCTTCTGTTGCTCGGCAACAGGGATAGCTATGCTTTGAAATTTGGTTAAAAGAGTGAGTGATAAACATTTTAAAATAGACGTGATATCACTCCAGAGACAAACCTAATTGCTATAAACAGCCAGGAGGCTGGAAAATCCCACCTACGGAAGATAGTTTATGAATTAAAAATTTGCCAAGGCTAACAGAAAGGGAGGGATACACAGAAAAGCTTGAAGGAGAGGAGAGATATTTTCTCCCCCTGAGACAGAGCACTAATTCTGTGCAGATGATTGTTATTCCTGGCGCAGTCCATGTTCAGTCAAGCCATTACCCTTCCCTTCTTAGAGTCCACATGGCCATCCATGTAGACGTGCAATGAAAAACACACTCTGCCTGGGAAACTGGTATGTCCTAGGGCTGGAAATTGGTCTGTGGAAAATACTCTTCGCTGCAGATGTTCTCCCCTTCAAGACCAGGGCTTCTCTTGACCTGTCATTTCAGCAGGTTTGGGTCTGAGTAATGGGAACCAAGTGGATTTGAAACGCTGCTCTTGTAGTTGGACAGGTTCTTCCTTTGGCATCACTTGAATGGGGCCACAGGAAGTTAGTTGACCCATGAGGAGTTGGGCCTTACAGAGGTGTAAGATCATCCTCCTTCAGAAGGTCCCAGCAGTATGTGAGAGTTGCAGTATTAACATGGACTTTGGGAGCCTTTCCTGGCTGTGATCAGCTTTGGAGCATGACAGAAATCAGGATAAGACCTGAACATGGTGTCTGCTTTGTTTTCTCCTTGTGAGTGCAGGATCACAGTTTTCCAGTGTGAACTTCACGCTGGCAGAACATCACTCAGCTGTTGCCGTAACATCCCGTGCTGTTTCCTAGTTTGCAATGGCAAAATTTCCTGTGCCTTTGTTGTAGGGTTTGAGGGTTTTTTTTTTACTTCTGGTTTGACACTGCCTGTCCCTGCAGTCACCGACACCTGCTTCATGGCTTTGTGATCTTTGGGGCTCTGTGATCTTATCAATGTTTATTAACATCTGAAGGGCCCACAGAGGTCAAGAGGATGGAGGCAAACTCTTCTTAGTGGTGCCTGGTAACAGGAAAAGAGGCAATGGGCACAAATTGGAACCCAGGAGGTTCCATCTGAACAGGAGGAGAAAGTTCTTTGGTGTGAGGGTTTTGGAGCCTGTGCCAGGCTGCCCAGAGAGGCTGTGGAGTCTCCTTGTCTGGAGAGATTCCCACCCTGGCTGGACCCTGCGCTGCTGGGCCCCTGCTCTGGGTGCCCCTGCTGGATGGAGCAGGGGGGTGGCACCAGAGCATCTCCAGAGGGCCCTGCCAACCCCTGCCATGCTGGGATTCTGTGATTCTGTGTTTTGGCTCAGGGTTTGGAAAGATCTCAGTTGCCTTGCACTCATCTTGATGTGAGAAGCAACTGGTGCTTAAAGTTTGTTACTGAACCACTGAGAACAGTTGTTCCAGCTGCCACACTGCTGCTCTTCAAACACAAACATTATGACTGGTTTAAAATGGTGTTTTCTTTAAAAGGCCTACATCGCAATGTGTCAGAGCAAAACGTTTCCTTGAAGATGCTGCTGCGTTCACATGGATAACCACAACATTTTTCAGCCCAAAACAATTACAAAGCTGACCAAGAAAGCTGTGTGTCTGTCCTCCCCCAGAAGGCAAAGGGCTTTCCACCACCCGAGCGTGCTGCTGTGCTTCTCACTGGCTGGAGTGTGTGTTGTTACCATGCCTGTCTCATGGGTCCTGTCAATCACACCTAACAACACCTTCCCTGGGGAGGTCTCACTGGTTAGCTATTGACAGTTATCTGTTAATAGGACCCGCTGGGCTGTCATCTCCTGCCTAGCGAGGGCAGCCACCTTCCTGGTCTTCACAGGCATCGTGTCAGGAAGCTGCTTAGCAAAGCATCTTCTTAGGAGAAAGGATCTTGTTTTCAAAGGCTTTTGTGAATATTCATATTTAGATTTACTGAGAAGAAAGGAATGTCAGCAATTCCGGGTGAATCTTCTTTTGAATTCACTTTTTTTTTTCCCCCTCTTTGGCTTTTTTATAGTAAATTTTGCCAAAACATCCTTTAATTACATGTGTTACTTCGACAGATCTGGCAAAACTGCAAACAGAAATGACTGCAGATGCCATGCTGAGTGTGTCAAAATAGGAAACTCCATGAATATCCATCTTAAAAATCTGTTCTGGTTTACTCTTATTTAATTAACTAGTTAATCCTGGTGATGAGAGGCTGCAAGTGCTGGTCTGAAATGCCCCCAGCTCTGCCCACATGCCTCAGCCCTCACCACCTCTTCTAATTCACACCTGAGCTTCTTCGAGGAATAATGTCACGTGGTCTGTGCCAAACTCTCAGATATCTTTGCTGCTAAGACTGTTGACCTCAAGGAGAGGTGACGAGGCTCATCTCCAGGCACGATCGCAGTAACCATTTTATAACCCCAATGTAAAAAAAGAAAAGGATTCCAAACATGCCCTGGTTGTACTTTGTGTTTGAACTTGGGAGATTTCTTGGCAATTTTGTTGTTCTTGGCTTTCCACAGTAAGATTGTCGGGGTAGCCTTAATGTATCTGTCCAGCCAACACCTGCAGACGTTGCCTTCTTTGCTTCTCATTTTGATTCTGATCATAACCACCAAATAAATAAAAAAATCCACCAAAAAAAAAAAACAAAAAACCAACCCCTATTCTGGAACTTAGATGGGTGTTAACTAATGGGACCCCATCAAATCGTCTGAAATACAAAGGTGGGTCAGCTGAATGGTTGGTTTAAAAGTAACTCCGGGTGAACCATCAGGTGGGAATTAAAATTTAATTTCGAATGTACTATCACCGCTGCGGTGCTGGTGGTGGTGATTTACTTGATTGACTGCTGGCTTCTTTCACCTTTGCCAGCCTTAGGTTTTTACTATCTGAGGAAATTAAGGCTGAATTGCAGCAGGAAATTCCTTGTACCCAGGTGTTTCTGGTTATCCGATGAATAACTCGGCTGGTGGGGAGGCGAGGATTAGGATGGGATGCTTTGGAATCTAAATGATTCTCATTGCTTCGTACCACACATTGACATTCTGGCAGCTGCTGTGTTTGTTCTCAGCGAAGGATGGGAAAATCCTACTGAGCTGAGTAACAGGTCCAGCAAGCAGTGATAATTTCATTGTTCTTTTTCAGTAGTTAGGGTGAAAAGCTGGTTTTATTGTGGGTTTTTTTTTTTTTGTTTCCTGATGTAATGGACTGAATTTAAAAAAACACTATTGAATTCTGTTGGGTTGTGCTTTGAGTTGCCTTAATAATGCAGCTCTGTACTCTACTGCACCCCTTCTCCAGCCCGACTTCTTGTGCTGCTTTTCCTCCCTAGACCTCAGTTTCACTGACTTGCTGGGAGATGGGTCAGGCTGGAAGGTCTCCAAATGGCTGAGCTGCTCTTTTGTAACTGAACATTATCAAACTCAGTGTTAAGTCAGTGGCTGATGACCCCGTGCTGGACCTAGGTGGTGGCGATAGGCTTTGTAATTTAACTACGTGGATGAACAGAGGAGCAAATATGCCTGGATGAAAGCAGTGTTTTCTCACCTTAGAATTCACGATACAACTGACACGCCTTGCAGTGGTGGGACATCTTTATTCACATGGAACACACACACTGACTTCCCTTCCCTGCAAAGCTCTGGGAATGCAGCTTCTCCAGTACCATGGTGATGTGATGGGTCTGGTCCATCAGCCAGTCCCATGCCTGCTGTAACCTCTGGGTGCCTGTGGTTTTGCCTTCTGCCCCGGGCTTCAGAATTATGAGACCTTAGTCAAGAGATCCCTCAAGAAGAGTGGCAGAGTCAGGAATAAACCTCCTAGAGCCTGGATACGCTTCTCAAAATGTAAATTATGCTCCATTCCAACTTCAGCTGCTCCCAAGAAATAAGGGGATCAAAAGAGACAGAAATGTCCTTTCCTTTTCCCAAAGCTTAGGAAACCATATTTCATTTAGTGCAGAAAAGCTAAACAGTTCTGTGAGAGTGCTGTGGATGTGCAAGCTGGCAGCCTGGCTTCTAAAGGAAACAGAGAGGAAGAGAGCAAGTGAGAGAATTCTTTCCCCAAGCCTTCAAAGCTCTAATTCCTGCAGACCCCTGGGCTTGGTTGCATTGTCAAAGCCAAGTGGATGGGAACAGGATCGTTTCCCTTAAGCAGTCATTAAGGAAAAGGACTTCAGATTATGTAGGGTTTCAGGTACTTCTACAGCAGCCTAATGGAATGATAACCAGCTACACCTTCCTGGACTGTACCAGCAGACACAACCCAAGTTTTGTAAGACACCAGAGGTATCAGTTCTTCTCCCCAGTGCCACGGACTGCAAATTAAATAGCCCCAGGACAGAGCAATGGTGCCAAATGGAAATGTAATTTGCAGGCGTGTGTCAGCAGAGAAAGTCCATCCCTACAGGAGAAGAAATTCAAGCAGCCACATGGAAATACTTTCATTTCAGCATTAACTATCAGAGGAGATGTCTGTTGCAGATCCTGGGAGCCAGGTAATTTAGTTCTGAACTTTAAATACGTGCAAGGCCAAGAAATATTAGGGGATGTGGAATGTTTAATGTCACCCTGCACCATCAGTGCTGCAGAGACAGGAGAGGAACAGGAGCAAAGCTCTTCCTGAGATGACTGATACTTTCCTTGGAGCCACAGCACAGTATTTAAGCAGGCTTTGAAAAACCTGCACTCTCTGCTGTTTACCTCTTGGTTGTAAGATAGAAACCAAGCCTGGAAATTCCACTTTCTCCGTGGTATGGTTTTAATGGTCAGCAACCTCAATCTGCCAGGGAGTCAAGGATGGAGATGATCAGAGAATCATAGAAAGAATCATAGAATGCCTTGGGTTGGAAGGGACCTCTAAAGATGCCCCTGTCCAGTTTTCTCTCACTTCAACATCCCTACCCCCAAAGCTGTGAATCCAAATAGCTCCAGGTAGGTGAATTTTTCCACCCTGTTCTAGGTCTAATTTCTCTTTCAAACTAGTACCGTATATCTTTCCCCACCTCCCACTTGTCACTTTATGGCTTGCTGGATCTGTTTCCTTTAATACTTGAAAATATACCGTTAAAAATCACCTTAAAATTTACTAATATGCCTTTTTATTTGAAAGGCTTATTTCCCTGAAAGGCTTTCCCAGTCTTATATGAGGGCATGCTCTCTAATATTAAACATTTTTTTAAAAACTGGGTGCACATCTGTTTGATATTTAACTCGAAACAAATGGTGAGAGTGGAGAACATGAGCAAAATTATGCTTTAGATAGCTATAAAAGGTCATTTTTTGCTTTAAACTACAAAGGATGAATAGGGGCATATGACACACATAATAAAGGCAGAGATAGGTTTAAAATGCCTTCAGGCTACTCTGAGGTCAGCTGCTAGCTTACAAGAAAAGACACATTTTATCCTTCTTCTTTCTTTCTTTTTTTTTTGCCACCCAAAAGTGTGGAGTAGCAAGCTGGGATCTGTGTGCGAGGGGGGTCACTCGATCTCTGCTTTAAAGCCCATCACAGTTTTCTCTCATTTTCCTAAGGGATACTGAACTCTTAAACCTAATAAATAAATAATTGGCCCCCAAGCTAACCCCCCTTTCTTCCTGGCTGAAAATAGAAGAAGGGTTTGGCTTGTCTTCCTGAAGAAGCCCTTGCTTGTGCCCTGCCATACAATGAGGAATACCTTGCTATCGAGATGAGCTACAAAATATACGTGTGCTCCTTTTTGGCCTGGACAGGAGGGTTTCTGCCAGAGATGCTGAAAATAAGGAAAACTCAGTCACCCCCGTGCAGCAGCTCTGGGCTGAGGAACTGGGTTTTGCTTCTGGTTGTGGGTTTAGCCTGTGCTGGGCTTTTTGGGCAGAGCTTGATTTGAAAACTGCCAAGCACTCCCTTTGAATTTTGAAGGGGAAATGAAGTGGGAAATGGGCCGTTTCTCATTTAGAGCTGGCACGGGACCAAACCAATGGGAGCAGATGAGATTTCCAATAAAACCTTCCTGAAAGGCAAAGGAGTGTAGAGACAAGATGCTGGTTGTAATCTGCCTCCAGCCATCTGCTCCCGGAGCGCTGGAAACGCAGGGCAGGGTCTGACTCGCACCTTGTTGATAAAAGTGAGATGGAAACATCAGGGCTGGTTTGGTCATCAGGTGGCTTTTGCATCTGCCAGAACATCTTTTCTGCTATTAGAGACAGATTAGTGAAGAAATATGGAACAAGAAGGTCAAAACCTCACATGGAGCTTCATCCCTCTAGGGACTTACTTGAAGCTTTGTACTAGTTTTTGTACCGAAGGGGCAAAATTTGAGTCTTACTATTTCTTTGCAAAATAATGTAACTTTTCATTTGATTTCCTCCTTCTTCCCCCAGAAAACACAAGTAGGTCCTTTGTCCTGGCGGGAGCTGTTCAAATCCTGTCGGCAAGTCGTGGGCTGTTCCGAAATGCTTCGACACGAGACGTGCGTGCGTGTTTAAAACATTTGGTGCAGAAATTCAATGTATTTTCTGAATATTCCCGAGCTTTGTACTCCAACCTGCAATCGCTAGAAAGCAAATTGTCCATAGCTCCATCCCATAACACATAGGTTATTAATGGGAACCAGGTATCCTCCTTCAAAGGAACATCAAGGATCGTATCTGTTTCTCATGTTCTAGAAAGCATTTCTCAGTTTTAATGATTAATCAAAGGGGGAGGAAAAAAAAAAAACACGGACAGTAAATTCAGGAGCTCGTGAGAGGTACAAACACATCCTCTGCCTCTTATTACAGCCTGAGAGGCCAAGCTGGATCATCCCAGGCACAGGAGCTTCCAGCTGCCAAGGCGAGGCTGGCAAAGAGCCGGCCCAGCTGCCGTGGTTACGGTGCCATTGTCAGCTTCAGTTTTGCCGCTCAGCATGGACCGAGAGCGATCCCTTTGTTCCATATGGCTTCCATACAGTGACACTGCATCCTGTGTAGGGGAGGTCAAGGAGTGGATTATCAGCGAGCGTTTCAAGTCAAGAATGAAGGGAGCTGGCAGGGCAAGGCTGCACAAAGCCTGTTCTGTGCTGCTCGTCGGTGTGGTGACCTCTGGGTTTCGGTGCCTGTGCGTTCCCCCTCCCCTTCTCCCTTCATGTGCCGAGAGCAGCGCTGGCTGACGTCTGAGGGCAGCGTTTCCCTGGAAGGTTTTTAGAGGGGGGAAAAAAAAAAAAAAGAACAAAAACGACCCTGAAAGCTTGGCTGAAATGTTTAGCTGCAAGCAGGGAGGCCAGGAGCAGGGAGGGAGCAGGACAGGGAGGATCTGCTCCCATCGCCATCCCCACCCCACCGTCCTGCTGCCCAGCACCCCTGGAGCCAGGCACCAAGCTGCAGTTGCTGAGTACTCCCACGAGTGCATTAACACTGCTCTGAGTAACAGTGAGGAGAAGGAAAGGTTCATAATCCTCCACATCATCCTGCTCTCCTCAGAGCATCTCAAATCCTTGGGGTGGGGTGGCATCAGGAGTGACCTCTGCTCTGCAAGAAGAGCCTGGCCCATCTCCCCACCTCTCATGCTCCAAGGTCCAGCCCCAGTAGGATGTCCCAGCAGGGAGAGTGTGTGGGGACAGTCAGAGGGGCTCATCCCCATCAGCCACAGTGATGCTCCTGTCCCTGCCCTGGGCACAGCCAGGAACATCAGCCAAGAGATCCCTGGTTTCCCTTTCCAGTTCGTCACTGCTGAGACCTTTCTCTGGATCCCTGGTCCTGCTCCGGTTCTGCTGAAATTAATGCTCCCCGCCAAAAATCAGTATAGGTAGTGTTGGGTCTGTTTCTCCCAGATTTAGAGCAGTTTGAACATGAAAAGAGGAAAAAGTTCCTCTCTTCTCTGACCCGTGCTTCAGAGAACAGTTGGCAGAGGGACAGTCTTGGGTATGGTGTGAGAGAGGGGAGTTCCTGGGGCTGCTCAGCCACCAGCTCCTGCCTGCCCATCCTGCTCCCTCCATCCCCACTGCCCCTTTCTGCCACCTCCAACAACAGCTTTGATTTCTTTTGCAATCATCAAACTGTTCCTTTTGTCTCTCGGAGCTTTCCACTAGACATTGGTAGGTATGCAAAATTAATAACTGCATTTTAATAACCCATGACCTCTAAGACCTGAGCAATTATAAACCTCATAGGGTTATTACCAACCAAGTAAAAATTATATTCCATTTAAACATTCCTCATATAATATCCCCTCTGCAGTCAGCATTTCAAGGAAAGCAGTGTTAGCAGTGCTGTTCCTCTGGTACCTAATGAGTTAGCTTTGGCTGGTGATCAGGAGCTTTTGGCGGGTGTAGTTTACATTGACCATCCAAAGGCTTTAGATATTCTGGACCGTACCTTGTTGTTTAATGATATAAAGTTAAATTGGGGCCGTGGGGAGTGTAGTCAGCTGGTTACAGCAATGCTGGAGAAAGTGCATTGGAACCCTCTGCTCAGCTGTCCTCTGGAGGAGCAGTGTGGATGAGGCTGGAGCAGGGTTAGGGACAGGGTGGTGTCCCTAAGCAGTGACAGCAGCCAAGGGGCAAGGATTGGCATGAGCCAGGGCACTGGGGCTTCAGGGATGCTTGTGGGGGTCTGCACAAGTGACACCCTTCCTCTTCACCCTCACAGCAACTATCAACAAGGAGAATAATTTCTCCTTCACTCTGAAAGTCATAGAATCATAGGCTCGTTTGGGTTGGAAGGGATCTTTAAAACTCATCTAGTCCAACCTCCCTGCAGGGAGCAGGGACATCTGCAACTAGAGCAGGGTGCTCAGAGCCCTGGCCAATCTCACCTGCAATGGTTCCAGGGATGGAGAAGTTCTCTGAAGTTTGTAAAAAAGTATTTATGGAGGCACCTCACCTCTCAGATGGGAGCCTGGGGGGGACGGGTGAGGAGGGGCTGTTGCCTGCCTCCTGTTTTGGCAGCTTCACCCAGCTGTGGAGGTTGGTAACCTCTCTGGAAGGAAAAATTTCAGACTGGGAATAATTCGGAGAACTGTGATCCAGAGAGTCAGGAATCTGTAATCACTGCTGTAAAAAGAGAAGCTAAACAGAGTGGTAGGAATCAGTAAAACTGGATGTGGACAAACGAAGCAGGGAGTGATTAGTCTGTTTTGCCATAACACAAAAGGAGGGAGCAGCCAGTGACATCCCAGGGCAATACCTTCTGAAGACACAAAAGGGCAAAGAATAAATCCTGGAAGCAGTGCTGCTGCTCAGATAGTTGGTAGGAAACACCAGACCCTGGGCTGATGCCTCAAGGTAGAGAAACCCCTGTGTGCCAGCTTGCCAGAGCCAGGAGAGGCTGCTGGGGCAGCATCACCCCATGTTCATCCTCTACCTCATTTCTTTCACCAGCCCGAGCACCAGCCACTGTCAGCTGGTTCATCTCTGCTGTGACCCATTACACACTTTTATCTACTTCTGATTTCCTTTCTATTTTACCATTAGTTCTTTGTTTGCCCGTGAAAACAGATTATCATTCTCTGTAATTCTATGTGTCAGGAGGAACAGATGCCAGCAGTGAAAACAAACCAAGAAAGTTCTTCCCTTACGCTCTATTTACACTGGATTGTCTTCTGCCTGGTTTGATTTCAGCATCAGTATTTTTCCCTTTTTACCCTTGTGCCATGCAACAAAAAAAAATGGAGATACTAAAAGGGATGGCATGTTTATGTTCCTGTAAATAATGTTATGTTGCCTCTGCTGTGTAGTACAAATAATTTATTTGGGCTAAAAAGAAATGTTTCGACCATTTCTGCCTGGTGAATCTGAAGCTCATTTAGAATAATAATCCCCACTTTTCAGCTGAATGTCCTGGAGTGTTTTAATGTTTCAGTTTTAATGGTGTGACACGTGGGTCTCAGAAACGGTGGGTATTTGGTGCCCAGGTGCTATAGAAAATCCTGCTCGTGGACCGTGCCTTTCCCAGTGCCCAGGTGGCTTACACAGCATTCAGCTTGACATGAGGATTAAGAGGAGAGGAAAAATGTCTTTTCCCCTTCCTATACCCTCTTTGTTAGCCTCTTTTTAAGGAATTATGACAAAATCCTTAACAGGTGCCATTTCACTCTATTGCTAAAATATATCAGGTTGTTCTTCTGCCTTGGCAGTGTTGGCTTCTTTTCTGTGGACATGGTGCTGAGCTGGCTCAGGTCTGTCCCACATGAGAATAGGCAGAACTGCCTCATCCTGTTAAATTAAAAAGAAAGGTTGGGAACCTTGCACTGCATAGTGAGTTAGTTCCTTACCACCGTGCAAGTTCATAAAACAAGCACGGAAGAGACATCAGTCCTGCACTAAGCATTTGATTTGCTTAATTTAAGCAAAGACCTCAGATATTTGATTTAGACTTCCTGGGTGAAACTCTGCATGGATTTTTCTTTGGAGATTCATGGCACTGGAAGCTGGAAGCACATTAGATTAGGAACAACTCATCTATCACCGGCCAATAAATGTTGCCCAGCTCGTTTCTGGTTGGAACCTCATAACTTCTACTTTGCCAAAGCGCATCTTCCAGGAAGGCATTCTGCCTTCGTTTGAAGACCTCAAGAGATAGAAAATCCAATTCTTCCCTTCGTAATGTGTTAATCACCTTCATCCCTCTGAGCGCGTGCGCTTGGTTTCCGGTGCAATTTTGCTGACGTGCAAACAGCCGTTAGGTCTCATTAGCACATTATAACTAACGGGATTTTGCTCTCAACTCGTTTGGACTCGATTCTCATTTTCGTGAAAGCATTGCCAGTATTCTGGCATCTCAGGTTTGTGGCTCTTCTGTGTGTGACCCTAAAATCTTCCCAAACTTCCAGAAGATGGGGAGAAACTGCTGTTTGGTGTGGGGCCACGTGATCGGTTGTGTTCAGACACACAACTTCTCTCTTGATCTCAGCGTAACTGAATCGTTAGCATTTCCAAATCTTTCTCTGTCATGGTAGCATATTAAAATCTGCAAGATCTGGAGCATTTTCTTTCTTATTATTGATGGTTATTTATTATTTAACCTAAAAACACCATCTGGCTCCTGATAATACTCTCACTTGTTGATTCCAAAAGAACTCGATGCTTGTTTGCTATCTAAACCCGTGACTGTAAAGCAGAAGAATAAACTGGGAGCAATTTCTTTTCCAGATCAAATTTTCTCTCAGCAGGATTAAAACTGCTACAGCAGTAAAGAGTTTACAAACTCACTAAAGAACTGTAATAACTTCCCTTCTCACTGCTGGGTCAAGGAGAGGTAATACATGTTTCCAATCAGCTTTGAATTGAACTCAAATTGTAGGTTTTATTTCACTTTAATCCATATGTGAGTTCACATTAAAGGTAAGAGAAATCACAGGACTGCAAGCATGGAGTAGAGTTAATTAAATTCTGCAGCTCCTTTTGGAAGAAGCCCTGGCTCTGCTTATGCAAGAAGGCTTCCAGGGTGCTTCCAAGGGCAGGACCAGCTGGGAAATGGCTCTGCTGGTGCAGCAAGGACAACAGCAAATGAAGTTATAGTGAACAAGTGAAGCACATTGAGAAAAACCTTGCAACGCTTGGGAAATAATTCTTTTTGCTGAGATACCCACATCCACACACACACACACAAATCTTCCTCCTCTCCCCTTTTCCTCCCTGCCTTAGAAAAGAAAAAAAAAAGAGAAAATACATCCCCAGAGCTGACAGGCACAGAGAGGACTCCAAGGAAACGCATCATGTTCTCAGCTTAAACCCAACCCAGATCTTTCTCCAAGGCAGATCCCCCTGCAAACGCTGCTTTTACAAATGATAAATGCTTTTTAGTCCTCTTTCTCTGTTTCCCACTGATCATGGGAATTGGTCTGGGTTTTTTTTTTTTTTTCTTGGATTTCTGGTTTTCTGTCCCATCTTGTTTTCAGTGTGTTCTGGAAAAGAGTTTCTACTAAGTGGGAGAGACTATGCACGTGCTTAAATGTAAGCCTGCGTGTCACTGTCTTGCAGAACTGGGACCTGAGCTGTGGCCACCTTGCAGGATCAAGTGCTCTAAGCCCGTGCTGATCCTTTGGCAGGTCTCATTCAGAGATGCAGTGTTCAGACCACAGCCTGCACCTGGGAAGAGGAGACTCATCTTGAAGCAATAAATGCTTATTTAATGTTCTTTTCTTTTCTTTTTTTTTTTTTTTTTTTTTTTTCCCTGGAGCTGAGAGGAGTTCTTGGAACATCTCCAGTATTGACAGCGGCGTTTGGTTTAAGTCAAAATGGTGATTGTGGTTCACCCAAGATCAGGATCACCCATCATCAAGTTCACCCATCATCAGAGACCTGTCGGGAGGACACCTCAGATGCCCACAGCAGCAGGACCTGGGGACAAGAGGTGTCTGGTTATTTGAAGGAAGGCAACGCACATTTAATTCTGTATGTGGGCATGAAGTTTTCTCCTTACCAGTGTGCCAGGCCGATCAGCAAGGTGCAAATCTCAGGAAAAACATGTTTTGAATGTATTTGGTTGAATGGTAGATTTCACCCATCATGAATGGCTTGGAAAGTTGAGTGTTCACCAAACCACCCAACACAGAGAGCTCTCGGTGCTCTGGTTTCTGGTTGCTGATGATTCTGTCTAGAGTCACAAAGTGGGAACTGCATCCAGGGAAACAAATTTTTCTTCCCACATGAAGCTGGAAGTGAAAGGGTTTTCTGTCTAAAAATGAGGAATTACACACAACGTGCAAGGTTCTGAAAAAGCAAATGTTCCTCAAGCACTAAAGCGTGACATTTTCAAAATCTGGATTTTGAAACCATGCACCCTGCATTCATTTCACCTCATGTAATAAAATAAAAGTCTCCCTTACACAAATTTATTATTCATAAGCTTCCCCCAGAATATCACTGAGAATATCAGTCACTTCAACACCAAATGCCAGACTTGGCCTTTTCTGAAGTGTTTTTTGGTGGCTTTAATATGCTTTGGATCAGTCTCTGGGAGGTCAGCTACTAGGATGACAACAGCAACTGACCTTTCTCTGTAGGCTTGGAGCTTCATCTTCTGCTAAAGCTCATCCACTCGACAAAGGAGTGCTTCAGACCTCGCTGAGAAGAGCTGAGTTCTTCAGTTTGTCATAACCATTTAAACAGCAAATTCTCAGTTTCCTGTACTCCTCTGCTCAGGTGCTTGCAAGAGTACTTGAAAGTTATTTGTCCTCAAGGCCACAGATATATGAAGAGGGTGTTTTCATAGCTGTGCCTAACAGCCTTTCCCCTATTTATCATCCTAGCTACTTAATTTCCCCTCTGTGCACAAGTGTCCTTGGCTATTCTGAGTTTCTGTTCCCTGAAGTTTCTTTCCTGACAAACTCAGATGCTCAGGTGCTCTGTCCTCAGTGTTTAGAGGTGATTTCAAAGCGGTTCGCTGCTGTTCTCCTTTTTATATAAACACTTCAGCATTACTTCAGCAAACTGAAATACTTGCACATCAACAAAACAAGACTTGATGCTGATGATCTTGTGTTCTGTGCATCCAAGTACCTTTGACTCAGATGGTGTCCTTTTATGTAAGAAGCTTTTCTCCCTTCGTAATTTCCTGACTGCAAATTCAAGCTTTTCTTTTGGACAAATTAGGAGACATGAACGCAGTCCTTGGTTCCCTCTGTTAACACTCGAGTGTGTTAAAACAACAAACTTTGTCTCCTGAGCTCTCATCTTGGAACTAGCCTTAGTGGGTTTTTTTTTTTTTTTATGCTGTTTTGGTCTTCAGAATGGTTCACTCATTGAAACAAAGCTAATTCACTTCTTCCTACTCCACCTTCTATTCATACATGTAATTGTTTTGTTGTTTTGGGGTTTTTTTTTACATCAGTCACCTCTGGTTTAGCTGCGTTGGTGGATCAGTCCAGGTTTGAGGCAAAGCAGTTCCAAGTTGGAAACAAGAAGAGTCTTTGGTGAAAACATCCATAGCTACATCTATAATACCTGGACTCCACCAACGCACAGCCCACCACCTAATTGCAATCAGTCTCTTCTCTTGATGCTGGTGCCTTTCCTTGATCACATTTCTGAGATCAAATGCCTGGAGGAGGTTAATATCAAAAGGTTCAAGGCAAGTGGGCTGACTCCACATCCTTCAGCCTGAATCTGTTTGTGCTCTTGCAATGAACAGATCATTAACTTTATAATGGAGCTGCTGAGATATGTCTTGAAATACTTCAGCTCTCCAGTCGGGGTGATAGCGGCTCATTAAAGCACAGTATCTCAGCCCTCTGTTCAGAGAGGGTTTGGAGAGCGCCGTTTTTTCTTTCTATTCCATCAGAACAAGGAAGGCAATAGAGCTTGGATGATATTTTGTGCCCTTTGGCAGAACGGGGTGACCCCAGAGTTGAAGCACTTGCAACGACGTCCCTGTCCTGTACAAAAGCGATCAAGATGATATAACCCAACACGGGAACCTCAGAGCACATTGGGTTAAGATGGAAATGGACTTACTTTCTGGGAGCTACATTGGGAAGAGAAATTCCTAGTTGATATTCTCTAACAAATTGAGATTTAAATTTAACTTAGCAAAACCCTTTCTTTTATTCCCTTCTTCCCCAACATTGCTGTAGCCTCCTGCACCCAAACTGCTGCTCCTGGACACGTCATTTCACATCAGTCTCCCCATTCAGGAAAACCATGTGAACAGCTGATCAAAGTCCTCTTTACAGGCTGATTATAAGTTTTGTCATTACTCTGAGCTGAATACGGACATATATTTTGGCATATGTTTGATCCAGGTTGATTCAGGTTGGAGAGATAAATGCTGGTGTCTGCAGTGCTTGTTCCTGAGCTGTCCATGTGTGTACACACAGGGGCTTATCCCTCTTACTGGTTACAATCAACAGGCAGGCAGTGGCTTTAGAGGAGATTTGCCTAATGGCCAGGATGGGGCTCCTGGAGGCAAAACCCGAGGGGAATCCAGCTGTGCCGTGAAGAAATATGGCAGGCTTGTGTCTGAGTCCGACGAGTAAAGGAAAGCCAGCAAACATGTTTCCCTGGGGTGTCTGCAGAGATAAATTCCACCTTGCTCCTTCTCAGGAGCGGATGAATTATCTGGGATGCAGCAGGTACATCTTGGACACAGCCCATGCTCAGAGATGGGAGTGTGGTCCTTTGTCTCCAAAGGGTGGGTGCTGCTGTTCCTGAGGGCTGAGCATCTTGGGGGGCGAGGGGAACCCTTGCAGAGTGCAGCTTTCCCCTCGTTAAGCTGAATTTCACACCTACAGCCCCTTAGAGCAGAGCTCTGGGATCAGCGCTGGCTGCCAACACATTTCTGGGTGGAATTCCAGGTCTGGAGCGGAGCTTGCAAAACCTGAACTTGTAAAGTTCAAGTAAAGAGAGGGAAGGGGAGAGGGAGCTCCTCCTCCCAGCGTGGACCTGCAGCAGCCGCGGTCCTTGGAGGAACTCCAGCCCAAATCCATCGTGAGTGGGGGAGTAGCTGGCAGGGCATTCTCACCACACCCCCTTCATTCTGAAATGAGCTTCCTCTCATTTAGTCCACCAGATTTATTAAACTCGCAGGCGAGCTGCAGGGCCCATCTGTTTTCCAGGGACTTTTTTAAGGATGAGTGGAGCAGGGAGAAGGCGGCTTAAGGGGTAATTGAAGGTCTTGCGAGTGCGTCTGGTTTTCTTTGAAGGAAGAGTGGTTTTAGGCAGGCTCTTTCTCTACAGCCACAGCTCATAAGCGATGTGGTGTATTTTAATGCATTACTGGGTGGTCAGATGACATGATAAGACCTGACAAGGCTTATTTCACACATCACGCAAAGAAGTAGCTCTGCTCCTGCAGTCAGAGGCAGCGGGGAGAAGAACAGCCAGGAGAACAGCACAGGGCTTGGCTGGGCACTAGGGAACTTGCCTTAAATTAGACTTCTGCCTTAAGGGGGACTTCTTCTGACTTTAGATTCCCTCCCTTCCCCGCTCCCATGCTGACGTGCGGTTAGAAGGAAGCAGAGCAAAAGCAGTTTAAAAACAAAAAGGGTGACATGGTGCTGAATTGGAAGGGCCATAATGCACAGAGGGCACCTAAGACCCAAAGAAATTATGACTTCTGAGGGTTAAAAACCATTTTTCTCTCTAGTCTGCTGCCTCCAAAGATGACAGAGGAGCAGAATCTGAGCTGTACCTCTCTGTTTGATGAGATCATTGACTTACAGAAGGCTGAAAACATATATTGTATTAATTTTCATTTCATTTTGTCCAAAATGACTTGAAATACATTTCTGTGACCAACAAAGCTCATTCTTAACTCTCCCTGCTACACATACAGCAAGAATTTATAGGCAGTGTTAGGAGTATTCATATCCTTGCCTATTGTTCATGCTGAAAGCCTCTGGCCTGGAAAAAGAATTGCACTTGGATTCCTAATGCTCATCCACAACGCCATAAATCAGGAGTCAGGGTGAGCGCACACGAATCCTCTCCTCCACTGGCCATAATGTCCTAGGAATGTCTCTTTTTATGAATAAGAGCTGATTCTCTTATCTTGATCCCTTGATCATCTGGGGAGGGATTTGATTTGGTCCCTAGGTGGAAAGATCTGCAGAGGTGAGCAGATGCTGCAGGATTTTTCCAGAGCGGGCAGCATTCCTAGGCAGATGCAGCAATCCCAAACTATACCCCAACCATGCAGATGGCTGTATTCCTGCCACAAATAGACTGTGGTCATGTCATGGGACTCCTCACAGACACCCTGCATCCGGCACACGGCTGGGTACCTGCTCTTGATGGGTCTTGCAGACCTCCTGGCATGGTCCAGGAGCATGGGGGGGGAGCTCTTAGCACAACCCAGAGTCTCCTCTGCAGCCTGACCTTGTGCCTGTGCTGCCTTTTCTTCTTTTCCTAAGTACCATCTATCTCTGAGACATGAAATGTAGCTGACAAACAAACCTTGGGTCAAGTGAGAAGAGGAGGAGAACTGGTCTGAGAGGGAAACATCAAAGCTGCAGTTCTCATCGTTTTCATTCTATTGCACTGGGCAGAGAAAGGGCAAGTCTGCTCTCAGGGAAACTGGAGCAGCTCCACTGAAGTCTGCTCATTCCAGACTTACCTTGATGAATTGGAGAGCAGAAACTGGCCTGATGTAGGTATAAAAATTTATGAAAGCTTTGGGATAGATTGTGCTTTGCTTGAGTATGTGGTGGGGGAGGGAGTAAGAATTTCCCTCTTCCTTCCCACAGGAAAGTGCTATAGTCTCTGGCATTAAAAAATGCAAGACTTAGTACATTTATTTGCCCAAAATGACATCATCGAATGGCTCAGGGAAGTTTGATTTGAGCTGGCTGGAAAAGGCAGAAGGCAGCTTTCAACTGTTCCCCAGCTGCCACTTCCACATGTCCTGGTGTCCCAAGGAGCATCTTGTCCAGGACCAAAAGGTGCAGAGCCCCACCTGCCCAATGTGGGTGTCACATCTCTCCCAGGAAAGCCAACAGGTAGATGGCAAATATATGTGTCTTGCTTATTTGTACACGCTTTAGTATATCCAGGATCTGATCCTTCCTTGGCCTCAAGCACAGTCTCCCAAATCCATCAGGTCCTTGGCATTTTCTGGCCAGCAGGATAATAAAAACTTGGGGTCCTCTGGCCCTAATGGCTCATACTGGTCATCCCACAGGGATAAGCGGGACAAAACTACTTCTCCAAACATGAAGAAAAGAATTTAAGCGTAGTGCTGAAAAAAATACATAAAGACAAGGCAATGATGGAGATGCTGAATAATTCCCCTGCCATCACGGTGCCTTTTGGCTGATCCTTGTTTGCACCAGTATCCCCAGCACTAAAACTGCAGCAGCTCTGCTGGCACTCCTGGTTCCCTGAGCCCAGGGGAAACACCTTGGGGATGATGCTGGCTTTCTCCAAACATGTCCCTCGAGGAGAAGATGCTTCAGGCAGCATGATCTTTATTCCAGCACAGCAGATGATGAAAGCCCCGAGGATAAGCTGAGCTCTAAGACTGCAGGAGAACATTATCTGTCCACACAGGCAAGCCATGTGAATCCACACAGAGGGGCCTGCACCCTCTGCTTGGTGCTGGGACATATGGTCTGATTAAAAATAGTGACTGGGTTAGTTTTGCTAAGAGATTTAACATCTTATTTACGTTGCTGATTTACTTCCTGAGGAATAAGTAACATAACACATGCTACTCTCCTATTTCATGGTAATCCTCGCCCTTTGTTGTCAGAATGCAAGCCAAAGGTGCACATTTTCCAAGGAATTCTTTGAATTACTTTCCTCATCCTGATTACTTTTCTTCACTTTTTCCTTCATCAACCATCCTTTGGGTATTAACCTTGTATTTATACTCACATTAACCTGGGTCAGTCTCAGAAAACGTTCTTGCTCTTGCTTCTTTGCTCAGCCACCTGGAGAAACAGAGAAAGGAGACGGTACCAGACATGCACTAATTTCTAACATGTGTTTCCTGCCAGTACTGGCCTCTGCAGCTCAACCACATAAGTCACTGAGGGAATAATTGCTGTTTGAGTACAGTCTTTGGGTGTGCACGAGCCTGAGAATGCTCTGCCATGGAGTGAGGGTCCTGTTGAACGTCAGCAGGCTGACAGCGAGAAGGAAGCTGGCCTTGGTACGGACTGATACCTGGTGATGCTCAAAAGATTCAAAGTTTGGCTTCGTTTGATTGAACAGTAAAAGGAAGCAGCTGTAAATTGGGATCAATATTTACACCCGTAATAAAAACACTCTCTGCCCATGCTACTTCCAGGATCAGAAATGGTTTGGGTTGTTTTCAGGGTTTCCTTTGCACGTAGAGGACACAAGAAGCTGGACTTGTGGTCTTCTGGCTCCTGTTGTGTCCTGGGGTGAGCTGCAGCAGTGGCATGTCCCTGGCTCTGAGCAGACATGGCTTTTGGTGCCAATAGCCTCGTTCAGCTCAAGTGATGAAGGCATCTGACCCTCGTTAGCTGGCACTCAGTAGCCAAGGATTTGGTGGCCTGGAAAAGATGCTGTCAAGGAATGAGATAATTCTGTGACTATCTATTTAGCCTTTGTCAACAAGTGGATCAATGACACCTCATCTAAGAGAGACAGGGATGTCTTACCCCTTCTCTGCACGTCTGTCTTTTCCATTGCCATCTGTAATAATCCTGGCACATGGATGGAGTGGGATCTTTCCAAAGTGTTTTGCTTTGGCCCAGCTCTTGGCCTTGCTTCAGCAGATGGGAGCTTTACTGCTGACTTCAGTGTGAAAAGAGTTTGGGTTTGGAAAACCCAGCAGCCTCCCGTAACAATTAGGTCAGGGTGTGTGGTGGAGGTTGTTTTTTGCCTGCACATTGAAAGATGTGCCCAGTTCAAACTCCTTGGAAGTCCCAATGACTTCAGAGATGAACCTGGCCAGGAACACTGCTCCCAGATGACACCATATTCCTCATAATCTTGGAAAGGATAATGCTGTGGAAACTTTTCTGCCATTCAGAAATGAAGGCAGAGCAGCCCCAAGCCTGATTTCTCATGGAAGTGTGTTTCCAAACACTCGTGTCCTTCCCCGTGCCCGCCCTCTCCCACTTCTCCTGCCCTCCTGTAACCTGGGAATCGATGGGTCAGTTTTATCCAAACCGGGCAAACAGTGAGAAAGTTCAGAGCTAATTAAATTCTTACAAGTTGATGACGAGTGATTTGTGTTTCTACTGACTGAGAAATGCTGCAGCACCAGCTTATGCAGAAGCTGCTCAGAAGTCCCCATGTGTGACCAACCCCAGAAAAGACAAGTCCTGCCTCACCTTTTATATCACTCACAAAACCAGAAGCGTGGAGAGATGCCAGCATCTCCCTGTGGAAATGTACTGTGTGGACCAGGAAGAATGAGGGCTGAAATTGTGGGGCTCTGTAGGGGGAACCAGCCTTGCCAGGTTTTCCGTTACGCTATTTGTTATGTCATCTCTTATTTCAGTAAAAGGATACTGCTGGAAATGGAAATGGAAGCCCTTCCCCACCCAGCTTTCCTCCTCAGCCCAGGCAGCAGAGGGGATCACAAGTCACTTATGACTCAGTTTCTTCCATGCAGTAATTCCTAAAGAAGTGACTCTTCTTTAAGATGACTTTCTTGCTTTTGGAGTTTCGCTCCTTCTCGTTTCACTACAGGAACTCTGAGGCCATTTTTTGGCTTTTCTTTTTCCTATTTTGAGTTTTGGCCAGTGCTGTTTCATGTGGCTTTCCCAAGGCAGCCGAAGTCTGGTGTGAGTTCTGCAGCTCCATCCCAGCTGCCATCCCAGTTCCTTCACATCACTCCCTGTTTCTGGGATTGCATATTTGGAGGACTGAAGGAATGAGGGATGTAGATTGATGGGGAGACCATCAGGTCCACTCACTCTTTCCATCAGCTTGCTGGGCTTGCCCAGAACAAGTTTTTTTCCTTCCCCGTTTCAATAACTGGGAGCTGTTGTATGTTCTGTTTGCCTCGTGGGTGTGTGACAATCCTGAAGGCTAATTCTTGTGCCAGGGTCTTCACCAGCAGATACCCATGAGCGTTGCAAGAAGGGTTGACATTATTGCTCTGGTTCTCAGTGAGGAAACTGAGACATGGAGCAGGTCTGTGTGATGTGGAACAAGAAGCAAGGTCTCCTGCATGCTGGTGCCATATGTCTCCCCGGCCACACTGCCCAGAGCCTATGATCAAGTCCCTGCTTGAAAGCACAAGCCTCCTGTCTAGGTGGACAGGGAGCTGGCAGGGCTGCTATTAGCCAAGGCTTGCTCTCAGTTAACCTTGTGACCAAGGCTTGCTTCATGCTGAAATCCTCAGCCATTTTTTAAATGCTCTGTCAGTTATCCTCTACCAGCCACCGAGCAGGGCTTTCTCCTGCTGGCTCAGTTCTTGATTAACGTGGTTTCATAGGGCCTGGCTTTCTCAGCCAGAAATAAGACTTTCCTTTCAGCAGATGCCCGACAGGGGCACACGGGGCCAGTGCAGGCAGCGATGGCTGGGGATGGTGGTGGGAGGCTGGGCAAAGGCAGCACCATTAAATACACCCAAACTCTTTCTCTTTTCACCTGCAGGCCTATGAAGGGACAGTCTGAGCCAGGGCTGTGCTGGCTCACTGGCCTGGGGAAGGGCTGGTGCAGCCAAACAGCTGCACATTCCTAGGGTTGGTTTAAGCAGATGCTGGTCAGGATTTTAAAGCCCTCCTTTCAAGGCGTATTCAAACCTACAGTTACTCTTTTATGTCTCAGCATCTGTTTGTGATACGGAAACATTGTTTATCACTTCCACGGTGCTCTGGTGCTGCTGTAAATCCCCAGCACTTCAGCAGAGCCTTTTTCTGAAGAACAGGTTGCCCAGCCCTGACTGTCCCCGGGGGCACTGACAGGCTCTGTGGGGCAGCCCCATGTCCTTCATGTCTCCAGCTCTGCAGTGCTGGGGTTTTATTTCACTTGCATTCCTCCTGTGACTCAGCCTTTAAAAATCTTCCTTCCTACTGCACTATGAATGGGTGAGATGATGACATTTTTCTCTAGTTCTCTTTTCCCGTTCCGTCCTGTTTTCATAACCAAATAGAATACTTGCTGGCCATGAGCATCCTGCTGCCTGTGCCTTCTCTGGAGACACCACGCTGTGTCCCCACAGCCACACTCCTTGCCCTGGCCATGGATATACAGCTTTGTTGCCCTGGGCTTTGTCTCACCTCCCCAAGCTGACCCCAGTAATAAGAAGTTAATTATTCCCAGTGGCAAAAGGTAGGGTCAAAAGCTGTCACTCCCCCCAGGCGCTGCGTGGCTGTGCCTGTCACCCCGCAGGGACTGCCTACAGACAGGTCTGTGTAGGTGGTGCTGATGCTGTTTAATCACTTGTTTCTCCTAAAAACAATATATATATATGTATATATATGTTTGTGTGTCTGTGTGTGTGTGTTCCTCAGTGTTTACCCAGGAACAAGCAGATTTCCACTGCTGGAAATTCAACCCACAGATTCCAACTGCAGCAATTCAGCACCAGTCACAGAGGAGAAATGGTTTTTTGCTAAAAATGCTGAGGATGGCTGGCTATCAAGACCCTTTCTGCCCTTCACTGCCAGCTTAGAGGGCTCCACCTCACATCATCCTTTCCCCTCCAGGTGCTGGCAGCTGAGGGTTGTCTGCCCCAAAGCCTGCAGGCTTGGCTGCATCCCGTGTGGAGCAATCCCCTGCTGCCTCTCTCACCTCTGGTGACCCCTCAGTGCCATGGAGGGACTCGCTCATGGTGTGTCTGGTTGCAGTTTTGGGGTGAGTGGGGACCCGAGAGCGCACGTCTGTGATGTTCCGCTGCGCCGCTCTGCGCACAGCCCCGAGATCGGGAGTGCTGAAGTGATGACACAAAACTGGCAGCTGAAATGTCCTCGCTCCAGAGGATCCAGGACCTCTGCACAGGCTTTCTGTGCAGCCCAGGGATTTTAATTTCATTTTTACTGTAACCACCTTCTATGGTCCATAAACTATATTGTTTTCATTTAATTCTGGGAACATAATGAATTTCTGCGGGCTTGTTTCCTGTTTGGTGTAATATCTTTGCTAGATGTGAGGTTTATTTCACAAGCTAGTTATAAATTTGCTCAAACTCCCAATCGTTTCATCTTGGGAGCAATCAATAAAAAGAAACCTGAGGGAGAATTTAGACCCTTCACATCCATTGAAATTCAGGGATGTAAATCCGTCGTCTCACTTTCTTTTTTCCTTGAGTGCTGAGTAATGGTGGAAAAATGTTAAACCTCATACTGGTACCTCAATAACGGCCAAAGTGTGACATTTGCACTTCTCTCCCCTCAAAAGAGTCTTCAGCATAAAAAAGCACATTGGGTGCTGTGGAGAGGCAAGGAAAAGCTGCCCGAAGTGGAGGGTGGATCACTGTCAGGGTCCATTCCCTCTACACCCATCCTTCACGTCATGCCCTTACCTCAGCCCAGTCTGATCTGCCTCATCACAGCATCAGATGGGTAATCTCTATTATTTTCCTCAGTTTCTTGAAAACCTGGTGAAGACCATAGGATAAAAGCTGCCTTTCCTGTAGCTAATCTGTAGCTGGCCCTTCCGTGCATCCTATCTGACATGCCCAGATTAAAGCTAGCATCTGGCTATCAGCAAATAGGTTTAGAGCACCAGACAGATATTTAATTTTTCCAGATTTATCCCCTTTATTTTTTTGCTGAAGGCAAGAACCCTAGGAGCTGCTGAGCACTCTTTTGAAAAAACTTGCCCAAAAATGCTGAACTTCTCACTTGAGCAGGCCAGTTGGAGATTGCTGGTGGCATCAGTCTGGCAGAAAGAAAAGGAAAATCAAGTGCAGGTTCCCCAGATCCCTGCCATATGCCTGGGAGACTCCCTGTCATTCTGATGGGTTTACACTCAGCTTGGGCTTTCTGACTGTGCCATCAAGTACTGCTCAAGCGAGAGCAAAAAATATCATTATCCAGCCCAGTTCTCCTCTTATGACCATGTTTCCTTGGTTTTCTCCTCAGTATTATCACAGAATCCCAGCGTGGTGGGGGTCAGAAAGGCCCTCTGGAGATGCTCTGATGCCACCCCCTGCTCCATCCAGCAGGGGCACCCAGAGCAGGGGCCCAGCAGCGCAGGGTCCAGCCGGGGTGGGAATCTCTCCAGACAAGGAGACTCCACAGCCTCTCTGGGCAGCCTGGCACAGGCTCCAAACCCTCACACCAAAGAACTTTCTCCTCCTGCTCAGATGGAACCTTCTGGCTTCCAGTTTGTGCCCATTGCCCCTTGTCCTGTCCCTGGGCACCCCTGAGCAGAGTCTGTCCCCATCCTCTTGCCCCCCGGGGCCCTTTAGCTCTTGCTCAGCATTGCTCAGCTCCCCTCTCAGGCTTCTCCTCTGGAACAGCCCCAGGGCTCTCAGCCTTTCCTGGGCACAGAGATGCTCCAGCCCCTCAGCATCTTTGTAACCTCCATGGGACTCTCTCCAGCAGTTCCTTGTCTCTTTTGAACTGGGGAGCCCAGAGCTGAAAACAGCACTCCAGATAGGGCAGAGTAGAGGAGGAGGAGGAGTATTATCTTTCTAAAGAAGTTTGCAGCCCTGTTATCAGTGCAACTGTGTGTGTGCTTACACTTCGGTGAGCCGGGCTGAGGCTCGGGTCCCAGTGTCTGAAGGTGTACAGGGCAGGAGCACAGGGGCTGGTTGTGGGGCAGCAGGAGCAGCCACATAAATCCTCTACACATTTCTAGCTGCTGAATTCATTCTAAGCAGAATTTTTCTATTTTTTTTTGCTTGAAGGTTGACCCCAGTAATCTTGTGCTTACATTTTTTTTTTTTTTACTACAGGCTATTTTGCTCTGGCTTCTTTTTCCTTCACTGCTTTTGAGCACTCCTCTGTCCTTTTATTGCTGTGGGTTAAATGCAAAAGCCACAGGACCCACTTGTGAGATGCAAGAGGCAAGCGTGGCTTGTGAAACAGCAACAAAAGCTTGAAAAGTCCCCGTTCCCTCTCTCCTGAGACACTGTGATGACTCTGCGGGTGCTCTTCATCCGCTCCAGTGCCAACTGAACTAAACTCACCTAAACCATTATTGAGTGAGTGGGTGAGGAATTAATTTGCAACAGCAAATTCTTCAGCCCAATGTGTTGCCAGCCCTGTTATGCTTTCATAACAAACCAGGTCTTGCCACTGAATTCTGCCATAATTTAGGACATGGTGTCGTTAGTTACAAGAAGAGAAGGCTTTTATTTTATCCCTGCCCAGCAGATGAACCAATTTGTATTGATTTGGGGTGGTTTTGCTGTCTACTTCTCAGCTCAGTTTAAACCTTTCAGCCCTAACGCTTTGTGATGGAGCAACAATCTGAAGTCGTGGGAGGTGGGTGAAATGCAGATATGCTGGGTCCAGTGTCTGTAAAGTTTCCCAGTGTGGTTGCACCACCAGCCTTGGTGGGTTTAGATGAAATACAAAAAGGAAAGCCAGTGATCTTAAGACCCAGGCGTTAGCATCAGTGTTTGACCTCTTTGAGCCACGTATCCTCTGTGCTCGGTCCTTGGACTGGGTGCTGGGATGGGGGGGAGGCAGGACAAGGCAGAGTGTGACCCCCCTGCTGAGCATGGGGCTGTCTGAGGGTGAGCACCCAGTGCTGTGGGAAGACGGAGACGGTGCTTCAGTGATGGGGTTGAACTGTCCTGTGTCCCCAACAAGCGCTCCTGTCTCCATGCTCAGCTTCACGAGGGACATCGGTGAGGCTGGGATGCTTGATAGTGTACAAAGTCCAGCGTGTGGACTTACACACCTTGTCTGGAGAGCTGTGGAGCAGACAGCCCCTGAAATGGAGATCCAGAGTAACTGGGGAGTGAGGCTGGATGTGAGCACAGCTGTGGAACCATTTCATTCTTACTCTATTTGCTTTTTCACATTTTGCTTGAAGCAGTTATCTCAAGGGGGGGAAAAAAAAACCCCAACAACAGGCTTGCTCCTTCTCATGTTATTTGTGTTTAGGAGAGGTCCCAGCACACAAGCTGTCATGGAAACGCAGAGGAGCATGAAGCAGAGCTGCCTCCTGAGCTGCATCCCCAGCATCATCCCTGCGAGTACGAGTGCCTCTCACTGGGGACCAGCCCTGAAGCCGTATGGGCAGACGTGGGGCTGCAGCTCCTCTCATCCCACCCAGCCGGTGAGGAGGGACCTTGTGCAGATGCACGAGCCTCCCCTTGGCACTGCTCCTCCCGGAGAGGTGACAGATGTGTTCATTTGCTTAAAACCTGCTCATTAACCAGGGGCGGTGTGGTTCCTGTGTGCCAGGCACGCGCAGGCAGAATTTGTTCCGTGGTAATCTTTGCTCAAATCACAATTGCCAACTGCACAAACTAGTTCCTTTTGGTGACTCCGAGGAACCCAAAATCTTCAGGAAGGACATTTGGAGGACGATTCAAACCCACCCTTGTGCTTGGCTCTGACCATATGGTCTCACCCTGCTCAAGTTGCCAAAACACAACGCGGTGCCCAGGGCTTTGTTCTTCCCAGCAGCTGAGGAAACTCCATAGAAAAAGCTTTTCACCTGGTGTTTTGGTGTTTCCTTTTTTAGTTCTGTTCAAGACATGTGAAGGTACATGACAAAATCACTGTGGGAACAGACCTGGGGCTGGATTTTTGGATGTTTCAATGGAAATTTGGACCTGAATCCTTCTTTCCCTCTCTACTGTGAGCTTGTCTACAGGCCGAGTTTCCTTCAGCATTTGCAGCCTTTTTTTTTTTTTTTAATTTTTATTTTTTTATTATTTTTGGCCTTTTTTGAGGGGTATTCTTTATAACCTGAAATTCAAATCCCAGCCTCCTGCTCTGGGGAGATGCTCACACTTTGCAGTCCTGGGGAACTGCTGCTCTGCATCATGTCTTCTGCTCAGGGCCACCCACAGGATGCTCTTCCTGGAGCATTTAGAAAGAGTTTGCTCTTTCATGGAGAAAGCTCTCCCCCACCAATAATAATCAGAGCAACTAATGCCCAGAAGTGCAATGATGGGCACCAATCTTGCCCAACAAAGTCACATCCTGGCCTTTCTGACCTCAGTGCCAAAATCCTCATACACTGGGTACATTTCACCCTGCTTTCATTTATTACTATTCCTTATCCAATCCATTCATTTCTTAATCTGCCTTATTCCCACCCAACCGCTCTCTCTTCTGCCCCCCAGTTTGTCCATTTTATGCATTTATGCCCCGATCTGGTTGTGGAAATGCCTCTTCTGTTTATAACAGGTCCAGAGTAAATCAAACCTCCAGCTGCGATCATGGGAAGCTTTGTGAGGCAGAGAAAATTCGGGTCCTTTCTCCCTCCCCCAGCCTCTGCCTCATTTATATCTGCAAACCTGTGATCTTGCCTTGAAAGAATCTGTAATGACTCATTGCCTCTCCTGAACCTACTGCCAATAACACGGTTAGTTATAACCAGTTAATTAACTGGAAAGTCTAATTACTTAAAATTCAGCCCTTTCCTGGGATTTTGCTGTTGCAGGAGAATGCCAAATAATAACTGTGCTTTTCAACGTACCCTCATTTTATTTTTCTTGGGGAACATACAAAAGTTATGTGTAAATATTTCTTTCTCCAGTGAGCACACTTTATTATCCCTTTTCCTTCAGCTTTCATTAAAACCTGCTCCCACCCCTTCTTTCACTTGAACATATAAATAAATAACGCCTGATTCAAACAGCCTCAGCCATAAAAAAAAAAAAAAAAACCTGCTTGAAAAGAATCTCAGGCAACTACCACATCTGGAATAATAGTCAACATATTTTCGAAAGCGACTTCGTTTTTTCTCACACGGGATACTAAATCATGATGGCTCCGTGTGCCAAAAATAACACAGTGGGATACGGCTATGAGAGGACGTGAACCTATAATGAGGTTCAATAAAGTACTAATCTTATGGGGTAACGCAATCTGGTTTGCTTTTGCTTAAAAAAAAAAGAGAGGAAAAAGAAGCCTCTGTGTGTGTGTGTGTTGTGTGTGCACGTTCAGACGCACTGGTGTGCTCTTTAAACTGAATTCCGGGGTCTTCTTTCCAACTCTCTTCGCTGCTTTGCAATGCAAATAAATATTTCAAAGCTCATTAGCTTTGTCCCAAATTAGCCTCATTCCAGGAAGGATGACGGATTCCACCTGCCCCATCATTTCGACGCAGGAAAATCTAATGGGACAATCTGCTGTTGTGAGAGAGGAAGAGCTTTGCCATTTAGTGAGCATCTCCAGAGATGAGCAGCGGGGCAGCATGATTTCTTTGGGTTTGACATGATTCTTCTTGCTCCAGTTCATCCCCCAGGTAGAAACTGAACCCCTAATTACAGGGCTGAGTATTAAAATCATTCCTGAATGTGGGGAAATAAGCGATGAGTCCCTTTTTGCACCACAGAGCTGGGGCAGAGATTGAGAAATACGGGGCAAAGCAACTCCAAATCACACAAAACTCTTTCTAATGCTGAAACCTCATAGTTTAGAGTTGCTAGAGGGAAAAAGGAGAAGTCTTATTCCTTCAGATATTTTTCTCTCCATTGTGGAGCCAGATTGGCAGTGGTGTTTGTGTTCCCACTGAGGGGTGACAGATTCTGTCCCCATTTCCCTGGGAATATCCTTCACCACTCTATGTTTGGATGCTCCAGGGTCCTGCTGTTCAGCCAGCAGGATCTGTCATCCAGGGTGATGGTGCCAAGGTCACAGAATCACAGAATCGTTTTGGTTAGAAGAGACCTTCAAGATCATTGAGTCCAACTGTTAACCCCAGTGGTCATACACAAATCCAGGATGCAGAATCCCACCTTTCTCTTCCTCCCCTTTCCTCACAGACCTCACAATCCCAATGGAGGAGGTACTTTGCTTTCAGATGATGTGAAAAAAAGTGAAATCGCTTGGCCAGGTCACCCCTCTGGGCAGAGGCAGAAATGGGAATGAAACCCAAACCTCTGGAGCCCCATCTAATGCATTACTGGACATTTTTAGCCTGCAACATTCTTCCTTTCCTTTCCAACTTCATCCCCAGGAGGCTGGTACAAATGTTATCCATCACTTGGGCTTGTTGTGACACAAGAAGACACGGCACACGGATGTTTTGGCTCGAGGAATGCTGTCCCAGACAGCTTTTGTCAAGAACAACTCAAGGTTTCCCCAGACATCTTGATCACCAGCCCAGTGCCAGCCCTTCTGAGCAGCCGATTCACTAAGCTGTAAATAAATCTAGCGTCAACCCATGGATTTTTTGCCATGTAATCAGTCTGCTTTCATAAAAATTCACCTCTCCTGGCATTCATTCACTTGTGCCTTACAAATGTGCACACTCTATTGAATCAAATGTGTGGGAAATATATATATTTTCCATATGGGTCCCAGTATACCATAAAAGGTTTTCCCCTGCCCCCTCCCCGCAGTCTCTTGAGGGCATAACAATTGAAATCTGATGAGAAAATGAAAAACTGCTTGGTGTTCATATTGTCCAAGTAGTTTTCCAGAGTCCTGCTGCTGAAAGGGACATAAATCATTAACAGCACTCGAGCGATGTGGTTACCTCAATATACAAAACAAAACATGCTGAATTTCTAGCTACTGGAAAGAGGAAAGTATTGCAACCACAGAAGTATCTTGAAATTGTTTGTCATTCAGGTTACGCTTAACTGGAGGAGTTGTGTGCACTAGAAGAGATGGTAGCTAGAAAAGGGAGAGCAGCCCATTGCAGGCATCTACCTGACATGAGGAAGAAAAGCTGGAACATTTTGGTGCTTTTCTACCCTGGTTAATGTCCAAATTCATGCTCATCCTGGCTCTGGATGTGATTCCAGACATGCCGGTGCACTGGCAGCTTCCCTTGGGATGAAGCCGGGGCAAGAACCCCCCTGGTTAGCAGGTGCAAAGGGCACTCACCGTGTTCTGTCTGCCTGCTGCCCTCAAATCTCTCTCTGAACCCTGGCACTGAGGGGAAGGAGTCAGAGCAGCCATCAAGAGACTTCTGCAGACTCAGAGAGCCTCCAAGATCTCAGCACTGAAGCTTCCCCGCGAGCACCCTCCTAGCATGTGGCCTGCTCTAACCTGTCTTCTTGGTAAACTGAGCCCAAAAGAGGTAAAACAGTAGGAAGTATTTCACCAAAAAAAGTCACTCTCTTCTTTTTTTCTGTTATTGTAAGTGAAACGTCTGAAAATGATGAACCCAAAGACCTCTGGATAGCTCTGCAGCCAAAATATAGGTGATAACTGTTAGGAAAATACTGTCCAAATCATTCACTCCCTCCTCAAAATTTGGAGTTCTTAATCAAAAAACTCCAGTGCTTTGAAAACATCCATCAGGTTACTGCATGTGATGAATACGTTCCCAGAAGCCACTTTCTGCTGCTGTTAGCTGGAAAAAGAGGCTAAAATCCATCACAACTCGTGAGTGACAGCAGCACACCCTGGGCAGCACCTCTGCTCTCCAGCCAGTGCAGGCAGGTTCAGCATCCCGAATCCATCCCCTCCAGCAAACACAGGGACCCCGACTGATTCAGGGTCTTGTTCCGAGCTGGAAAAAATCAGCAGCGAGTCTGGGAACAAAACCCCTGTCTTCCCAATCCCATCCTGCAGCTCATTCTTCCTCTGACACGGTGGAGGAGGTCGTGTAGTGAAACAGAGGAAAACCAATCTCCATCCACTGGTACCCCATGGCATCTCTTCTCCCCGTGGGGTGCCACCTTGGTCACCAGGGGGATAGCTCTGGAGAAGGAGCAGGGTTTGTGTTCGTGAGCAGGAGGATAAAGTGGCTTTCCCACACTGCGGCAACTACTCCCGGCTTTCTGGCTCCATCTTCTGGAAGTGAGACAAAATAGAGATTTAGCAAAGCCTGAGCTTTTGTGCCGAGGTTTGTAAGAAAGCACCGCGTTCATAACGCAGGAAAACTTGTGATTCGCATCTGTAAAGCACCTCTGCCAGAAAAAAAAAAAGGGATGAGAGGACATCGCAGTGGTTAAGTGAAAACTGAAGCTTTCAGGGTAGACCGTGTGGGGTGGCCATGGGTTTTTTGGGTGGATCAGGCCAAACAGCCAAAAGGGGAAGGGCATTTTCTGTCTCTTTTATAAGCTGTCAGGTGGATGCAATGCATCAAAGCACTCTGGCCACTCAGTGACGTTTCAGTCAGAAAAATGAAGAAGAGAAATAGCTGAGAAATGATTTCAGAGCTTGGCAGAGCAGGGTTTAGTGCTGGGACACAGTGCCAGTGACACTGGGACAGGACTTTAACTCACCCCCTGCAAATGAGCCAGTTCAGCAACCCCAGCTTTCCCGGTGCCATCAGGATGCCAAGGATGGGGCATCCCAAGTGCACAGCTCATCAGCTCAGGCTTTTTGGTGCCATTTCCCCACCTAGTGTCAAGATGCTGCTGTTCTCACCAGGGTTTTTGGCAACCAGGACAGTCAGGCTGTACCGAGGTGTGCAGAGCATGGAAGGTGGAGATTCTGGCCCTGAAATGTTGCTGTCAGTGTTGCTCTAGGGCTTGGAGAGCAGCGACAAAGCCTTTTCTTCCCTGTTTAACTGTGAATTGCCCTTCTAGGGTGGCAGAGCTGGGATGCAGGGGGAGCAGAAGGACATGGGGAGTGATGGGTTCTGCCCCGTGCCCCCACCATGCTTGCCAGGAGCAGCACTGCCTGCAGAAAGCTATTTATGGTACAAAAGATTTTCTACTGCTTTATATTCACTGTCTGCAACGCAGGATCCCCCTCTGCCACTCATTTTGAAGCTTCCACTGCCAAATTTAGGTTCCCATGTGCTGGACTCCCCTTGGCTGTGGGTGGCCATCTGTGCTGGGCAGATGCTTTCCTGGGTAGCTCCAGTCAGCATCGAGGACACCAAGCAGAGGAGCACAGGCTTAAAAGGTTCAGGTCACTCCTTTATTCTAGGGGTGCATCTTGCCTGCAAAACCTGAGCCCCGCAGATCCTCTTAGATGTGCTATTTAATTTCACGGTAGGAGTTGGAAGGGACGTCTGGAGATCATCTCATCCGACCCCTTACTCCAGCAGGGTCACCCGGAGCAGGGGGCCCAGGATCACCTTTGGAAGGGTTTGGAATCTCTCCAGAGGAGACTCTACAAGCTCTGCGGGCAGCCTAGGCCAGGGCTGTGTGGCTCAGAGGGAAGCTTTTCCCCTCCAGTTTAGCTCGGTGCCGGAGGGTGGTGCTCGATGCTTGCTCTGCTGCCCTTCCTCCTCCTCCTCCTCCCGCTGCTGCCGAGTCCTTGGGCTCGTACCTGGGTGCAGAGGGAGGGGAGGGGGCTTCACATACCCGCTCTTCCTTCGGAAGCACCGACAGCCTCTTGGGATGGAGCGTTTGGGGAATACTCAGCCTCTGGTGAACTCGATTTTGATCAAGAGCCACCGCAAAGCCAGCCCATTGAGGTGGAGTCCGCTAAAAATGAAGGCACAAACAACCTCAGATATGGGAGCCTACTCATTTCCTTTGCGCCGCTTCTAACGTGCTGCTTACCCTGAGCAGAGATTGCTGAGTTTGACCAGGAAAGTGTTTCTATTCTTCATCTTCTGATAGTTTTCTTGTCGTGATCTTCACATTAATCAAAACCGAATTTAAGGATAAATTCGGTGTTAAACATCTTTAGGATGATTATTTCAGGTTTGTAAGCTCTTAACGTGGTTAAAAATCTAAATATGAAAGAGGCCAGGGGTTGACAAGGCTGTTAAGTATTAAAAGCCTCTTCTTGCCCTTCATGCAGGAAGAGCAGTGATGTGTTGTGGCACGTGCGGGAGCTGCTGGGAGCAGATGGGCCCCTTGGGGAGCGCAGGACCTGCTGGCTGTGGGGTGCAGAGCAGCAGGGTGTAGGTCCCCCCTCTCTTCCCCATCCCCTTGCAGCCCAGCAGCACAGGCTGCTGCTGCAGGACCAAAGGCTTGAGCAAACCAGGGTAACTTCAAATGCAGAAGCACTTTCCCAAATTCAACTGAGACAAACAGAGATGGGCAGGGAGTCTGACTTTCAGGGCCAAGAGGGTTTTTTTTCCCTTACCAGCACCGTTTCAGTGACTGGAAGGACATGCTCACCACTCTGCAGCAGAGGCAAAAGCTGCCACATGGTCATGCATCCTTTTTATACCCATCAGAGTAATTCAGCAGTTTTTCCACAGTGATTCTATTTTTAAAGTGAAATGACCGACACCTCGAGGCATCACGGTAGACTTCCATGGCTATGCTACTTCTGCATTACCTAGATTCTGAGCCACCCGAAGAGACACGTGAGTGAAATGAAGCACATGGACTCTGACGCTCACCGGAAAAGCTGCAGAACGAAATGCTGAAATTCCCAGTGATATCCCAAAAACGTGCGCATCGAATTCCCAACTGTTTTAAATGGCTGCGGAAATCTAGTCCCGCAGACATCTTGAGAGTCTCACCTCCTTTCTCCACTTCCTCACTCTCTCCACATATAAATCTTTGCCTCTGAGTTTCTGGTGTGTGACTTAGGATTGTTAAATGCTTATTTTGGCAGTGTGCAGTGCTGGGATGTTTCAGCTTTGCCGGGAGGCTGGAGCAGGACTTTCTCCTTGGAGATAGGTTTAAATGTGAGGGACTTGGCCAAGAACTTCCCGGTAGAAATCGCTATTCTCCAAAGCAGGACTCTTAAAGAAAAAGCAAGGAGGCCAATTTGGACATCTGTATGTTTTTTTGACTGAGATAATTGTAAACCATGGGATAGTGATCTGAGCAAGCAGCAAAGCAAGCCCCAGATGATCTGATTAGTTTTCTGCCGTGGACATTTTATCTGTATGATCAACACAGAGTGAAAGACCGTTCTTCAAAGCCCCGAGCGTCTTTGGGGAAATCTTCTGTCATTAGTACCCATGGTGATGTCAGTCAAGCCATACCCCAGCTCCCAGGCAGAGAAATCCATACCCCCATCCCAGCCAGGCTCCCGTAGACGTGGGTGAGCAGCTTTTTGTGGGATCCTCGTAGCAGATACAATTATGTCGCCGAGCAAACATTCGCTCACTGCTGGAAGGCACTTTGAAAGCCCACCTCTATCTCTTTCCCTCCTCAGGGGTAGGAGAACCTCTTTCTTCTTCTTGGTCTTGAAGGTCTTTTCCAGCCAAAACTATTCTATGATTTTATGATAATGGCATTCCTCTGCAGCTTTGGGAGTCTCCTAGTCTTGGAGGGAGATAATCTTTGTTGATATTAAAATGCAAGTGTATTTAAAGATTAATTCTGGTCATTATGAATAATAAAGTGAGGAAGGGAAGTATGAATACTACATGTCTTTTCCGTGTTTAGAGATCTGGGTTTGACTACAGCAAAGAGTTTTTAATACCTCTTAGGCATGGCAACATCACCCAACCCAACGTGACATGGTCGGACCGGAGCAAGGTTTGCGCATCACATGGGTACAGAGATCAAAGGTTGCAGGATGGTAACAGTTCTATTTAGCATTTATTAAATTAAGATAGTTTTCTAAGTTCCCCGCAGTCCTTTGGCCACGCAATAGTGGGTTTATATTTAACACGGGCAACATTTGCAAGATTTCAATGTTTTCAGCATTGGGGATTGAAAATGAGTCAGGGTTAGATTGCTCCCCACCCTGCTTTTCATCCACAAACCATGACTGCAAGGAGGGACAAGAGAGAAGGGAGAAGACTGGTCTTTATGGGCTGATAGTCAGAGAGTGCCTGGTCACCTTCTAGCACAGGCAAGTCCTTCCCTGGACAGGTTTGCTTTCTCTTGAAGGACAGTATTTTGCTCTTTATCAGCATCACCTTCACTTTTTCCTTGCCAGTTTGTCTTCCAGAGGCAGTTATTACCAAATATTCAGGTTGATACATTTAACAGCTTGTTGCATGATAGCGACCTAGGGACATCAGCTTATTTCCAGCAGTTTTCCACTTTGACTTCGCTCCCTTCACTGGTGCCTGTCCTCCGTTGTGAGCCACAGCCTTTGAGGCACCCATTTTACCCATCCTAGGAAAAAGTTGGGTGAGAAATAAATTATAGGCTCAAATTTCAGTGCCTAGAGAAGTCACTTGTTTCAAACTCTGCTCCAAAACCATAAACCCATCTTCTTTTTATGTGAGGCCAGACTAAAGCTTGGTGTGGCCCCGCGAAGATCCCATTCTGGCAGGCGCCGTGACAATAAACACGTTAATTAAATTAATTAATTTAAAGGGGCAAAGGTTCAGTGGGCGGGTGGTGCTTTTGTATTTCCAAACCAGTTAACTCAGCTCAAATTCAAACCTGACCAAGACAGATCTGCTTTGACTAGCAAAACCCAGCACTCTGCAGAGACTTAGCCCTGCTCTTTGCAGGATCCCAGCCCCTGCCAAGCCTCGGTGGCTGGGATGAGGCATAGCCCTAGGTTAACAGAAACCCAAGAAGATATCAAATGAGTTGGGGCTCTCTGTTCTTTTTGAAATCATCGGGAGAATTGTGATGTGCCAGGGTGCAGGGTGCTATTCTCCCTATCTCCTAGCCCCATTGTGCGGGGGTGAACAAAGCCAGGAGGTGTAATTTAAAGGTGCTGTGACCTCCCATGAGCAGCTCTCCCCATTGTGCCGCCGGTTTTGTTTTCTGTATGTGTTTTTTTTTCTCCGCTGAGATCTACTGATCATAAATATGCATGAATAAAAGAGACAGGGGAGAGGAGGGGGGAAGGGGGCTCATAACCAGCTTGGATAAAGTCCTTTTCTGAAATTTCCACTCGCGGCTTCCTGACGTCGAATGAAATAAGGGGACCACACCGCCGGATTAGCTCAGCCGGAGTTCCTATTTCCAATTGTAAAAGCAGACCCCTGGCATCATAACAATCGTTATAATTATCACTTACAGAGGGGTCTTATCATATAACAGCTTCTTTTTTTTTTTTATTCGGGATGGAGGGGGACCGAAGGGGGCTGGGAGAGATAATTCCAACCACGGGGGTTTGCGTCTTCATTCATCACTTTCCAAACAAGCCACTGGAAAATTGAAGTCCCTGAGCAATTTACAGATTACAGCCCTCTCCTGGTACAGGGACACGTGTGCTCGCACACACGCACGCTCTCTCCAGACACCAGACAGAAACCAGGTACACCTTGGGTGACCATCGGAAAGGGAGGAAAAAAAAAAAAACCTCCCCCCTGCCCTGCTTTTCTTCTCCAAACACGGGCAGAAACGGACGTAACCTTCCCTTTTAAGCCTAGCAACTCCAGCCTGGCCGCACAGCTCCTCCTGGATTAATCTTTCTTTTTTTTGGCTCAGTGAATTGTGGTCAAGGCCATTGTAACGTGAGTGCTGCCGGGGCGCGGATTGGCTGGAGGAGGCTCAGAGAGGCCCCTTTTCACAGGGGACTAATTGCTTTAGACCACCAGTATTTGGGAGCTACAGATGTCTTCCTTAATTTGCCTAGAGAGCACAATCGGCCCCATCTGTTGCATTTTTTTCCCCCCTCTGTCTCTCAAGTCGCCTTCTTCCCCCTGTCTGCAAAGGCCTAAATTGAAAACTCATCAAAAAGTAATACAAGAGCAGTTTGGCTGGGAAGCTGCTGCCGTGGGGCTTTGCCTTTAATAAAGGCCCCCCTGCTACTTTTACACATGGGCTGGGGAGCAGAGAAAGGAGGAGGAGGAAAGCAGAAACAACCTAGAAGAGGGGGGAAAAGGAGGGAAAAAAAAAAAAGGCAAAAAAAAAAAGCTAGAAACTAACAGCCAGATGGGATAGTTGGAGGCAGGATAATTTGATGTGTCATGGCTGGAGGAGAACAAGGGGCAGCCCCTTGTTTTCTGTGTGTACACACAACAAAATAGATGACTTCTGGAGATGGGAAGGGAGAGGAGCTGGGGGCCGGCCAGGGGCTCCACATCCCGGTGTTGCTGGTGGGGGCAGCGGTCGCTGCCCTGCGGTCGATGACTTCCCCGGTGCACACCTCCAGGAATGGAGACAGATGGAGAAGGGTCAGAAGAAGGGAAGAGGGAAGAGAAAGGAGGTGAGCCATTGCCCTTCTGCAAGGCTGGGAAGTTGTCTCGGCCTGGAATTGTCTTGTACCATATATAGGACCTGGACTGGGGCTGCTGCTCTACACCTAACCATACCCCAAGAAATTAGAAGAGAGTGTTGCTTTCTTCTTGCTGAATCAGTGCTTTGATTTCAGAGCATCTAATGCAGCAGCATCACCCACAGGCCTTTCCTCATGCCAGCTCCAGGAAGAGTGCCTCAGCTTCACCTTGACCTCCGCCCTGGGCAGAAAGAAACGACAAGCCCAAGAAATCTCTGAGATATTAAAGGGAAAACACACCTCATCTTTGCTCAAAATCCCTCTCACGGCCCAGCCTCAGCACACACAGATGATGAGAGGGTTGTAAAAACCCACACTGTTCAAACACAAGTAGAAATGGCATTTCCCTATGGCAAACTTGGTGCCGGTGCTGCACGAGGCCGTGGTGAAGGCAGCGGCCAGCTCCGATCACAGCTGTGTGCCCGCTTGGTCTGCACTGCTGCCAGGAGCAGTGAACATGCTCACGACCTGTCCGGGAGAGAAGAAATCTTACCCCATCCCCTGCAGGGCTGAGCTCGCTTGGGAAGCCATGAGTAAGATGGTTATGAGAATTTCTAGTCCCAGCCCCATGGTGTAGCCAGAGGGAGATCTTCTGACAGCAGCTTCCTGGGCTTGAAGAACCAGCCCGTTTCAGCTCATCTCATTTACTTAACACTGGAGGTTCCTCCCGACTTCCTTCTCTTGCCTTAAAATAATGGTGCTTGGTGCAGTGGGTCGAAGGGATTGTGATGGGCTGGTTGTTTGCTCTCCTTTCTGCTGAACAAGAAGGAAGACCAAGTAATGGAGAAAGCCCCAAGTGTCCTCCTTCCACCCAGCCATGCCTGCATCAGCCACCCCTGTTCCTGCCTCGCTGGGCTTGGGTGCTGCAGTGGCAGGAAACTTTCTGGTCGCCAACTTTAGAGGAAGGCAGGGAGCTGCCCGTGCAGGCAGCACACGGTCGGGCAGCTCCTCCGGCAGCACAAATGAGAGGTGCTTCATTACCAGGATCTGTCCCGAAACCTGAGCCCAGGTACCAGCTCCGTGGCTGTCAGCTCTTGATCGATCGTTCCCATTTCCTGACTGTCCATCAGGTGTCTCTCCCCGAGTCCTCGGAAAGGCTTTGTTTAGATGTTCAGTTACAGGGGAAAAAAAAAAAAAAGTCCATTTATCTTGAAGTATCCTCTTAAACCAAGGGAAAGAAATTGCTGCAGCCATCTAGTGCTACTGCTGGGAGCCCTGTGAGGACCAGTCCGTGGGCTTGGGACCTGCGGGACGGAGCCAGCAGCTCCCACGTCTGCTCAAGAACAGCTTCTAGGTATTGCCACCATCAATTCCTGGCTTGCTTACACCACCAACAGCTGCTTTTTAGCAGGAGTTTCCTCGAAAGAAGGGTAAACAGTGGCTTGCAGCTCTGCCAGCTGAGGTGGAGGTTGTGGGTCAGGGTGTGTTCCCAAGTGCAGCCCACAGCCACACAGCCCCCGGGCTGGGGAGAGATGGGCAACGGGGAGAGCTGCAAGAGCACTACCAGCTGATTGCCATGTTTCCTGCACTGCCATCCTGCTTAGGAGCGTGGAAATTCGCCCTTCTGGGCAATACTGAAGGTTTATCAGTCTTGGAAGGGCGAAATGAGGTCCCAGGTCCGCTCCAGTGCTGGGGAGTTTTTGAAGAAATACCCACCTCAAACAGCCTTATTTCTCTCCTTGCTTTATTTGCTTATTATTTATTGCTTTGTTTATTACTTTTTGCTTTTCCTTGGATCCCCCTGTTTAAAAAACATGAATTATTACTTCTAGGGAAAAAAATTAAAAAAAGAAAAGAAAGTCCATTTATCAAACTGGGAAGAACTGGTGGAGAACAAAGGCTGCAGGACAGGGGCTTCACGGTCCGGGCTGTGTCCTGGGAGTGCTCCGGTGACCTGCCCGGATGGAAAAGCCCACAGGCACGTCTCTGTGCTGGGGCCAGTTGCTTCCCCAGGCAGCCCTCTCCTTGGGGAGAAGGTGTGAATGGCTTCCTTGAATAAGTCACTGGATAGCCTTGGCCAGGAGCAGTAGGTCTCTGTCTCACTACTCAAAAACCGGATACTCTGTTGTGACAGTTGTTTTCCCTCCGATGGACTTTGGAAAAGAAAAGGGCTGTGTGCAGAGCAGCGGTGCCGATGGCAGCAGTGGGGTGAGAGGAGAGTGAGCTGGGAACGATGGGCACCCAGCTCAGCAGCCTGTGTTTCCCAGAACAGTTAAAATAAGGTTGAAAACTTTTAGGAGAATATGGCAGTCAAAGAAAGGGAGCTCTAGTTCTTGTTGTGGAGGCAGCCCAGAAACTGATGAAGAGCCACTAGAAAAGGCATCGAGCTTTTGTGTCATGACTTCTGTGACAATAATTAGCTCAGCCAAGGCAGATTTTAAAGGGGCTTTAAAATTCTTGCTCAGTGGCTTGAAAGAAAAAAGGCAACCAGAAGCTCCTCTCATCTGAACATCAGTGTGAATCTCACAAAATCCCATTATTCCTCTTTTTACATCAGCAGTTTGATCACTTCAGCCTTTTCTCTTCCCAAGGCAACAACTTTCCCCTTTTGTGCACATTTTCCCCCTCGAGATCCAAGCACCTCACCGTGCACACCGTCGCCTCGCAAGTGGCAGCGACTTGCTGTCCCCACCATGCCAGCAAGGGTGAGAAAAGATGAATGGGTGGAGGTAGAGGAGGGAAGTTTGTTTCCAAGAGCAGTCACCCACATTCACCAGGCTCATTTCCTTCAGAAGAAAGAATTTGTTGTATTTCAAAGCCTGGTGATGCTCTCAGGCTTTGCTTTCAAGACGCCAGTGAAGCTTCAGCACTTGACAGAGGCCAAACTTGATAGTTTCAAACTCACATCTTCATCCAGAGCTAAGTCTTGATACAGCAGAAGGTAAAACTCTCCTAGAAATCAGTGATTCGGGTGACTTTTTGAGTGAGACAGCTACATAGGAGTCAAAGAAATTCTGCCACCAGCCCAGATTTGTTAACCTTGCTCTGCTGGAGACCTTCCACCTGTCCCCCTTCCCAGGTTCACTGTCGTTTCGAGCAGCTCATGGGCAACTTGTTCTCACCAGGATTAATTAGGGACCTCTGGCCACAGCACTCCTCCAGCTCACACACCGGAGAAGTCAGCTCAGCAGGAGTGTATCTACTGGGAACGTGCCAAATTGGATGTATTTAAAGACAGGGACTTAGAAGCAACCTGCTACTCTTTCTGCACTCCCAAGGGACACTAAGGCAACTTTCTCAGGGGAAAAAAAAAACAAAAAAAAAGAAGTAAATCTTCAAAGATCCACAACCACCAAAATCTCTTTGAGCACAGCCAGGTGCCAAGGGTTATTGCAGCAAGACTTGATGGAAGACGAGGGATGGGGAAAGGAGGTCGACTTTCATCTAGGACATGGAGGCACAACCTCTAGGTCACCGGTGTTCCTCCTGGCTCAGTACCAGCCAAACTCATCCATCTCCTGCAGATTTTACACCAGACCCTCGTTCCAGTTCGATGCAGTTTTGAGCAAGAATTATAGAGGCAACACAGGTCACGAGGCAGTTAGAGGAGGGGTGACATGCTGTGGTGCTTGACGGTCCTACACTGTGTGTCGTGGTGCCTGGAAAGTCTTTCCAGGCTGGGAACTGGTGCACCAGGTTCCCCAGTGTTCATACAGCCCCAGCCAAGCCACAGTCCTGCTCCCCGTGGAGACTTCTCAGGTTTAATACCAATGCAAAGAACAACCAGTTTGGAGCTGAGCAGTGACCCCTCCAGCAGGGCATGCAAACTCTCCTTGGGCTGGAGCTGCCACGAGAAACGGTGAGCTCAAACACAAACAAACCCCATTTTCTGTGCAAATTTTTCTCTTTTGAGTGAACTAGAAGTGACGTTGAGCTGAAAGCAAGTTTTGCTAGTAAAATACACGAATAAACTGCTTTGGAGTCTCATAAACTGCGCTGGGGGTTTTTTTAATGGCAAATAATAAAGGAGTCTAATAAACTGTTGGGTTTTTAATGGCAATTTTGAAGCGGCTGGAGCAGAGATCAGGAGTTCAGCCTCTTGCCTTGTTCTGTTTGTGGTATATTTATCTTCATGAAGAGAATGGTAGCAGGGGGATTTATTTTTCTGAATGAATGTCTCTAAGCCCCCCATACCTCCAGGGCTTATAGTAAGGTTGGATCCAATGACAGGAGAGTCAACATTATAAGCCCTTAGAGAGGGCTGAGTGCCTTGTAGATAGTCTCAAGTGGATGCGCTTTCAGCGCGCAGTTACCCCGGCTTACATTAGTGGCTGAAGAGACTTTGTCTGTCCCCGATGCCCTCGGGTGACCCGTGACCCCTGCGACTTCGCTCCGCCGAGATCTGACGCTCACGCGAGCCCCCGGCCGAGGAAATGGAGAGATGCATTGTGCCGCGGAGAAAGAGCAACACAAACACGGGGTGTTCTCAAAGGAAACAAAAACCCAGTGGAAAAAAAAAAAAAAAATAAAATAAATTCCCTCCCCAAACTGGCAGCGAGGGACATCCAGAGAGAAAGCGCAGGCACACGTGCTGCCGGGCAAAGCCACCCCTGAAAACTCACTGCTTGGGGGGGTTGGTGGAGCTCCTTCTGCCCCAGGGTCTCTGCTGGCTTCAGGTGCGGCTGAGCTGGGTGGAGGGTGATGGAAAGTGGTTTTCCCTGGGGGTTCTGCATTTCTAAATATAAAAAGAAAATAGGCTTTTTTTTTTTTTTTAGCTTTCGGGGAGTGCTGGATGAATGTGGTGGCAGAGTTAGAGCGTGGAGATTCCATGCTGGATCCGTCTGTCCCAAAGGAAGAAAGCAGAGCTCAACCCCACTTGTGTCTCTGCAGAAAATGCTGAAATTTCATCCAGAGTTTCAAATGTCAAAAGAGGGCTGAAGCAGCCCAAGCCTCTGCGCCATGAAGAACACCGAGCCCTGACCCGACCCCCCCCAACCCGTGGGTCATATGGCCAGGCTGGCACTGTCCCTGGGGCTGGCACAGTCCCTGGGGTAGGGCGTGCTGGTGGGAACAGGTAGAATGGTGCAGGGGTCTGTAAGCGAGCTGGATCACTGCTGCTGTTGTTACCAACAGCCAGTGCCTCGCTTTCAACAGCTTTTAGTGACCTGGAGAGGCTACCCTGTCCCAACCAGTGGCTCCCTGTGGGGAGGGGTTCTTGTGCAAACAGCCACCCTCCTCCCAGGGACCTTTAGGCTGGCTTGGGGTGTTGAGGGTCAACCACCCTGCCTGGCCCCAAACCCGTGTCCAGCTGCTGCTATCAGGCTCACCAAGGCAGTGACATCTTCATACAGCCTCTGGCTACTTTACGGAGAGGCCCAAGGAGTGTGAGACCTGCCATAAATCAGAAGCTGGCAGTGATGGCGTTGTGTTCCCATCTCCTCTCTTGAAACCTGGGCTTCCCCCACCTGTACCCTCCATCCTCACTTGGCTTCAGGCCTTGCTGCTTGGCTTCAGGCTCAGATCCTGCACTCTGCAGCCCCTCTGGGAGGGAGCAGGACATATCTTCCCTCTTTGAAGAGGTGCTGTAGTGGGGTGGGTGCAGCTGCTGTACCGACCAGGACAAGGATGGGGAGGAGGTGACAGCACAGCATCTTCCATATCACCTCGGAGAGGTGGGACGTGCTTCCTGCCAGCCCACCCAGCACATCCAAGCCTAGGCCACGCATGGGAGGATTTTCCAGATGCCAGTGTGTGTTTAAAGGTTAAAAAGATGAGCGGAAAAGCCCATGTCATGGGTGCCTGAGCTAGGAGGAGAATTTCACTGGCATGGGGGAGCGTATTGTCCCCAGAGCGGCCGAGTGGATTTGCATCCTTAATTCCCGCTAAGTATTTTTGGAGGAGTAATCTGATAAAATCTTCAACCTGCTGATAGCATAACCCTAGTCGGGTGTCCCGCATGAAAAGCTGGTGGGACTGGCAGAGCTCCAGTCCCAAGGGCCCTGTTGACCTCTCACGACCGGATCGGTTCCATGGCCAGGCCAGAAACCAGCACTTGCCAGGCGCTGGTGGGGAAAGAGCAGCGCTGAGGACAGACGGAGGAGAAGAAGACTTTTATCCCATTGTTTTTCCCTGTGATTAATCCATCTAAAGTGCTTCTCTGAGCGTAGCCAAGGGCAGTGTAAGAAAGAAGCAGTTTGAGCTTTGTGGGGCTTTTTTTTTTTCATCTTTCCCCCCCCCCTTCCCTTTCCAAGCGCGCTTTACAAACATCCTCTCCGCTCGCCCTTCTGTATTTGCAAAACCGTCTCCTTCTGCCCATGGCTCCTGATGAAGTCCTTGCAGAGCTCCTTGTCCACCTCCAGTCTTTTCAGCACGTATTCAAATTAACCCTTTTGTCCCATTCACACCCCTTTTCTTTGGCGGATATTGTGGCTTTGCCAGCAGCGATCCAGCAGCGGCTATTCTAATGTAATTGCATTCTGGCGCTGCCTTGAGAACCTGATCAAGATCATCCCGGCAAATTTAATCCCTCCAAATTACAAAATGTTTACTATCAATCACCTTTCCGCAGCTTTCTTTCCGTGGGCTTTCTGCAAGGAGCGAGCGGGACGGGTGTGTTGCCAGAGATGCCCCTTCACGTCTCCAGCTGATCACCTCAATGGGACCAGAGTCAAATGGTCAAGGCCATATGCGTATGAAAGCCCTGCCAGCTATTCTCTCTAGCTCTGCATGGATTTCACACTTTTCTATCCTGTTAAGAGTGCCTACCATTTACTTTAGCCTTGATTTTTCTTTCTGCCGTTTCTGCATCCCGTGTCATCTGGATTTAATCGAGTTAGCAGATTTTATGCCTAAAATTGCATTGTTGAAGGGAATTGTTTAAATGGGGAGCGGTGGAGAACCCTGAAACCCCTTGAAACCGGGGTGTCCCCCCCTTTTCCCCACCCCACCCGGCACCGGTCGCGCATACCTCGACTGCTGCAAGCCCTTGGCTTGGTACGAGGGGGCTCGGAGGTGGCTTTGCTTGCTTGAAAGCATCCAGTGCTATTTTCAGAAGCACAAACAGATGCAAATGTCTCTGCAAACATTGCACAATGAGATGCAGGGAGAGGACAGCCTTTCAGAAATCTCTGAATAGCCCTTCAAAGCAAGTCTAATTAGGGTAAGTAGAGGTAATAGGCCCACTTGCGTTTTTTTACACTCGCATTTTTCCCCCCTCAAAGCCTCCAAGGGCATTTTTTTTTTTTTTTGGGGGGGTGGGCTGGGTATGGGTATATACCCTCACTCGTTTGTTTGCGCTAACAAATGTAGGGATGGAAAGAAGGGGGAGAGGTAGAGCGGGGAGGGGAGGGCGAGGAGGGGTTGGGGAGAGAAAAATCAATCATTTGAAAAGTCTCCTCTTGTTAGTTATTTTTTTTTTTTGGTGTGTGTGGCTTTTCCTGGTGAGATAGATCGCGGCGGAGACAGCAGCATCCCGGCTGCGGCCGGGGTGTGGGGCAGGCACCAAAGCAGGGGCTGCAGCTCGTGTCATGTGGAACTTCAGTAAGTGAAAAAGAAAAGCAGAAGGTATGGGCTGAATACTTGGGTAAATCAGTAATAGAGCTAAAGGGCATATGCCTGTAGGGAATATGTTGGCATAAAAGAGCTTTAAGAGGGGCCATTCATACTGACAAAGGGAGATTTGAATTGCTGCCTTCACAATAGCATGAAAGGATGGGCTTGGGGTGTTCTGAAACAAAGTGGAAATCATACTGCCCTGAACGGCTCTAATAAGCTTTTAACTATTTTACATTATGGCATTACCTCGGTTTTTTTTTTTTTTTTTTTTCCTTTCCCCCCCCCCCCCCCCCCCCCCCTTTTTTTTTTCTCTTCTTGTGAGCCGAGTGCCAGGCCCACTTAAAAGTGTGATTTATACTTTTTTGCTTCATGGTAACTTTGGAGGAAAATAGATGGGGACTCAAAGGCAGTAATTCAGCTTTTGCAGGATGAGAAGGGGGAAATGCCATCATTTCTGAATGTCCCCTAAAGCACAGCCGTGCTCCAAGCTCCCTGACCGCAGCCTGCAGCACCCTCAGCACCTCCCAGAAGCTTGGCCCAGGGATGCCAGCTCCTTGCACCTACCACCCATCCCACATCTCCCGTTTAATTGTGCTCGTTAGCATCTGTGCAATCAGGCAGACCTCACCCTTCACCGCCACTCGAGTTACCTCACTGGGCAACTCAGGTGGGCTTCAGCGTACGCTCCGAAAATCAAAACCTGCTTTGGCAAACCTCTCCACGCCCTTTCACCAGCAGCAGAGGTTCAGCATCTCAGCCCGTATCTGGGGGGGACTCGGGGGGCTGCCGCTCCCACTGCCAGCCTGGGAAGGAGGCAGTTGCCTGGCCTGCGTGTCAAGAAACGCACGCTGGCTTTGTGTGTGCTGGGGCTCCCTCCCCGAGCTCCCCCCAGATGGTGCGATCGCACGACTGCACTGTTAAAATAGAGCTCGTAGAGACAATTAGCCAATTACTCACTCTGTCATCGCACTTTCTCCTTGTAACTGAGATGCAAACTGGACTATGTCTTCTTTGGTAGCTTCATTCATCGGCAGCATTATTTAATGACACTTTTGTCAGCTTTGGGTCTGCCCAAAGATTTCTGAACGTAGCTTTATGAACCTAGAAAGGGCGCCCTGTGGAGTCAAAGCGGACTTTGAACCCACAGACGATGCTAAAGACAATGAATTTCCCAAAGTCAGGGAAAGAAATCCAGAGTGTGGCTACCACAGGGCATGTGGCTCAGCCCTTCATTGTCAGCAGCAGCAGCGGCTACGGAGAGAATAGCCCAGTAGCCAAAAGGGGTTGAGCATATGGATTCATGGGCCACTTTCTCTGCTTAAATATATCAGAAAAAAATATTATTCCAAGTGCTGATGGGCCCTTTCTAAGATGGGAAGGGTGGGTGGCTGGAACAGCTGTCCTGGACCAGTATCTCTCCCAAGATCCAATCTGCGAGTGGCTGAAATTGTTTCCTTTGCTTTGATGGGTTTGTCTGAGCCACCGTTCAGCTTTGGTACTAATGCGATGGAAAGGGTGAGAGAGAAAAATTTGGGCTTGCTCCTGGCATTTTTCAAGGAAGAATGAAAACTCACCTCCTGCCTAAGGACTCTGTCCTTCTACAGATGGCACTATGAAATGGGCCACCTCTTTTACTGTTCAAAGCTTTTGGCACCAAGCATCATTAGCATCTCTTATACGCCTCTGAAATCCAGCACCATACAGATGCAAGGATGGCTCCCAAGTTGTCTTTAAATATAATTAAAAAATAATAATAATAACAAAAATTAAAATGAAAATAAAGCTCCCATCTGTTTCTTTCCAGGGGGTAAAGTCTCTGTCGAGATTTATCTCGCGGCTCCTCTGAGCTTGGTTAGCTGGAGCATGCGCTGAACACACACGCACACACTCCCACCCAAGCTGGGCTGTTCACAGCCACCACCACCTTCCCTCAGCTGACAATTCCCTTCCCTGAATCCCATATGGCTCTGAGCATCTCCAAGCATCCCAACAAGTGCTTCCCAGCAGCCTGGTGCAGGTGACAGCCCCGCCGGGTCAGGTAGCCAGGACCCTCCTTCCCTGGGACCACAGACCTCATTAGCTGCCACTTGATTTATCAAGAGGGCATTATGGCTTTGGGAGCTGACATCTTTTTGGGTTGCAAATAGGAAAGGAGGAAACTGTACCCTGTGAAAAGATTGATTAAATACTAATTAACCTCTTTTCTTAGATAATGAAAGCACTTCAGTGAGCTGGATAAACACGATGCGCATCAGTTGCTCTCCTGGTGAAGCGAGGGGTAATTGAGAGAGCAATATCCATTACTGATGTTGTGACAGGAAAGGTTTTCCTTTCAGATTACAAAAGACTTGCTGCAGGAGAGATGGTACTCAAATAGGAAAGGGGAAAGAAAAAAAAAAAAAGAAGCCATATTCTTTTATCTGAGGAGTTAAATCCCTTCAGTTGGAACACTCCTGCCAGTGAAATGGAGAAGCTAAGTAAAAATAAATAAGTAAATCAAGTTACTTGGGCTTTGGAGGGAGGGTTTGGCTTTGCTGTGTATAGCTGTTGGCCCTCACAGGTGTGGTCTCTGGTTTTAATAGGTTCTGCACAAAATAACCAATAAATATTGTCTGTTTCCTGTGAACTCCAGAGACCAAACAGGCAAATCACAGGGCAAGAAGAGATGCTTTTTCTGGTCCATGTTAAAGATCTACATCCCAGGGCCCTGTGCCATTTTTCCACAAGGAGAGCTGCCTTTTGTGTTCTCAAAAGTGAATATTTTCAAGGAGAAATTAATGTGGGAAAGGACTCTTCAGCTCAGTTTGTTCCAATTTTACCTGCCACTCCTGTTTTTCACTCTTTCTGATCCTGCCTTTGAGACTCTCTTTTCAGTACATCATCCTGAAGGTCAACATGGGGAATCCAGTATGGCCATGCTGGGAATTTCATCTTTCTCTCTGCTTTTAACACTTGCCTTTTCTGTTTGGCCTCCTGTGTCTGAACTGTTCATCAAGGACCTCTGAATCTCTTAGTTCCCCACGGTAGGGACAGAGACAAGCTACTGAGTCCACGGTGTCCCCTGGGCTATACATCCACTCTCCAGACACATTCAGAAGTTGACTGACACCATCTTAGGTATGGGGTTTTGTGCTTGCATCTTCTGTGTTTGCAAATGTTGCGTTTCTTCAGGCTTCTCATCCCAAGGGAAACCTGCAAACTGGAGGAGCACGATGCTCTTCCAGGTCTGCACTGGGCTACAAGATGCCAAGTGCTGCTGTAGACAGTCCTGCTGGAGGTACTGCTGGGTATGATTTTATACAGATTGCTGACATCTGCCGTACAGAGAGCAGCAGAACCAGTTGTTTGTTTGTAGAAATAAGTCCAATTAACTCCCACAGATGGAACTTAATCCATTATTTGTGCAACAAACTATTACGGTCCATAATCACCTTGGAGTGCCATTAGATAGCTTTAAATGCTTTCCTAGAAGGCAATTTTGTGAAATCTTCAGGTTAAAAAAAAAAAAAGAAAAAAGATTATCTTGGAATGTGCAGAATGTAATAATCCAAGAAAGAGACAGTGAGGTCCTGAGGACTCTGCCAAATCCCTGTTTGGGAAATAGAGGCATCAGTCCCCTCGCATGCTTCGGTTCATAATTAAGCACATCTAATGGGCACGAAGCAAGAGTGGAAAGGAGGCTGTGCACTGACACAGGCTGGTCATTCCCTGAAGCACAACGAATCTCCTGGGTGAAAAGCAAGGGAGGTAGGGGGCTGAGTAGAGCAATTAAATGAAGGAGTTCAGAGAGCAGATGTTAGTGAGACACTGTAAGCATTTTCTTACCAGTTACAGCATTAGAAAACCCACTTTCTGAACTCAATGTCACTGCTTCCATTGGCACGGTGCATGCAAGACCCTGTGTCTGTGGGCCCTTACTCACTATTACTCAAAGAATAAAGCCAACCTCTGCTCTAAAAGTCTTGCTTCAGCAAGTTTTTCCCCTATGCAGAAGTAACGCTGTGTGCTCCGTCCTACTGACCCTTGCCAAAGTCCTACTGACCCTTGTCAAAGTTCTACTGACAGTCAACCAGTCAAGCAAATAGGGTAGAAGCTGAGTGAAGACTATTTCTTGTACCTGTGGAATCATGCACATGGCACCAAGAAAGGTGACATCTCTGTCCCAGCCTCTCTAACATCATAGTTCTTTTTCCCTTTCAAACCATCTGAGTTTCGTAAGATCTTCCAATAGTGAGATGGGAGGTCCTAACAGATGCTTCTGTAGAGACAGTCAAACAGAGGCAAAAAAGGGAGGACTGAATAACAGTTGATAAAAAAAAAAAATGCCATCAGCATTTCCTTGCTGACAGAGAAGAGCATTATCCACTGGGATGAGTCTATTCACTCATGTCTAGTGGATCTTAAACTGCAAGACTGGCTACTGAAAAATAATAATGATGATGGTGATGGTAATAGAGGAGCACTGCTCGGCATGCGGAACCTTGATCTGGCACCAGCAGTGCCTCACATGAACCATTTGCCTTCTCACCCGAGAGACCAGTTACCCCAGCAGAGAGGTGATGGGGAGGAAAACCCTATTTCCAGAGGATTTCCACAGCTATTTCACCCCTTCAGCTCAGCCTTGCACTCCTCAGTGCCCTGGTGGCCAATAACAGGGCTGGGTCCCACAGGCCTGTACTGCCCCATGGTTCTATAACATCTGTGATATCTTTGGTATTTTTTCATATCAACCATTATGCCTTTTGGTTGAGGAGGAAAAGGGGTTAGTTGATCACGGGTGCTATTACTGGGCTAACTGGGCATAAAACTGCTTTTTAACAAGTCAGTTAATTCATGAATCTAGATTAACAAATGCTTTAGTACTGTCCTTTGAAGACTATAAAAGTGAAAGTCCAGCAAAGTATTTTAAGCAGTATTTTGGCATCTCTCTTCTGCAGTGCTCAGTCAATCTGACTGGTCTTTAGCAGCTCTGCTCCCCCAGATGATTTCTTTTAATTGCATATGCCACCAATAAAAAAAAACCAAAACCAACCTCCTGAAAATGAGTTCTCACCTGCTTCTGTTCTGATAATCTCTACCCACTATACAAATCAGTCTTAATGGAGCATTTGAGCCCCAGAGATCTATAATTATGGTATTAAGTTTCATGTGCTCACAGGTAACAGAGCAGACTGGATCATGGACAGAGGAAAAGCAAAATCTACAACAGATTGACACCCAATAATGAAAATCCTTTTGAGGATGCTCTTGTTGATAACTAAACCCTAAGCATTGTTTGCGCCTTGCCCCAGCAGGGACGGCAGTAAGTAGGGCACCACATGGCACTGAAATCACAGAAAACACTTGTTATCTAAAACTTGTTCAGAATTTGGGATTTGCAGCTATTTGGTCACTTTTTTTGAGCACAGGTAATTCCCAGAGACTCTCCAGAGCTTCAAAGCAGTTGGAAAAGGCTGGAACAGAGTCTCCAGCCCCATCAGGCTGCTGTGGGACAGAGCAGGAGAGCATCTTGCAGTTGGTAGCAGAGTGTTTCCCCGCAGTAAGTCTTGGCAGAGACAAAGTGGGATCCTCTCAGCTGGAGTTTGAGGAAGTCTGTGCTGGAAGCACAGTTTCCCAGCTAGCAGGGATGCCCTATCTCTGGAACCATCTCTGACTTTCTCTCCTAATGAAAGGGGAATTAAGGGACACCTACGGATTTGCAGAGCCTCCTGGCAGAGGGTCCCTAATGCTCGCATGCCCCGGAGGTGGCTGGATCCCGCAGGGATAAAGGATTACCAACACCTATCAGCAGCCATACGAAAAAAAGCATCTACATCTATCTAACGTGGGGCTAAGCTGCACAACAGAGTGACTTCAGTTATTTCTGAAGTCAGCAAGGATCTTGCCACTGGTTACAGTGGGACTGAGTGCTTGGTTATGGATATTCTTTGCTGCGTAACTATCTGGCATTTCCAAAGAATTTACCAACGATTTCATCAGTCCTAGCATTTAATTCACCTCTTTTTTTCCTCCCTTGTACTAGTGCAAGGAGATGATTTTAGTGCAACTGAAAAAAGCGACCAGTTTGCTATTGGGAAAGCCTGTTCCAGCTCCCTGTCAATTCACCCAACTGTTCTTTTGATAAAAATAAATACAAATGCCAGGGTTTGAAACAGGGGTGCAGGTTGGTCCTGCGGCTTCTGAATATAGGCATTCCATCTGTCCCTGCAGCAGATTCGTTCAACTATGTCTGAACCTATCACTGCTCGGGGGAAAAACTGTTCTCTGACTCATGTTAATGTATGAATCTAATTGTATCCTCACGCAGTTTGCAGCTTTCATTGCCCGGTAGGAACATTAACATCATACGCCGAGTCCTGCTGGATGTATGGTCTTTATATACTGCATAATGTCCACAGATCTCTGCTCGCAGCTAAGAAAACACAAAAGAATAGGGAATATTTTGAAGTTTTGTGGAGGGTTTTTTTTTTTATTGTTGTTTTGTTGGATTTGGGTTTTTTTTTTTTTCTTCTTTGAGATTGAAGTCCAGTGTCTTGGGACCCAGTGACTTTAGATGACCTTCCGTCTCCATGGACTGTACTAAATTTCAGCCCCTGGAGGCTACTCCATACAAAACCTCCTGGCTTTCAAGGGCAGGTGCAAGCAAAGCTTCACTGCGTCACAGATCAAGACCTGTTACTGCCAGAATTAGATTTCACAAATCTCCTTTATTTAACAGGACATCATTAAGGAACTGCCCTGTACTGGTTGCGGGTGACTTTAATTAATATAAGTATTATGCTGCTATTAGGATTTCCAATCAATAATATTTTCCTTTTTTTCAGCATTTATATTGACTGAGAAACAGAGCTGGATGCGTGTGTGGCAAACACATGAAAACTGTGCAAAAGAAAGAGAAAAGCTGCGGACTCAGGCACTCAGAAAGGAGGAAATGCTGGCACTGAGGTGTCTGTGTAATCTTAATTCATCTCCACTCATAATTTTGGTGGCAATTATACGGCCCCATGTTAGAGTTTTGATAATATCTCCACCTTTTTCATTATATAGGAGGGTTGACTTTCAGGGATAGGTTTTGCCTGTGCAACGAATGGCTTCTTGAGGGTTTTGCTTGATGCTTTCAGTGTTTGCCCTCTGCCTTTTGCCTGCACACCCTATGATCATGTCCTGAACAGTGGCTTTCTTCTTGGGTTTCTACAGCAGTCCTGAGCATCTGAGTGCACTGAAAGCTCTGCTTAATGAAATCATTAAATTCACTGATGATGTGAGGGGATGGTGGGACTCCAGTTTTACAGGTGGGAAACACAGACATAGAAAAGTGAAAGTCAGTTCACCCCACTAACCCCAGGCTGTCCCATCTGAGGTGAGTGGGAGCTGACTTTATGGCATACTTGGGCTTGTACAACACCATACATCCAACCACCCACCTCCTTTCCCCACAAACCCCCTGTCACCTGCCCATACAGCTCTGAATCACCAGGGTTTCAGAGGTGGCTGGAGAGACACGGCTGAGCTGCCTCAATCCCCCCATAAAACAGAGCAACAAGGATGAGACGGTTGCTTTTCGGGGTGTTGGGGTTTCTAGCGTGATACAGGAGTGTTGAGCAGTGCTGAGGAGGGAGACATGAAGAGCAGAAGCTCTTCAGCAAGGTAGGATTTGAGGCATCAGAGGGTTGCAAATGCTGGGGTTTCCCAACAGTGGAGCAGATTTTGTGAAGGTGAGGGCCCTCCAGTTGCAGAACTGTGCCAGGGCTGGTGCCAAGGCCATGCAATGCACCCCTGGCCACCCTTTCTCCTCTCCCTGCATGGGAGAGAGCAGGGAGAGCTCTCAGCCCACTGTGTGACTCGAGGGAAAGGGGCAGCTCATGCCAGCCAAGTTTAGGCAAAACTACAAGCTTCATACCCTATTCAGCACCCTCTCCTTGCCCCAAAACCTCCATCGCCTTCCAGCTCCCCTTACGAACCATGGCAAGGACAGCTCTGAACTCCAGCAGTGCTGCCATGCGGGACGGGTCTGTAATCCCTGCTCTGTGGGATTGGGGGGCCAGTTGATGTTTGTAGGTAGCTGCACGTGTCCGTGGCCAGCGTGGTGTGAGAAGCACTGTTTTGGCCCGTGCTGGCTGTCGCCTTGGGGTGAACCTTTCCCTTCCATCCCAGGCTCCTTCTGAGGAGCAGAAAAGCCCGAGCTTAAGAAAGAAAACTCCGGAAGCGCTGCTGAAATTCAGTAGAAACGTTAAAAATTTTATTTACAGCATAAAGTACAATTTCTTAAAAAAAAAAAAAAATAAAACAAACCAACAAAAAAAAAAAAACACCCACTTTGATAAGAGGCATAATAATAGAATAAAGCTCTTTATGTACAAAAATACAATTTTCATATGAATGAACATCTTGAATAAATTAAACCGCTATCAGGCCCGGTGGCTGAATACCCCGTGTCTGCTCCAGCTCCAAAGCAGGACCGCCGCGCTGGGGGTCAGCATCTATAATGCATGAGCCTCTCCGCTTGTCCGTCGGGTGCAGGGTCCCATCGGGGCCGGTGCTGGGCCCCCCCCCCCCCC
>JANVCC010000135.1:1247807-1348631 GCA_025345505.1 Todiramphus chloris collaris | reverse complement strand
GGGGGGGGGTGTGGGAGCGACGGGGACACGCGACCGCTCTTGTCTTTGAAGTGCTGCGGGCTGCGATCCGCTCGTGTGAGCCGCGGCTTTGGCACACGACGGCGCCGGGGCCCGTACTTATAGCGGCGGGCGGACAATGGCCCCGTGGCCGCCCCGCGGGGCCGCGCCGAGGCGGCAGGTCGGCCCCGTGCGCCGCGCCCTCCGGAGCGTGCCCGCAATTACCGCGGGCAGCCGCGCATCTGCCGCGCCCCCGGGGGACGGGGACGGGGACGGGGAGGGGGGAGAGGAGAGGGGGGTGGGAGGTAGCCGGACAAAGCGGGTACGAGGCGGGGGGGGGGAGGTTGGGTGCTCGGTGCGGGGGTGGAAAGGGGCAACCTGGACTTCCAGAGGATGAGCGGTGGGGTTTGTGGTTTTTTTTTCTTTCTTTCTTTCTTTTTTTTTTGTTTTTCACCCAGTTGGAGGATTTTCTTTGCACCTTGAGGTTTTGCTACGCGTGCCCGTCGAAGTGAAAATAACTCTGGAGGGATAAAACCTTTAACTCAAACTCTTTTCCCACCTGCGTTTCAGAAGCGCTTTTGGCTTTCACGTGCTTCACTCTGCAGGTGCTCAGAAAGCTGAAAACTCCACGCTACCTTTATTTTATAACCTTCAGTGGCTGTGAATGTATAGATGCAGTTCTTTGACTCCAGATAAAAACCAAGAACTGTGCTGTTTCTACTGTAAAATTCATGCTAATCCCCATGAAGAGCCCAGGTATCGCTATGTAACGGAAAGCCACGGTTTTGTAAGTGCATAAAAAGTTCCCTAATTCTGACATCTGTTTTTTTTGCATCCTGCCTCTCTGTGCTGCAAGGAAGCCCCATTGTCAACACACCAGGTACATGCCTGAGTGCGAGGTTTTCAGTTTCACCATCCATCAATAGCCATTTCTAGACTTCTGTGCCCAAAGTCACGTGTATTTACACGATTTCCCCCTTACATTAAATGTAGATTCAGTCCCCCTCCTGTGATTTCATCCTATGCCTCTGATAAACCACAAGAATCGACAGTTTAATTTATTGCCGTTATTTCTGCATTTTAAGTTCATAGCAGCCATTCTTCACTGGAACCTGAGAGAGGAGTTTGTTGTCAGAGTTATTCCTTCTGGTTTTCACTCTCCCCACGTTGAGATGATCCAGGACACCAGCAAAGTGCCGCAAACAACCTTCTTTGTGCCAAACGGATCGCGCGCAGAAGTGAGCAATCCCCAAAAGCCCTGGGTGATGAATATTAACGAGACTCAAACTAGAAACAGTTTCCCAGTGGCCGAGCTCGCAGGGTCAGCTCGCTCTCCGCTCTTTAACATCTTTATACGGCTACAGCCCTCGGCTGGGCAATATAACCACGTAAGGGTGGGTGACAGGGCCTGGCTGTTCCTGGTGAGGACTGAGCCCTCTCCATCACCAGCCCTGCAATCAGGCTGATGTTTTTAGGGCCTGCGCATACATAAATGACTTTCTGCACTAAGTAGTTCCACTTCACTGAGCTACTCGTGTCCTTAAGTGACGGCGCGGTGAGAGGCTTCGGTGGGCAGGCAGAGATCAGTGGCGGAGTTTCCAGCATGAACCCAGGAGAAAGGCAGAAGGGACCGAAATGTAAAGGTTACGGAAGCATATGGCGAAAAAACTGTTGTACTTTTGTTAAGGTGCACTTTGTATATAGTGATATAAACTCCGGTGTCGTCTGCAACACTTTTACTGTCTTTTGTTTAGGTGCCTTGGAGCAGTCAATAGTTTATTCATTAAAATGTTTATGATTCCCTAGAGTTTCACAGACTTTGGCACAACCGATCACTTGTCTGAAAGTTTGCGGTGAAAGCACATTATTCATTAGTCCTTATCCATCATTTGCAGTTTGTCATTTGTTATTCTCTTGTTTTAAAAGTTTGTGCTCCAATCAAGGAGGGGAGAGAGCACCATGTGTCTCTGTGATCAGTCACAGCCATGAATAGCCAGCGCTGAAGTGACTGTTTCACAAACAACCCATAGGCTGAAATTTGTTTGCATAATCTATTCACCGCGTACTTATGAATAACGAATGCATTCACAGAACCAGAATTGTTTCAGGAAGCCTTCGCAAACAGAAAGAAGTGCTAAATATCTTGGATAATTTATTCCCGATGAATAATTCAACCAGTTCTATCGCAGGCAGTCGACTAATTTTGCAGATAAATTATTCAGCCGGCACAGATAATAGCTGTTATACCTTATGGACCTGCTCCTATGGAAGTCAGCTGCTGAAGTTTCATGAAGTTTTCTGGGGTTGGGAAAGAAAAAAAATCCCCAAATGAAATGGGACCTTTGATTCCAAGGAACACAGAGTGTGTTCCCAGCAGCTCACTGATGGCCTTACTATGGATTTTAGCCTTAGCTTCTTTGCCCTGATGGCAGTGCTGCTAGGATCAGACTCATGGGTGTTACGAGTTCCATATTTTGAGCTCTAAGGAAGCTTGCCATAAATACCTCACCTTTGAGACACTTTACATCACTTCAAACCAAACCAAAACAAGAGGAAAAAGGATTCAATGACATTTTTGACTATGGCAAAGCACAGCTGGATTGGCCCAGCCTTTGCTACTTTGGATGGCAAACTGCTCATCCAAAACTGCAGCAAACCATCACGGGCGCGTTTCCACGCAGCACATTTATCACTTGGTGGGGCCAACTTGGTGGAAGTCCTCCACCTTTGTGCCGAGACATCATAGGTTGGGTCTCACTCACGGCTGGATTCTAGAAAAAGTAGGAATGAATAAATAAAGGTGAAGGAAAGGCTGTTGGAGAAGAGGCACCGTGTGGCTTCCTGGTGCTGGCAGTGCTCACAGCGAAGGCTGTCGGTGCTCGGCACCATTTCCAGCAAGGAAAAAGCCAGTCCACGAGAAGATACCATTCCCTGGGAAGTGTTCATTGTACTTGGTGAAAGTAAATGAATCTCTGTGTTGGAAATCAGCCTCATGTTTCAAAAATGACCAGAGCTGTGATCTTTAGAGCAGTGTTAGCATCGCTCTTCTCCTCAAACCTGCAAATGAGCGCTTCACAGTAGATCTCCTCCTGCAATTCGAAGATGCCTCTGAGAAGTCTGAAGTTCTTTTTTTTTTTTTTTTAAGGCTTAAGATGCACATCAATACAACAGCTCACCAAACTCTGTGCTTTGTTACATACCAAGCTCTGTGTTTTGTGACATGGGTACACAAGAGCTTAAACTAATGTTGGGATGAGTGTCAAAACAACGTATCAACCAGGAGAAGGCTGCTTTTTTTATTGCTCTCTTGTTTGAAAGCACAGCCAGAGTGAGAAGGCAGAGCTGTGGGTGGAAGGTGCTCTGGGCTGAATTTGGAGAGGTGCGATGGCTGGCGACCAGGTCATCACCTTGGGAGCAGAAAGCTCAATCCACTGCCTTGCAGGAGTAAAGGGAGGGTCATGTTCCTTCACTCCTGGGGATGCTCAGGTCAATGCAGCCGGGATTTTGGGAATACATACAAACCCCAGAAGATGACTCGATGGGATGGTTTGTCTCACTGTGCTTGCATGGGCACGCTGCAGAGTGCATGGGCAGTGTGGGGGCCACTTGGCCAGCTGGGCTGGGGACAGACACGGAGAGCTGTGAGCGTAGGGGTGGACATACGGTGCCGGGCTCCTGGGACCTGTTCCTGGCCAGGAGTCAGCTTACAGCTCCTGGCCCGAGGCTACCACAGGGTTCAGGGGTTCACGCCTCGACTGCTGACTAATGGACAGCCCTGGAAGTCCGATATTTGGAAGGGACCTCAGGCTGCATGGAAGCAGTGTTAACCCTTCCTGGAGCAGCAGCCGGTTCTCCCGCTGGGAAAAACACCTTGGGAGCAGCTTCATCTAGGAAGGATTTGGCCTCATCTCCTACCTGCCTGCGGTAGTGGGAGGGGAGCACGGGGGCATCACAGGGAGGGTTCTCAGGTACCGAGGAGGGCTCCTGGCCTGGAGGAGCCGAATCCGCTCTGAAATCCCACACAAGTGCCTGGGAGCCACTGCCGGGACTCAACCCCTCCCGGGTGCTCTGCAGAAACAGAGGGAATGTTTTATTTTCAGGTTTTAAATGTGTGATGTAAGGTTTGCCTTCTTTTGGGGAGGGGCGGGGGTGGGGGTGGGGGTGGGGGGGGGTGCGAGTAGGTAAACGATTGTTCCCTGCAAGCACAAATGTATTTTGTTTGTTGTAATTAAAATGTTTTAATGAGACAACCATAAAATCAACCATTAATTATTTTTTTTTCAAGCACTTCTGCTTCCTTTTGAGCTAGGTCTATTTAGAAATAGTTTAGAGAGTAGCCTGCAGTTTTATTCTTTCTCCGGTATTATACACAGGAGTGGAGAAGTCATTTATAAATAATTACACAATGTTTTGGGTCTTTGGGTTTGTATAATATATCAAAGCGATTAGTACACGCATTGTTCCATTGTAAATGGTTTTTTTCCCCCTTCCTTTCAGTTTCACTTGCCTTGTCTTCTATCTAAACCTTTTTCGCGAAATCCTTTGTCTTCCTCATTCTTTTAGCTTGTTACAGTGCAGGGACATTCTTCTTATTCAAACACTCACAGCATGAGCAAAGAAAGCTACTTCTGTCGCATCTTAAGTTTTACCATAACTTTCTGGCATTTTCTTTTCTTCCAATTTTCCCAGACTACTGATAGGGTAATGAAGAATTATAACATACATCAATTATTGGTGCTCACGGTGTATTATGCTCCTGAATTCAAGGGGAGATAAAGAGAAAAAAAAAAAAAGAAAAGAAAGAAAAAAAAAAAAAAAAGAGAAAAAAAAAAGAAAAAGAAAAAGAAAAAACCCACACCACTTTCTGTGGTTTTGAGGCACATGAGAGAGGACTCGGCGCGGATTATTTATAACATCTTTCTGAGCATTAATTATGTTTGACTCCTACAACCACTTCCTTGTCCCACTGGTTTTATGGCCAGGAGGAGTCATTTTTTGTGTGTGGTAGCTGCGGCATTTAACTTGTTTCTTTTATGAGGAGCCCAAACAATGCATCTTCAGGCCAAACAATCTATCTCCCCGAAGAATAGCCCAAATGTCACTCAAGCTCTCAGGGCTGGGAAATATATGAGCATGGTAAAGGGCCACGGGAAGAAAGCGTGGGGATGGAGAGGTCCTCGTGCGGGTCCCGTCTCTCCCCGTTTCGGCACCGGGTACCCCCAGGGAGCTGGGCTGGACCCGACGCAAGGTGCAGGTGTCCAGGGATGCGACCGGCTGCCTGAGGTTTCAACAGCCCTAATCCGAGTTTTCCAAGGAAAAGGGCCAAACCCTCCCGGTGTGGTCAGGCTACTGGGGCACGCTCGCTGCCTGCCCCTTCCCCAGCCTCCCAGCTACCACATTAACTGGGAAAAATGAGATTAGGATGTCACCTCCGAGAAACGAACCCTTCCCCCCCCCCCCACCTTATTGTGCGAGAGGTTTTTCTTCTTTTCCCCACACCCCCCTCCACCTTCTCCCGCCCCCAATTCTGCCTCTTTTGTTGATTTGGACTTTGTTAATTGAAGCTAGAACACTTATCCTAAAAGAAAGGGACAAAATTCATTGACCGCCCTGGGGGTGAAATCCCCCCAACAACTTGCAAAGCAGGAAGCTTAACTCCATGCTGAGATGTTCAGGTTTCCTTTGATTCTTCCCATATCAATAATTCTGCTTAGGGCTGGCTTTGATTTTTATTTACTTTTAACAGCAATAAAGATAACCTGAAAGTTTCAAAGCACCATAACAGGGGGATGAAACTGAGCCTGAGCTTTTTGGGGGGGGGGGTTCTGGGGGTCCCCCCTGCTTTTGAGGCTGGAGTCTTGTGGGTAGTGAAGGATGCTCCAGGACCACCGGCAGCCCACGGGTCCCCACTGCCCCGCCGCGGGGGCCGGGGGGATTTGCTGCCATTTGCATAGCAGGTGTTGGGTCCTGGGCCATTCTTCCTTAAGGGAGTTTTAATACGGGATAAATTACTGGGTATTAGGAGGAGGCAGGCGACAAGAAAAGCGCTCGTGGAGTCTTCTCCCGGCCACATTGGGGAAAGTGGAGAGAATGGCTAAAGGAAAGGAGAAAAACCAAACGTACCAGCTCCTGCCCCAGCCTGGGGAGTTTGAGGTGTGCAGGGTTTGGGGGGGCTCCTCTCACCGACTTCTCCTGAAATTCAGGTTGGAACCCACACAGTAATCCCAGAGACAGTAATACAATTACTGGCCTGAGGATCTTGGAGTCAGTAGGTCTAGTAAGAGAGTTTAAAATGTTAATCCCTGGTATAATCCCTTCCCTGGCATTGTACGTACAAGGGTTGCACCCGCAAGAGAATTGCCTCTTCCCTTCCTGGGGCTTCAGGGTGGGAGAACCCTCCCCCCCCCCAAGCTGAAACAAGGTAGGTTTAGACTAGGAAAAAATTCTTCATGGAAAGGGTAGTGAAATATTGGAATGGGCTGCCCAGGGAGGGGGTTGAGTCTCCATCCCTGGATGTGTTTAAACATCGCTTGGATGTGGTGTTGGGGGACATGGTCTAGGGGTGAACTTGTAGAGTAGGGCTAATGGTTGGACACGATGATCCCAAGGGGCTTCTCCAACCTGAGTGATTCTGTGGTTCTGTGAGGGGTTCAAACATGTCTAAGCAGTGAGTCAGTTTGCAATGCATCCGCCTGCAAGCTTTTGTCGGGGGCAGGAAGAGTTTGCCTATGATTTTTGTTTTGGCCCTTTGCAAAGGGGTGTCAGGATAAAACCATCCAGATGCTCTTCTCTTTAAAGGATGCTGGATAGACTATATATAAATAGAGGCTATCTATAATAAAAGTTTCTATCAGTGAGGAAGAAGCTGACAACTCCTCAGTTAAAAAAAAAACCAGAAAAAGCAGGTGAATTCACTCCAAAAGAGATGCGTGGGCAGGGAACTGCCAGCACTTGCTGGAGCCCCAGTGCCTGGGGAAAAAGACAGCCTTGGCCACTGGCCCTGGGCCAGCGTAGAGCCCCTGCACCCTGACTCCCATGGGGGCATCCTTTGGGGTGCTGGTGCCGCTGCCCTGGTCATGAGAGGACCGAGGGTGACACCCCAAGGCGCAGTGCTGCAAACTCGGCCGCATCTCCTTGGGCTCCAGAAAAGCTCCAGTGAATGGGATTTTAGTTAAAAAAGCAAAACCTGCTCTAGTGACATAAAAGCTCTGCTTTCCCTTGGGCTTCTAGTGTCATTTTATCGCTTTTACTGTATTAGTAAAACAATAATAATCTTTTTCTTTTCATTATCTCGGTAAAACTGTTATGTGAATACGCTTGTAAAGGTTTCTAAGGGAGGAAAAGTGACACAAAGAGCTTTGTCTGCCTGGGGGGTTGGTGGTTTGGGGATGTTTTAGCTGTGGTGGGTGCTGAGTTTTGGAGAGCTGGTTTGGGAGGCAGGCGGGGCTGGCCGGGCAGCCAAGACCTGGGTCAAGTGATGGACCTTACAGTTCAGAGGCCACACAGTAAAGTTGTTCTCTGGGCAGAGCAGAAGGAGGAAGAGATTTAGTTTGGCTTATATAGAATATGATTTTTAGAAAATGTCCAAGTGAAATGTGGTGGCTGCTGAAGATGCTTCAGTGAAAGCACACTGAGATGGCACCAACTGTTTTAAAAGAACTTTTTCTTTTACATTTTCTTTTCTTTCAGCACCAGCACAGCTTTTTGAAGGATGTCCTACTCTTTTTCAAACAATTTTCCCTAAACTTATCTGAAAGCAAATGGTAAATAACTTGTAGATCTGCTCTGCTTCCTGGAATTTAAAGGACTACTTTGCACCGACTTAAACGGTCCCTGGCTATCCATTTAACTGGGTTGCTTTGCAGTTCATTACCTTTGTATTATATGTGCAATATATCTTTTAGTGTTCCCATTCTTCAGGGACAAAACCTGTGTTTTGATGTATAAACATCTTAAATTCTACCCCGAATCATCCTAGTGTGAGCACGAGTGACTGCAGTGAAGGTGAGAGACTCTGTTTGCTCTTTATCCCACTGACAACCCAGTGTCATCTCTTTCAGCATCTCTTTATGATAATGTCTCCAGGTAGAAAAAGAAAAATAAAAGCATAATGTTAAACTACACCTGTAACAGCTCTTGAAAACCCCCAGGCAGCACAGTGCTCCAACGTGCTGGGTTTGCTGGGACTGCTACCTAACGATGCAGCTGCTGGGACCAGTATCTAATGATGCAGCTGAACTGGGAGTCCAGGGAAGGAGAAATTCTGCAGGAGGCAGCACAGGTGCTGTGCTTTATCCCTAGAGCAGGGCTGAGGAGGGTCGGGGTAGGCAGGTTAGCCTGACCTTAGGTGGCAAGAGCAGTTTCCAAGGTCTGTATTTGCCCTTGTAATGACTGAACTGATTTCTACCATGGGAGCACGCTGTTTTAGTGTGCTCATACACATTTTAGCATGGCTTGAAGGTGTGAAAAGCTAACTAAATACAAAATATTAGTTCTAGCAGGCAGGGAATTAGCAAGGTAAGGGGTTAAGGGAAAATAAATGTCCTAGGTGAGGGTTTTTTTCCACAGGGCTGTACCTAATTCTACAGTTAACGAGCTCCTCTGAACCAAGTGCTGGGCTAAGGAGGGGAGACCACGTTTGGCTGATCTGCTTCTGCTGAGCCTCTGCTGGGGGGATGTCACTTTCTTTTCCCATTTAAGCACCTATTCAATTGCCACAAATTCTGCTCTCACAGATAAATAGTGAAGCAAGTGCAGTTGTTAATTACTGAGTGTACTGCTGCTCCAGACTATAGACTCCCCTTGTTTTTAACCTTGGTTAAAACCCAAAGTATTGGGTTTACTTTATTTTCACCTCAGCTTTAATGCACTGCAGCTCTGGAGCCTGCTTCCATGTACTCTGGGGGGAAATGAGGATCATTTCTCTGCAGCTACACTTCCCCAAAGCAGCTGGCCGAGGTAAGCAGGGCTCTGAGCCTCTCACCCCGCTGTGCAAACAGAGGAGAGGGGGGGTCCGATGGGGCTGCAAAACTGCAGAGAAACATCATCCCCAAGATCATGCTTTATTACTTGTCTCCTGTACATACAGATGGCTCCTATCCCAAAGAATCTTTTTTTTTTCTCTCTTGTCTGTTTTTTTGTGGTGGTTTTTTTGTTGATTGTTTTTTGTTTGTCTTTTTTTGTTTGGGCTTTTTTTTGTTTGGTTGGTTTTTTTAACCCTAAAAACAAACAGGGGAATGACTTTGGGTTTTTATAGTTTTCAGTGCTTGGTGTTATTCCTCTTCATTGACCTCTTAACGACCCCAGACCTCCACCCTACACATTACATACCAGGTGCTGGGCATTTAGCTCTTCATCTATGAACTCCACCAACAATTTGCCGGAAGAAGAGGGGATAAAAAAAAAAAAACAAACCCAAACCCCCACAACCCCCCCCCAATCTCATTTCTGGCTTGTAAGTGGGGGAAATAGCCACAAGATGTCAACCTTTACCAAGCTGCAGCTCCCAGCCAGCTCTGCTCGCTCAGCAACAGCCGGGATGGACAAACTCTGCGCGGAGGCTTTGCTGGAAAACCTGCTACCTGCTGCAGGTAAGTGGAGAAAATCTCCCCCTAGGACGCGGATAATGGATTGGTTTACCCCCAGCCTTTGCTCTGTGGCCTTTCGTTGTTTCCCTGTGGTGTTTTCCCATGGTGAGCTTGTAGCCAAGTTCAGCACTCCAGTTGCAGCGGGTGGAAAAGGGAGTGGGATGCGCGGCAAAGAGCGGCTTGTCCGGCAGTGGTAAGGTCCCAGATGGGTGAAGAAAAGGTGTGTTATCAATTCCACGTGATGCTTGGATGTATAGAAATATGCTACGTGTGAGTGGTGCGTATCCCTGTGTGCGTGTGTGTAGGCGAGGCATTGCAGTGGGTTCTGTGGTCCTCGGGGTGCCTGGGCAGTGGCTGGAGCTGTGCACCCAGCACCCTTCTCCTGGGGCTCCCAGCACGCTGTAATTACTTTTAAAATGGTAATTGGCACGCAATCAGCTCTTTGGGTTATCGCCATGCAGGCAGCGTAGAGCTGAAGCTGGAGGAAAACAGGAAGGAGGTTGGTTTTCCCAGAGAAAAACCACAGCTTTCAATTTGTGCTTCTGCTCTGGGTTTTAGAGCTTGGAGCTTTCCAGCTCCTCTCACCACCCTTTACAATAAAAGCAGCTAAACCCCTGAGCAATGGCCCTTCTTGGCACCCGTGGCCGTGCCTGTGCGCTGACGTGGGGCCAGCAAGGGGCTTTGGGCTGGGACCCTGCTTGTTCTAGGGTCTAAGCCAAGCACCTGAGGTCAGATAAAGTTCCTCTGATCAGTAACGGCGCTGACTGTCTGGTTGCCTTCTGTGTCATGTGCTGGTTTTGTACTCCTCCATCCCATCTTTTTTTTTTGTGTGTTTTTTTTTTCTCCTGATTATAGGAGAATAATTCCCAGGTGTCAGACTTGAGAAGTATTTTTTTTTTTTCCTCCCCCTCAATGTGATATTTCATAGAATCATGGAATTGTCAGGGTTGGAAGGGACCTTAAAGCTCATCTGGTTCCAACCCCCCTGCCATGGGCAGGGACCCCTCCCACTTGAGCAGGTTGCTCAGAGCCTCAGCCAGCCTGGGCTTAAACACTTCCAAGGATGGGGCTTCCCCCACCTCTCTGGGCAACCTGTGCCAGTGTCTCACCACCCTGTGCCAGTGTCTCACCACCCTGTGCCAGTGTCTCACCACCCTGTGCCAGTGTCTCACCACCCTCCTGGGGAAGAAATTCTTCCTAACGTCCAACCTGAATGGACCTGTCTCTAGTTTTAATATTTGACTCATTCCTCCTGTAGATCAGCATTTCCAGGCGTCGTTACCCAGAATGTTGCATGGTATGGTTGAAGTGTTGGGATTTTACGTGCTGGGCAGCACCAAACCTCCTCTGCTTCCTCGCGGGTGCTCTCTTTGGGGGTTCAGCCCACGGTGGTCCTGCTCTCAGCCTTGGGGGTACTGTGCTTATAGTGAGAAGTTGCTTTCTGCAGAAAGACCCTCCCAAGTGCCTTCAGATTCACTCGTGGTCCTAAGGATTATTAATTTTATTTTTATTTTTTAACCTGTAGCTTACCAGAGCCCAGCTAGGCTGGGCTGAGTGCGGCAGCTGTTGTAACTGGGGGGCTGGTGGCCTTGCTGGGAGCCAAGTGTGATGATTTGACTCTAATTACTATAACGAGGAACTGGATTTCTCTGCTAGAACTGCTTCTGTTGTCGCACAAAAATGGAGAGGGAACACCCTGCCAGTCACTCGCCGGTTGAATTTGAGAGGTAGCACTTGGCAGACTGGCTCTTGCTGGGGAGGAGTGGTGCTTGACTGGGAATTACTGGCCCAAGGAGGAAGCTGAGGAGCTCTGGGCTGGTTTGTTTTCTGAAAATACATTAGGGAAGTGGTAATTCCTCTAGACTTAGAGAGGAAGCTGAAGTAAATGCCAAGGAAATATGTAAATGGTGCAATTATGAAGGTAATAGAAGTGGAGAAGTATTTTTAGGAGACATAATGGAATGGGCAGTAATGAGGCAAAAATGCAGAGGGGTAAAGACAAAGGACATTTCTTCCGGGATTAGAAGGGAGCTCAAAATTGCCAAAACCTACTGGAAGAAGCGTGGGGGGGGGGGGAAGCCTGTTGTAACACTTCTTTTCCCTTAATAAGCTTCTTTTTTTTTTTTTCTGGGAGTCCTGAGTGTTCAGATGTAGCCCACTTAGTGCCTAGTAACCCAACAAAGCTTCGATTGGTGCCTCTGCAGAAAGTTTCTCTTTTCCTTGCGGGTTTCGAACCATGAAAAGACACAGAGATCAGTTGCTGCAGAATCCTTAATTAAACCCGCCAAAGAAGGGCAATTAGAGCTGTGTTTTGCTTCTGTCATCCTGCAAATCCTGCAAACCTCAAAACGCTTTTCTTGTTCCAAGATTTATGATGGGAATAAATCATAATTACCCCTGTAATTATCAGCTTTAAGTGAACACCAGCAGGATTTTTCTAATTTTTTTTATTTTTTCCCCTCCTCGGGGGAGGTTCTGAAACCCATCCAAGAGGAATTCGCGAACTTCTGTTGTGCAGGAAGAAAAACAACAACAGGGGTGTGGTGATTTTCCCAAGCCTTGGCCGCCTGCCTCCCTGTCACTTCGTGTCACGTCATTCCTCAGAGTAGCTCCTGTTGGGCTGGATGCCCTCCGTGCGCGTTGTCGGAGCAGCCTCTGCCCAAAGAGCTACAGTAGGAAGAGGCAAAAGATGAGAAGAGGGGGGAAACAAAAAAATACCCAACGAAGAAAGAGGATTTGAGTGCTTCAGAGGTCAGCAAAGGATCAGGAATACAACCTGTCGAAGTTCCGGAGAGAAACGCTCGTGCGTGTTTTCATTCCTACAAAACATCTCCTCCGGGGATCTTGGCTTTGTTTTGAGGGTTGGATGAAGCTGTGCTGGTACCTAGCAAGAGGGAGCAAGTTCTTTTCTTCAGGCATTAAGGCAACAGTGTGCATGTGAGATTTATTTCTTTATGTTCTGCTGAGAAGTTGGATGGTCCTGCCCGTGGACCTTGGGAATGGCAGCTCTGCGGGGTCCTGGGCTTACTTGGCAGCTGGTGGCAGGAGAAAGAACCACTCATCTGGCTCAGTGGCTTGGGAATGAGTCTTCCCAGGGCTGTGCTGCAATCCTGTTTCCCGTGCTGGTGTGATGGATGTGGCCCTGGTAGACGCTGTCAGTCAGGTGGCCCCTTTGCCCTTAGCGTGCCCGTTCCACGTTAATGGGATAATACAACTGTCTGAACCTCTGAGCAGGTTTCCCAAAATATAGCAGTGTTTTCTTTGCTTTGGGGGGTTTCCCACACCCAGGTAAGGAAATGCAACAGTTGAAGCTCTTCTTACAGAGCTGGGGGAGAGCATTCCTGTTGCCAGCAGTGCAATGAGCAGGCTCCAGATGTTTTATAACGCAGGCGGCTGCAGAGGTGTCCCCAGGCTGTCTGAGAAGGTCTTTCGTTGCCACTAGATGTCCTTTCAGCCCTGCTTTCCCCCAACTGCTCCTCCAGAGCAGCCATCTGGACTGGGAGCTGCTGGCCACGGCCCAAGAGCTGCTGGCCACCAAAGCTCTGCAAGGCTGATGAGAGCAAGAAACGGGGCTGAACTCCGAGCTGCTGGGGCCTCCCAAACATCCCTTTGATCTCACGCAGCTTTGTCTTGTGTAGTGCTGGCTAGGAGAAATGAGGATGCTTTGGAAAGCACCCAAACCTTAACTTCTGGATCTGTGCTGGGTATTTAATCCCTCTTGTATGAACTGGGGACTGTTACTACATCGCTGCTGGGCAGGGCCACTGATCAGTAGAGGTGATGGTCCAAGGAGACAACCTTGAAGGGTGAAAACACCAATGACACTACCTCAGTTTCACACGAAATACGATGACCAAATGGTGGCCTGATTTTTTATTTTTTGTGTGCAGTTTTTTAGCTTTTTCTCTCTGAAATGGAAGCCCAAATACCTTGGTGGGTGTGATTTGTAGAGATGGAGGGTCGGTCTTACCAGAGGCACATGGTGTCATAAAGCACAACTAACAGTGCTGTGGGATTTTCCAAGTTTCCTGGATACCCAGAATTCAGCAAGCAATGAAGATTTCTGTGAAGTGTCGATACCTACAAGGACCAAAACCCCCTGTCAGCATCTGGAGCTCTGTGCTTGCAAATGCAGCTGCTGCTCCTCGGGCGATGGCAATCCCAGTTGCTGTTCTGGGGTGGGTTATGTCAGGTAAAGGGATTAGAGGAAATCTGCTTTGGGGTATTTTGCCAGAAATGTGTGCTGGTTACAAGGGTATCTTGGGGCTCGGAGTGCAGCCTTTCAAGGCAAACTGAGCGCGTTCCAGGAAGCCCTCAGCTCCTGGTAATATAGGATCAGAGGGAAGTCAATGAGTGACAGACACGTGGGGTTTCTGACAGGGCAAACCGTCCATGCGAACCTCAAAAATACCCCTATTTCTATTTGTGACCACGTGCACCCCAAGCCATTGGAGGGAACGGGCTGAACGACAAATCTGAGCACAAGTGTGTGGAAGAGCTACAGACTGGCAGCTCTGAGAGCTGCCCTGGCATGAAGTCAGGGCTGCCAGTGCTTGCAAGATGGGCTGCCTGCCCTTCTGGATCAGAAGTACAAACTCTGGCAACAGCCAAAATCGGTCTCCCTTTTACCAAAGGTCCTGAGCAACTTGAAATTAGTGGGGTCTTCAGATGCTGTGCGCATCTGGATTGAGATACCTTATTTTTGGAAGCTGGCTTTGGAGGAAAAATACCCAAAATGTGACTGTTTCACTTGACCTAAAGGGAAGTGTGTTTTGGCAAGTGCAAGCTCTGTCTGGGCTTACATAAAGCCAGTTAAGTGACTTCAGGTTGCATGGAGTCCCTTTACCCTTGGACAGGCGCAGCTCCGCAGCTGTGGATCTCAGTGGGATGGTGAGTCCTGGAGGGTGGTGGCTTTTTATTCACAGTTATTCCCATTCTCTGCTAATGTGGATCCAGAAGAGACTCAGCTCTGATGTTTAATTAGCTCAGAGCACATTTGTGTTGCTGTATCGATGCCTTCAACTTCCCACTCAGGGCTTGGGGGTGACTGGTGTGAAACCCCAGGCTCCTCTGACGAAGATCCCCACGTTTGCTCCCACAGCCCTGATGAAACCTTGTTAGTGAGAGGCCAGCTCTTCCATCACATGGATGCGGTCAGGAAAGGTCCCCATGGGTGCAGGAATCTGGCGTGGCCTCGTGCCTTGATTTAGGGAGCCTGGGGGGAGCTGAGGCACAGCAGGCAGCTGGACCTTCCGAGAGCAGCACGTCGTCTGGTGCAGACCACCGAGCAGCTATCGCTTCTTAATAAACTTCCCTGGCCATCGCTGACCTCAACCACATATGAACAAGTGAAAGGCAAGTGGTGAAAGGATCTGTATAACATTACTAATCCCACGTAGCACTGAAAAGGCAAGGCAGGTCTCCCTGCTATTGTGTCCTTTCCCTGCAGCTGCTCGCTTCACCCTTGTGCTTTCCCTAAAGTAAAACCTGGATCGTGCTGGTTCTGAACTGGTGCAGCCAGTGGATGCCACCCGGTGCTCCAGGGAGGGATGGGTGCGTACGTATGTGACGTGGAGGTCCTTGTGCACGTGGCTTGGTGCTCTGTGTGCTGGGGAGTAGCTTTGTAGGCTGCTTGGGGGAAACCAGTTGCCCCACTGTCCTCCTCAGGGGCTCAGTGAAGGGTTTATACCCTTGTGATGTAGCGTCGGGGCTTGTGGGGTCTGCTCGTGCTGCCCCTGCACCCCGGGATGGAGCAGGGCTCTGGATTACCTTGCAAATCTCCAAACCCTTAGGGAGGTGAATGGGTAACTGGTGAGCAGTTGGGGCTGGCTGGTGTGAGCTCAGACTGTGTACTTCAGAGGCTTCATTTTTCAGTCTCTAAGCATGGATTGTATGGTTTGTGTATCGGGGAGGTTGGACTGAATGGTCTCCCGTGGCTTTGCAATCTGCTGGAGTAAACAAAAGCAAACCCAAAGGCTGCTGCCAAATCTAGGTGGAGGAGGTACCTATGTACCTATATTTTAAGTGTTTTAGCAAAGATGTGTCAGTCTGAAGGGAAGTGGTTCATGTTTTTCCCTTCACAGCTGCGGAATCAGGGACAGCAAGAGATGCTCCTCCTGGTTCTGGGAACATAAACCTGCCTGGAGATGCAGCTTCACAGGCTTGAGAAGAGTAGCTCTGAGTCAGGGCTTTGTTTTGGTTTGGGTTTTTTTCCCCCCCTTCATGCTTTCAATCCCCTTTTCCAAGAGTTGTTTTGTTTCAAGCACAGATTTCAGGTTAAAGGGAGTACAAATATCAAAACAAACAGGTTTTTTATTCTACTCTCCCATTCTACCAAGCCTATGTGTGTGTGGAATATAATGTTACAATATATTTTTTTTTTCCTCCTCTGTGCCTAGTTTTTTTTCCTGGTGCTTTTGGTCTGGCAGAAGAAGCCAGAGCTGAGAGTCATTCATACAGGCAATAGATACCCTGGGAGGCGTGAGTCACTGGGGACTGGGTTTGGGCACCCGGAGCAGTGGGCAGCATTCCCAACGGAGCGTTAACTGCCTCTGCTGCAACACTCAATTCTTCTCCAGGAAATACCCTGCCCAGTAGTCACTAAATAAGCATAAACCTTTTCTTGAAGTCTGTTGGCATGTTGAAATCAAGTCTCCTCAAGGAAAAACTACTGGTTTTGTTAAGATGTGACTCGTGAAAGGCGAGGGGCAGCTTGGCTGGCCCACGGGTGTGGGTTTGCCTGGAAATTGGGTTCAGATGCTCAGCCCGAGGCAGAGCCTTGTGGTCGAGATCCCCAGAGGTTGAATTTCTTAAATACTCTGGGATCTTTCTCAAGCTCTTGACTAATTGGCATCTGAAGCTCGTAGCTCCATCCTTGTGCAGAAGAGGAAAACGCTTTGAAATCTAGCAGCTCTTTCCCCTGCAGCTCTGCCAGGATGTTGTCACAGTAGGAAAAAAATATATATATAGTTGTGTGTGCACATATATTTTTTTTCCTTTTATTTTTCTGTCTGAGCTGGAGGAAACCCTGGAGGTCAGGAATTGCCTCGATGATACACCATAAGCTCTCTGTTGCAGGGGTTGTGCTCATCTCAGCAGCAGCTCCGTGCGAAGCTTTTGCACAACTGGGAGCAGGCAGGAAGGAGCTCGGGGCTGTTCGGGAACGCTGGGAGAGTTTAATGCCTTTCGATTCTTTCTGGCTTTGCTCTTCCCATCTGTGGCTTTCCTTTTTACCTGGGGAGCAGTAGGAGCTGTGTCAGGTGCAAGAGCTGCTCCCTTTGGGCAAGGGAAGAAACCTCATAGTTCTGGTTTTGTATTTTTGTTGCCTGACTTTTGTTGTACAGCCTTCCCTAATGGAATTGGCACCTTGTTTAAACCACTGCATTTTACCTGGGCTTGTATGGATCTGGAGCTGTTGCTTTACACTCCTCTACCATTACCCTAGGCTAGTAGCTGTAGGTGCATGGCAGAGCCCTTCTTCATGGGGCAATACCCATCAGTGTTTGGGCCAAGTCCAGATCTTAAAATGAGTAAGGGAAGTAAACTGAACTGGAATAACAGTTTTCTGATTCTAGTGTTATCGAGGTGCAACATCTCCAAATCAACTTCTCCAATTCAAGTGTTTTTTTTCCCCTCTAACCAATTCACTCACCAAGAAGAAAGTTATTAGAAGTGGCTGGAGTTCCCCGACAGCTGAAGGAAGTTTAAGAGCAATTGTCAGCTTATTTTTTTTTAAATATATTTTTTATTACTTTTTTTTTCCATTTGTCTTAGAAAGAAATACGAAATCTGCATGCAACCTTCTAAGTATTTCAAACATTTAAATAGCATATGATAATTTAGCAGTACAGTACATTATACAGAAAGATAATATAGGGAGACTTCCTATAGTTTATTTACAAATGGAAAGGTAGCTTTGTTATTTTTAAAAAGAGGAATGCACTGCTTAACATTGAAGTATTACATTCAAAATAATGAATACGTTGTATTGTGACTAAAACATATATAGGTATTTATATGTTTGCCCTATCATATTTTTCATAACCAGGTACCTTTTAAAGGCTTTGCTCTTGTTGTTGTTGCTACAGATCTAGGAAATCGTAGTCTTGAAGCTTAACATGTCTCGGTACCGAAGCCACAAACTTTCTGTAGGAACTTCAGGTGGAAAACAACAACAACAACAAAATCCAACCCAAAACATTTCCTTTAGTGATAGAAATGACCTAGAAATGTTTTCTAATGCCTGAAATGTTACATGGGAGATGAGAGATGCTTCACCTTGCAGCAAGACCTCGAGTCCGTTAAAGAAGAGGTACACAAGCGACGTTCACGCTTAATTGCTGATGAGCTGAGGGACCTCGCTTTTGCAGTCCCAGCCACCCACATCTCAGTGACATCCTTCCCAGCAAACTTATCTTTGGTTCCCCCGCTTTGCCTGGCTAAGGTGGAGACTGCAAACGTGACAAGACAACCACAGCACTGAAGCTGTCCTGCTGTGAAAGGGTGAGGGACGCGGCTGTAGAACACCTCTACAAACGTTACTGTTTGTCTAATGAGCTTATAAAGCTCGATTGCAATCATAGTGAAGTATGAATGAATAGCAATTAAAAAAAAAAACAAACCCCAAAACCAACCCCAAAACCAACCCCAAAACAAAACCAAACAACCAAAACCCCAAACCCAACCTCTTTAGAACGAAAAGCACGAGTTGCCTCAATCTCAGGACAGAGCAGACGGGTATGGAATCTGAAGTGCAACAGATGCTTGTGAAATCTGGAAGCCTTTTGCACGCGGCTATAAAATGTAAAAACTGACCCTTGGTAAAAAGTGCTTTATAATAATATAGAATTTGTGTCTTATGTCTGTGAGTGAGAAATAATCTTCTGCAGAGCTCAGTCCTACGCCAGCCAAGGGAGTCCACTCCATTCCTCACGCCGCTGCCTCTTATTCTTCATACACCCTGAAAAGAAGGAAAGCCAAGAGCAAGATGTTTAAACTAGAAATGAAACTACTCCCTTCAAAATAATAAATAAACCCCCCCCCCCCCCACAAACAACAAAAAAAATAGAAACCAGATTTTTAGCCTTTGCTTAAGTAAATTGGAAAGTAAGTTATTGACTTCTGGGGTCACTGGTTTGCTCTCCATAAAGGGTCTGGGAGGAGGCCTGGACTTTGACTGCCACATCTTGCAGGCACGCAGGGAATAATGTGCCCTGCCACGATTACCAGGATACTCAGGATGAAGGAATCCGCATCTAATACACTTTAACTGCTGTAAAATCTCATATGCAAACACTGAAGTATATCGGGAGCTGTACATGGATAATAAATTCACAATACCTGTTAAGTCTGGAATAATATTACACTCTGCATTATTTTTTTTCCTGGGTTGTGTCCTCTGATAAGACTGCTTGACAGGTTTTTCTGCTGAAAACTAGCAGCTGCTTTAGGTGAAAGCTGTTCTCTATGGCATGGGGGAAAAGTGGGGACAATGCTGTTTTGGGGAAGAGATTAATTTTTATACTGCTTTGCCCTTTAAATTCCCTGTAATTTCCTGGGCAGCAGTGCAGTGGGTTTGGTACAGCTGGCACTGAAGGCACTGATGAGTTTGGGGTTTTTTTTTTGTTACAAGGACTGGGTTTAAATGCAGCTCTCTGTCTGAAATACTCACTCGATGCTGCTTCAGCTGCAGTTGGGCTTGGCTGCCCTACTTGCCTGGTTAGCAGTGCTGGGGACCCGCTGGGTCTGGTGCAGGGGTGACGTGTCACAGCGGAGCGATGCCAGCACTGGGCAAAGCAAAGCGGGGTAGAACATCAAGGGTTGTGCTGCATCCCTTCTGTACACCCCAGGCTGGCAGCCAAAGCCATGGGGATGCTGGGCTCACCATCCCTCCTCCTCTCCCTGGCAGCAGGGACAGCTTCCCTCCCTGTCTGGACTGCAGAAAAGCCTCAAGGTGCCATGGTTATCTGCAGAGCAGTGCCTGGACCCTGGTCCTGACACCTTTGCACGGGACATCCCTCCTCTTGGCCCACTCAGGGGAACCCGGCACGTTTCCTGGATGCACAGGTCTGGGGCTGAGCATCCTTCATCACCTTAGTGACAACCTTACTAAAAGAAAACTCAGCAGAGTGTAGATACATGGCCATGCAATAGCTGGGGCTTCTGTGTGCTCTGTGTATGGAGCAGCTGGTGGGAGTCAGGAGAGCTGGCCAGGGGGCTCACCACCCACCACCACTTCAGTACCGTGGCACTGCCCATGCTACTGGCTGTGCTGGAGCTCACTGGAACCCTTGGACCTGCTGAGAGATGGGGCTTGCTGCTTGCTGGCTTTATTCAAACTTGGTTTTGAGGAGCAAATTTCACATCACTTGAGAAGGATCAGGCTTTGGTGGGACTCCACTGTGGATGGAGGCTCTTGATTGCATCTGGAGAGGTGGTAGGAGATGGGCAGCTCTCCTTAGTTACAGACAGGGATATCACCATGACCAGCAACCACCAGGAATTCATGTTTCTTGCTTTCTTTCATCTATGGCTGATGGCTTGACAGGGAAAAAAATATATATATATTCTTCTTTGCAAGGGAAAAGGTGGCAGAGCACCTTACCAGTGTGCTACTGGTTTTCTGGGAATGATACATGGCAAAGATCTGCACTGTCAGATATTGATGATTTTGAGGTGGTGTGACGGGGCACTCTCTTCCCTGCTCTGCTGACTGCTTCCCTTATGACCTTGTCAAAATAATTCAGCATTTTCTCTTGCCTTTTTACCCAGAGAAGAGAGGTGAGTGTATGTAAATAACTGAGAACATCAGCTGATGAACAGTTTAACAGAAAATAGCAACTATTTATATTCAGAACAGCCTAATCCTAAATTAGAAGTGAGGACTGCACGTGGCAGGAAAGAAATAACATCAAGAATACCCATTTATAGCCATAATTTTATAACGAAATACATCCCCTGCACCAGATTGAGCACTTGCAGTGTGTGTGTGTGTGTTTCCCTGGGCTCTCGGGCTGATTGCCTGACTTGCCACCAAGATTTTCCCCCTCGAGCAGATTCCTACTCACCTGCCTTTCTCTTTCCATACTCGGTACCACTTCAGCAGCCTCACCGTGTTCTGGCGTTTGGGGTTTAAGCAGTGCTGCTGCTCCCCTCGCACCCGTGTCCACAGGGTCACACTGCAAGGCAAGTGAGCACAGGTTACGGGGGTCCTGGGATGCACCCAATCCAGGGAAAATACCTAAATCGGTGAGCAGTGGAAGGGTTTTCATGCTCTGTCTTTTATGGCAGCTATTTGAGTTTATTGTAGCAATGTCAGAGCGGATTTTTGGCTGGTAGCAATCAATGCAGTGCAGTATTGTCCACTATTAATGCCAGGTTGTGCCAAATGAAGACTTACTGGTTTTAACTGGTGGGTTTGCTCTGCCTGTCTGTTAGACATTGCCCTTTGAGTTTAACAGCTGATTTAATGAGTGCTGATTCTGGCAACCACGAGCTCTTTGCATGAGGAGATGGTTCCCTTACACTGAACAATGCTGTATCCCAGAGGAAAGACCAGACCAAATTCATTTGAGTAGACCAAATCTACTTCATTAATTATTGGTTTTTTTCTCCTTTAGTTTTTAATCCCCAATATTTTAAATACTTGCACGGTGCCCATGTGCCCAACAGGTTAGCTCTGAGCCCCAGCCTGCAGTCCTGGGGCTGATCCCAGTCTCCTTGCCAGTACCAGCAGCTCAATGTCCTCTTGGTGTCAGGACAAAGCACCTTGGGAGGTAAACCATGGCAAAAGTCTTCCAGTTGTTTTAGGTTTCCTCCTGGAGGGCTTAGTGAAGCTGTCGCTGGTTGGTTGGCCACAACCAGGGTGACACGAGAGATCTGGAGCTGCTTCCCAAGGGGATGACTTTCCAAGACTTCTCAGCATTCAAAAGAAAGCAGTTTTCTGGCTTTAATATTAATTTAGTAATTAAAAAAAAAAAACCCCAACCTACCAAACAAAACCCAACCAACCAAAGAAAAAACAACCAACAAAACCAACCAAACAAAAACCACCTAAAAAAATATGTATTAAAAAATAAAATCACAAACCCAGAAAACCACAATTTTAATTGAAATTACTCCTTTTCTGGCAATACCATCCCTAACAGGGGAACGTGGTTTTCAGTTGAACTAGAACACTGGAATGGCATTATTTAAATGCTGTTAAGAGATGTAAGATGATGGCAGAAAACCAAAAAGAACTGTGCATACGGATGGGCTGCTTCTATGGTTTGGCTTAGAAAGGAGCTGCTTATCTTCTGACCCAAGAAAAAGTTCCTGGCAGACTTTCCCAGCTCACCCAGCCGGCGCAGAGTGGATGTGCCCGAGGAAGGGAAACGCTGCTCGTTGCTGGCATGAGCTCAGAGAAGGATCTCGCCACGTTTCCCATTTCAGGGTTATACAAGGTGTTCGGAGAGTTCTTCCTGCTCCATTGACCTTCTTCCCCACTCCCCTTTCTGCTCCACCTCAGGCAAGTGGAAGGGAACAGTCATAAAAAGATCCGGTGTAATTTTCAGGTTGTTTTCTGGGAGGATGTGGCCCTTTCCCCAACGCGTGGGAAAGCTGTGGAAGGCCCCCGAGAGCTTCTGTGGCTGCAGGCATCAGAGGGGCAATGGTCCCTGCTAAAATCTGTGGACTGTTTCTACTCTAAGGATGTTCTCAGCCAGCTCCTCTGGAGATCAGTATTTCTGTGAGCCGGGGAGTTTTCCTGTAGTTTTTAATGGGTGTGAAACGAAACCCAACACAGAAGACACAAGGCATGCAAGTTTTAAGGGACTTGAGGCTGGTGCAAAGTTTCTCTACCCAGCAGACACCTTCTTGGCTGTGTCCGCACTGGCTTGATGCCAGACCTTGGCTCGGGTTTCTCTTCTGTCAGATCAAAGAGGGTATTTCCTGAAGGTGATGGACAAGCTGAATCCCAGGAGGAGAGGAGCAGGAGCACCTCTGAAAAGCAGCAAGCCTTGCGTTTGCACCAGGAATGGTGAAGGACAATTCTGCACATGCTAGAGCCTGCAGTCTGAGGAGGAAGAGATGCAGGGTTTGCTTTTTGGGTGAACTGGGTCTTTTTCTCAGGCTGAGATGCATTGCTTTGACATCACATGTAGGTTTTCTGCTTTGATGCTGGAGGCTGGACAGCAGAGATGTTCCCAAGGCAGCCTGGTGGTTCCCTACAGCCCCCGATGCTGTGGGCACAGCGTTGGGTGGTAGCGTTTTTGGGCACCCTGAGCTGACCTGACCCTGCTCTTGGGAATGCTTGTCTGGCAGATGTAAAGGGATGTTCCTAAGAGGCATTGTAGGGGCTGATACCCTGAGTGAGGAGCTGACTGACTGGGTGGGCTGTGAGAAGAGGATGAGAGTGATGGAGAAGGGGCTGAAGCACCAGAACTTACACCTCCAGTGAGATCCCTCCAGTGGGATTTTGGATGTGAGCTCGCTCCAGGGGTGTGTGCTGAGCTGTCCCTTAGCTGCTGGAGCCTTCATCCACAGTGTCTGCAGGTCCCTGTGCCAAAGTCCTCCCCAGTATGTCCATGCCTTCAGGTCTGTGATGAGCACCCGTGGGTCGCTCTGTGATACCCCCAGCACCTTGTACTCTCATGCATCTCATCTGCAGGGATGGTGGGGCTGTACCTCTGCCTACAACCACCCTGTCCCCAGGGCCACGTGGGTCCTAGCTCTGGTCCTGTCATCCCAAGCTGGTGCAGGGACTGCCATTCACCTCACCTGCCCCTTGAGAAATGCTTCCAGCAGGGCCCGTTTCCCACCCGTTGTTCTCACCCTGCCACGTTCTGCCTCCCACTCTGGGATGGGGCAGTAAGGGGAGGGAGGTTGGACCCTTTCAGGGAGAAAGAGTTAAACCTCCCTTCTGTTTTCTGCTCCTTTTCCTCATGCTGTGAGACAGATCCACACAATTACTGGTAGATGTACCATGAATCTTGATAGGGTTTGACGAGACTGAGGACTTCACTTCGTTGTGTCTTGCCCTGTACCACAGCTCTGCTGGGAGGGATGTGGCCAAAGAGAAATGCCTTTGTAAACCGTACCCCCATGCCAACCACTTCTCTGCCAACATCATTTATATCGTGTTTCTGCTGTATGAAAAGATACAAGAGCTTTGGAAGAGGGCAGGGTGGGGACCCAGCTTCGACAACTCACTTTAAATGATCACCGCAGCAACAAACTCAGTTGCAGGAATTTAGCTTTCCTGTGCCTCGCCCAGAAACTCTGGGATCAATTGGTTCTTGGAATATTCATTTTGGTTTCAAAGCTGACTCCAGCCTGCGTTAGGGCAGCTGGAAAGGCAGAAATGGCAGTGGGTTAAGCCCTGCCTGTCCCACCAGCAGCAGCGATGGGAGGGCGAGGGGACAGCTCTGGCCCTGCAGCCGCTGCAAACCCAGAGCAACATCATTTCTCAGCATCTGCATTGTTATCCAGCTGGGACAGCAACTGCTCCTGCACGCTGTTCCCGTCTTCCCAACCTTCTGATTGGTAGTGAAATGTTGCGTTAATTATTTTATACCCCCTCAGCCACCGGCTGCTTTTGGGCAAATGCCTGGAGTGGGATGTGAAGAGTTATTAAAACCCATCGTTTTGCTACTGAAAGGTGAAAGCAAACAAGGTAAAGCTGCATGGAACTGATTCAGGTGGTGATGCTCTGCAAGAATTTTTCTGCTCGGGGTCCCCATCAGCTGATTTGGGCTTCAAAGAGGTGGGTCTGATGTTCCCCAAGCTATGCATTGCTCGCAGGGATGCTGGTGTAAATGTGGAGGAAGCCTAAGGCAGCCTGGCTCTCCGTTCCTCCGCTGAATCTGGCAAGCCATTTCTGTGCGGGCAGGATCAGGCTCCCATGGTATTGCCTTGTTTGTGGCAGTCGGACGGGCAGGATTTGGCCCTGGGGGTGTTACAGAGCGCTGGAGGTGGTACGTTCTTGGCAGGACAGGATTCAGCTCCAGCAGTTAAAGCACCTTTCTCAAGTTAAGCGAGTGGCAAATGGTTGGTGAGGGAGCACAGATGCTGGAGTGCATCAGTCCTTGGTGCTCTGGGGGTGCAGCTGCTCTTGGGACCCTTTTTTCTCCCCTCTTAGGTGGCAGAGGGGATCGGTGCAGTTGTCTTGGCTAATCTGCCCTTCTGGTCCTTACCCAGTCCCACGTGCTGGTTGATGGTGCTTTGTTGGGGGCATTTTAAGATCCAAAACAGGATGGGAGTTAAAAACCTCACAAACCACCCATATTTGAAATAAATAAATAATCCCCTCCTTTTGAGCCAGGCATCAGAGATGTCAAAAATCCCTGTACCCGCCTCTGTTCGTTGAGTCACTAAATCACTTTGAGATTTCACAGCGGTGTCGGTCTCGGCTCGCAGCGAGACAGGGAGGAAAGCGCTTTCTTACGTGCTGGGTAATCCCATCGAGCGCGAGGGGTGGCTCTGGTACAACACGGGTGAAAATCTGACTCTGGTTGAGAAAACTTCTCCTTGCAGAAACCACCACGGACTAAAACTCTGCTCACGTTCTTATTTTCACGCCCAGAATAACTGGAGTAAATAGTCCTGGATTTTACATTAGGCAGCTTGGAGAAGGATTTGTCCCCTATCTTTGCTTGCACTGATGATTATCTTTTTGTTGCTACCTGTTCTGTAAATACTTTTTTGAGCAAGGAAAAAAAAAAAGTGTTTTTAAAAATGATAGCTGGGTTTTTGGCCAGAATTGCACATCTTTGTTTTTGGCCAGAACTGCGCATCTTTTTGCTACAGCAAATGACTTATTCTGACTACCAAATTTGCTGCAGCAAGTTGACTACTCCCAGAAATTAGCATGTCAGGGTGTGAGGAAAACAAAGGACAAAGGAAGAACTTGCAGTATAAGGTAAAGCAATTCAGCTGATGGGAAAACAGCAAGCAATAAATGAAGGAAAACTTACATAATCATCTCTTCCACGCAAAACGGGTACCGCGGTTTTATCTCCAGCTTCCGTACGTTAGAGAATCTTATTTTAGGACCTTTCCTTGAACATTTGCACTTTACGCCTACGAGAGAAAGCATTTTCTCATGTGCCTGCAAAGCCTCCCGCATACCAAGCGCCCCTTCCCCGCCAGCCTACGTGCGCACACCAACTTCACTTCGCTCTTTCAAGCCTGGGTGGGAAAAGCTGAGCTTTTGTAATGCTGCTGAGCTTAAAAAGGGTGATATTTTTTTTTTCTCTGCTCTGTCCCAGGAAAAGGCAGCAATGGGAAACGTGTTTCAGAGCACTAGGTGTGTTCAGAGGCTTAGTAAATAGGAGTGCTCTTTAAAGTGCACCTGCTGTGATTTAAATGTAATTGTGCTTTAACAAAAGGAAAGGAAAGAGTCGGAACTCGCGTTAAGCTGAGGAAGAAACGCGCATCTCGGCTACTTTCTCGTTCCCTCGCGTCGCTCCAGGACTTTGTAGGACTTTGGGTGGTTTCTCCTCGCAGGGATGCTGTGGTGCATCCGCGGGCAGACAAAAGCTGAGGGGTTTTTAACCACCGTTCTCTGTGCACGGCAGAAACCACCCACTGGCACCCTTGGAATCTGTGCTACCACCATCAAAGCCACCTCGGCTCTCTTTTTTTCCCTGAGGAAAGCACCCTCAGTTTCGAAGGCAATACTGGGGCTATGTTCCTGAATAACGGAGCACACGGCGTGACCTCCAACACCGAGTTGGGGCTCTTTGCCTTGCAATGAAGACCCAACTTTTTCAACTGTATTTTACCTCGACTTTCACCTTTTAAAAACCTCACAGCTCCCTTACCCTACAGATGCAATACACCCCATGCAGGGGACAGCTCAAGCCAACTCAGGGCTACCAAGAGGCAGACAAAAATTGCTGGAAAGGAGGTTTACGTGGGAATAAGCAGAATAAACCCACTTACCTTCTGCGCTGGCTAAGCACATCGCGATGAACAGCAGGAGCAAAGCTGCTGTCAGGAGCTTCATGGTGAGGGCAGCAGGTACCTAAAGAGATGCCGGGGATTTTAATGCGTTTGCTCCCTTCGGGTCCGTCCCCTCCGGGTCCCTGGGGTTGGATGTCACCAGGGAGAGGACAGCAGAGAGCGGCTCCCTGCTGCTGCCTCCGCTCTGCCTGCGCTCTGCCGCTTTCCTCCCCTTGTCCTCTTTTAAAACAGCTCCCGCTGCCCTTGCTCCCGGCTCATTAATATGCAGAACAACTCCACGGCTCCCTCCGCTTCCTCAGCCCCGGGCGGGGAGGGAGGGGACCGGCCCCGGCACCCCGCGGCCCCGGGGAGGGGACACCCCCCGCCCCGCATCCCCGCCCCGAGCATCCCGGGGGTGGGAGCGCAGGCGATGGGGCGGCTGCTCCTGCCCCTGCCCGGCTCTGCCAGCTCTCGGGAGGAGGAGGTTTGCTAGGGGGGGGGCTATTTGTATGAATGGGGATGTCGGTGGGAAAAAAAAACCAACCCCGGCTTGTGAGTGCTCCAGTGAAAGCCGCGCTCCCCAGGAATTCCCGTGCTCCTCAGAAATAAGATTTGGAGCAGTTTCACCTGGGAAGGAGTGTTGCCTATTGAATTGAATGTAATTCTTTTTCTATCTTTCTAGCTTTACTTCTTTTAAATGAGAGATTAGTGAATAAAAAAAAAAAAAAAAAAATTCCTAAAGAGCCTTGCTAGGTGGGTTTAGCATGTGGAATGTCTCGGGAAACGTGATCAATTTATGGTTGACTTAACACTCCAACAGTGTTCTGCTCCATGAAGACCAGGGTAGCAACACGCAGGGACTTCATGGATGTTAATACGCGTTCCCTCTTCCTTTCAGAGTCTGTTTCTGATTTCAGCAACAGCTAAAATAGCATCTTCAGAATCCAGATTCCAGATTTTTGCCTGCGTAGCTGAAATGGGTGAAGATCAGAGCCCGGTCTCTCATCTCCTTCGCAGTTTTAGATTCAAACCACATTGCAGATAAATGCCTCTGCTGATCTCCAGTTCATCTCAGCCCCTCTCCCAGCACACCGCTCCCCGCTCGCACACCCATCCACGTTCTTAAAACCGAAGGAACCCAGCCATCCTGCCAGTTCAGGCAGCGCTTGGGAATGACACTCCACTCACTCCCAGCTCCGCTTGCATTTTAAGTTTCCCACATGGCTTCGTTCCTGCCGACTCCCATTGGCAGCCGCCATCCCCACCGCGTTCCCGGCCCGGGTGTTGGCAGGCTGTGAGTACAGCCCTACCACACACAGCCTGCACGTTGCTCGCAGGCAGCTGCCTTGTTCCTGGCCCTGGGTTTCATGCGAGACGTGCCGACACGCCGGGAACAGCCTGACTCCGCTGCCGCCTCGCCGCTGCCCTGCATGGGATGGGAAAGCGGGGCTGGGCGGATGACTGATGTGGCAGGGAGCTTTTGGGGGTGAAAGACCAGTTACTGGGCAGGCTTGTGTGGCTGGTGGTGGTGTAACGGGGTTGGGGGGCACGGTACGATGCCTTTCGTTGGGCTTTGGGCATTTGCGCTGCACGGCTTTAAAAGCCGAGGCTCTCGCTGCATTTTGGGGGGTGTTGTTCAATGCCAACAGGACTAAAGAGAGAGGTTTGTTTACAGCCTGGTGATAAAAACAGGTACCTGAGGTATGGCAGATCTCATTTCAGACTTTTGAAATAAATTGTCTTTATGAGGGAGGAAAAAACCAAAACCTGCATGGGAGTGGAAAAGGCTTGGTTCAGAGACACTCTCGGCTGGGTGGTGAGAAGGCTCTCTGAGCACTGGGGAGAGTCAGCTTAAACTGATCCACATCCCCTCCAGGGCTGTAATCCTGCCCTGCTGTGCTCTGGGTATTTCCCTCCTTGCAGCTTCCTTTCTGCCGTGGGAAGGCAAAGCCATTTTCCCTCCCCCTCTGCCAATAAAAATTTGGGTGCAGCTTTAGCTGACGGCAATTTGAATTTCCCCCAGACCAGGAAACTTGTGTGTGGCTGGAGAAAAATTGAAGGAAATTCTCAAGCTTTCCAAAAGTGGGGTCCCTTCTTCTTCTCTGACTCTTGCTCACGTTGAAAGAGCTGAGTTTCCTAGCTATGGATGAGGCAAAGTGCTGCTTTTATTCCAGTCTGGCTGTAGAAAGAGGTGTGTTTGAGGGGTGTGTGTAAATACGGTAACCACTTGCTGTGTGCCCAAGCAGTCCAGTGTCTTTATGCCAAGTCCTGGCTTTGATAGTAATTATTTCTGAGAGCTCAAAGGTGTCTCTTGTCTGGTGTGACAGATTTTGGTGGCCGCGTACAGCTGTCTCTGACATCTGCTCTATCTCAAAATGATGATCACAGAAAAGGAGGAAGCTTTAGCAAAGGATTTGAGGGAAACAGAATTCACCACAGTCTGCCCCAAAAGAAACACGGATAATCCAGATATCTTTTCTTTGTGTGAGCTGCTCAGCATATCCTGGTGCTTCATTCTTCTGTGGTATCTCTAGCAGATCATCCAGGCCTCAGAAGATACGTTTCAGCAAGCAGCTGGTGTTTGCCATGGCTGGGGAGGACTGCGACAGGCGAGCGCTCCTTGCAGCATCCATTTCAGACCTCACAAAGCCACTCGATTGTGGAGTAATTAATCAGGGCTTGGGTTTTGCCCTCTACAAAAGTGTTTTTCAGACCAGGCATAGTCATCAAGGTCTAGCTCTTGTCCTCACCTCTGCAGATAGGTGTGCTCAGAGCTGTGCCTGTCCCCAGAGGAGCAGAACCTACCTGTGCACATAGCGTGGCACCCGCTTTGTCCCGCTAATTAGAGGGCTATTGTCACCGGTAAAAGGTCTGTCATTTCATCTCCTCGACTATTCTTTCCAGGTCTCTGCCCCAGCATAAGGCTCCCTGGTAACTCAAGGGTGAAGCCTGGCTTTGACTCGGGGAATAAGACCTGGTGGGACCGGTGTTGATTTTCCACCCCCAGGAGGGCGGTTTGCAGCACTGAGCGTGGGGATGAGTGGTTGTCTCCTCCTAAAATAAGACAGAAGAGTCTTAGCAATGAGATTACCACGTGAAGCAAAATCTTTGCCATTTTTGCCTACCTGGAAGTAGAAAAGTTCTGAGATGAGCCCAACACATAGCTGAGCTGGAGAAAAACATGTGTGAAGGGTGGCTATTGGAACAGAGCTGCTCACCCCCAAAATAAATAGAATCATTCTGCTTGGAAGAGACTTTCAAGATCAAGTCCAACCGTTAACCCATCACTGCCAGGGCACCACTAAATCATGTCCCTCAGCACCACATCTCCACAGCTTTTAAATGCCTTGGTGTCCGTGTGAAAATGGGAGGGCTCCAAAGGAGCTGTTGGCTCTGCCAGGGCGAGGACATTTGCGTCTTTACGCTGAGACAAGGTTTGGATGGGGTCCATGCTCTGACCTGTCCTCAAGTGAAGCTTTTCCTGCTGTGCACGACATCTGAAGTCACCACACAGGGACAGTCTCTTAAATATTTCTCTGCGTCCCAGGGACCGGATGATGTGCTATTACAACTGTTACCGTTATTAGCAATATCTCAGCGTTGCTGGTTTCAGTTACACTGGTTATTTCGAGGGCAGGGTGAGCTCTAATTTGGATTAACTGCCCTTCAAACTGGCACAGCGTTTCCTGCAAGGAAGATGAAGATGCCAGTCAGCGTGGGGAGTCTTTGTAAAACGGCCCCAAACCAGAAGCTACTTACTGCTGTGGAAGCAAACCGATGCGAATGGCTTGTCTGAGTGTAACGTGTGAGAATATCCCAGGCAGCCTGTCAAGGAGAAGATTAAGCATTTGCAGTGATGTGACATAATCCCTGCGTATCGTGTCAGCAATTTGGGAGAGGAATTAGACTGAAATGCTCACTAGAATTCAGCATTAAGGTGGAGGTGCGCAGATGGGATGCCTGTTGTATATATCCTTTATTTATTTTATTTTACTTTTTCCCTGGGTGCCACGCTTTGATTTTTATGCCTTTTCGGTGTCGTAACCAGTTTGTGTTCAGGACCAGATGCAACGTTTTCTATGGGAGAGATGGTGTGAGCCTCCTGCAGAGTGCGAGCCTTCAGCCCTTGTGAGAAAACCAAACCTAAAACTCAGTCCTAAGTTTGAAGTGAGGGGAGAATTGCCTCCAGTTCGGGGAGGGTGTTGCAAGCCTTCTGTCCTTAGTCAGCAGAGGATGTACCTCAGCCTGTGGTCAAGTCCCTGTTTTCACCTTTAGCATCTAAATGGCCTTTTTCTTCCCTCGGTTGCCCCCAACAGTAGTTGTGTCATCCTTGTATGTGTTTGTCTACCCTAAGTTGAAAGCGAAGGCTTTGGATTTCATCTTTTGGCCTCTGGAAACATGGAACATAATTCAGGGAAAACAGCTGTGTTCCCTTCTGTGGAGTTTCACAACGGATGAATTCTGCGAAATAAGGCTCGTATTGTTATTGCAGTCACTGCTTTCTTTTGATATTTTCTTTTTATTTTGATTTCCATGATGAGATTAAATTCTAGACAGTGCTTCTCCTCTTGGGAATAGTTTTAAGGCAGTTCTCTTCATAGACCTAAATTATTCACCAAGAAGGACTTTTTTTTTGCTGAAATGAGAAGGAGTAGGTCAGATCCGGGACTGTTGTCATGGTTTGGAGCTCTTTGAAGCTCTTCATCATGAATCATTTAAAAGGGCTGCAATAACATGGCAAAACAGAGAACCAGCTCTTTGTGTAGGTGATCTGAGAATCACCTTTAGGTATGCACAAAAGGATTAATCCTGCCTGTGGTTTTTGACGTTGAGAAAATAGTAAGTTGTGTTTAATTTCCTACTGAGTCATTTCCTTGCGTGCTACAAGGTACTGTTGGTTTTCACATGCAAGTAGGGTTTACATTTTATACAGTTTTTTTTAATAGGCGCCCAAGTTGAGAACATTTGTAGGTATTGTGCTTAAGCAAAACGAGTTGGATGGCTTTTTTGTTATCCAGGGAATAACATGAAGGAAATAAAGGATATTCATTTCGTAGAATCATTCAGGTTGAAAAAGACCCTTGGGATCCAAGGGTCCAACCATTAACCCCTACTCTACAAAGTTCACCCCTAAATCATGTCCCTCAAAACCACAACTAAAAGACCCTGAAACACATCCAGGGATGGTGACTCAACCCCTCCCTGGGCAGCCTGGTCCAGTCTCTGACTACTCTTGATGTGAAAAATTTTTCCTTAATGTCCTTAACCTCCCCTGTTGCAGCTTGAATCCATTCCCTCTTGTTCTATTGCTGATTACCTGTGAGAAGAGACTAGCACCAGCCTTCCTACAGTGTCCTTTCAGGTAGCTGTAGAGAGTGATGAGGTCCCCTCCTCAGCCTCCTCTTCCTCAAACTAAACAGTCCCAGCTCCTTCAATCACTCTTCATAAGATTTATTCTCCAGGCCTCTATTTGATCTAATTCAGTGCTGGGCAAAGCCTGAGAGGTCTCCATGGTGTTGGGTGGGATGGGAGCTGCTTGGGACAGGCAGGGGGATGGTGCCAGCTCTTTCTTCATCACTGTGTTCTCCCTTTCCCAGTTGTTTTTTAATCCTTGGTGTCGGACTGAGAGAGCTGGGGCAGGGATGCTGCGTTAGTCCCCAGATGTGCAGTTAGAACATTACACCAGCTGAATAACTCAAGGGCAGTCAGTTGGAAAACCTTTTGAATTGCCCTGAGAGGGGAGAGAAATTGTGCCATCCTGATTTGCTCAACGCGTCTCCTTTTGCATGGAAGTGGTTTTGGGAAAGCTGTGGGTGCCAGCTTTTCAGATGAAAGGCTTTTGGGCTAGAATGGGGTGTTACTGTAAAGAGTAAACTACAGTGTGCTATTAATGCCACTGCTCTGAAAAGAAGTGGCTCTGCTGCCAGCCCATCCACATTCAAAAGCCTGGGGGAGCTGGAAAGTGAACCACAAGGCGTTACTTTTGCGAGAGATTAGGACCAAATGAGATCAACACCCAAACAGATTTCTCATCCAAGCCCAGGTGAGGTCTTATCAAGAGCCACAAACATTCAGGCACAAGAAAACACATTCTTGGCACCACTTCTCTTCACAGCTCAGCAGAGCTGGGTGTAATTTCAAACCCTTCTAGGGATGTCAGGAAGGTGGTTCAGCACCTCCTGCAGGGACTCAGCACATCCACCTTCAGCACTGGTTCCCTCAGGGTGATTGTCCTTCAGGGGAGCTGTGATTTTATGGGCCTTAATTGAAGGAAACTGGGATTGCGGGCAAGGAAACTGGGAAGAGGGCAGCGATGCTTTGAACTGTTTGTGGTGAGGCTTGCAGGAGTAGCGTGCGTGTGCCCTGTTGGCAGCCTGGATGGGAGGTGCTGGTGGCTGGTGACAGCTCTGGGGTGGCAGGGACACACTTGCAGCTATTTGAGGTCTTTTGCAGAGTCCTGGAGGTGTGGGACTTTTCTGTTTCCTTTTAGGAGGCCTTTTGCATCAGAAAGATGAAGACAAACCTCTCGATACGTGCAAAATTGCAGAAACAGAGCCGTGCAGTGGGGGTCACGTGCACCCCACCGCTGCCCCCCTGCCTGCCTCTGCTCCTCTCCTTGCTAGAGGTCTCTCCAGGTCTCCCCCAAGCTCTTCACTTCTCTCCACAGGTCCCCTCCTTGCACAAAACCCCTTTGCAAGGCCATGTGGCACCTTATCTGTGCCGAGAGCACCTCATGGACTGCCCCGTGACCTGGCTGGTGGCGTCTAGGTAGGGAGCTGCCCTGGGGACCCTGTGTATGAGGGAATGACTAGGAAGGGGATGACTTTCCTGCTAGGAAGAGGCAATGACTTCCTGTGATGTGTTTTATGGTTATTCAGTCTCTGATGGTTTCTGGCTGCTTTTTTTTTGGACTTGTGGCTTCATGTTTCCAAAGAAACCCACCCCAAAACTCTGTGGATGTGTGACTGCAGCACTCGTTAGAGGGTCGGCTCTGCAGACTTCAGGAGGTTTCTTTCTGAGTTTGCCCCCAGGTATCTGCAAGCTGTTAACACTTGCCCGGTAACCACAGCAACAAAACTCCCCAGAACCAAGAATTAAAGCCATTAGATAAAAATGCTCATAGTTTAGAGTGGTTGAGTATGGAGGTAAATCATCTCATGGCATCTCCTGTGATGGGAGGCAGCCAAAACCTGCAGGAACGCCCGCAGTGCCATCACTGATGGGCTCGTGAAGGCATAATAGTGGTGGGACCAAGCACCACGGTGGCACCATGTCTGGCTTGGGCACGAAGCCACAGCATCTGTAGGTGCCTCTGGGGCCCTGCAGGATTTCTTCCATCTCCTCAGTGCTTGCTGTAATGTGCAAAAAGCCCTTGGAAGCTTAATGAAGCCCTGTCTCCTGGAGACAGGAGGGGTGTTCCCCATCTCTGTTTTCTGCTGAGCTGTGTGTTAGTAATAATGGGAATTTTTCATGTGCTAATTCCACCCTCTCTCCCCCGCCTTGGGATAGAAAACATATGTAATGTCTTTAAAAATAAATAAAATGAATGGCCTGAATGGCCTAACAATGCCAACCTTGAATATTTGATGGAAGATTAGTAGGCTGTAATCAATCATAAAATGACTTTTTTCTTCTGAGTAATAAATATGTTAATTATTTTATCTACTCAGATAAAAGCTTAATTACCATAGGACTGGAGGGAGAGTTATACTTGTTCCCAGTTTTCCTAAGAAAATCAGCTCATTCTGCAAATAAAACAACTGACACTTGTGCAAGTCAACCAAGTGAGGTTCCTGCTGGTGCAGCTCAAGCCTGGCTGAAGTGAAGGCTCTTTTCTCTGCACCTTCCACCTCGCACAGTCAAGAGGGCTCTGCAGCATCCCCCTTCCCAGTTTAATTGGGCTCTGCACCACTCCTGGCAGCAGTATAACCAGTAAGGGCTTGGTGGAGGGTGCCTCATTGCTCCGAGTCCTTCTCAGCCTGGCTTTGCCCGCCTGTTGCAGTTTTTTCACCTGGTTTCATGGATAAGTGTGACTCCTCCATGTCACCCATCTCTCCTTCGTGTCTAATCTGGGTGGGCTGCAAAAAAGCCACTTCACAGGCCAGTTTGCCAGCAGATAACTCTTTAGGGAGTGATGGACAGAAAGCACGGTGGTTTGGCTGGGATTGTGGATGATCACTGGATAAGAACAGGGAGAGAAACAGCAGGTGCCACTGGGCAGCATCCCCCTCCTTGCTGCACCCTGGTAACCCTCTGGTGCTTGGCTGGTGCTGGGGCTCCCTGCACTAAGAATTGCTAAAGGACAGAAAATTCACACTGTGCTTTGCTGTCACAGCCCTGAGTGGGGAGATGTAAGCTTTTTGTTATTTATTTAATTTTATTTAATTAATCAAAACAAAATCACACAAGGTTGGCACATTGGAGAACCGACGTGGTGAAGCAGCACTAGGTTTTATTGTTGAAATTAGATGAGAAATCAGCTAGAAAACAAGGCAGGTGCTGATGAAAAACCTATAAATGCCAAGCAGAACATCATCAGTGGGATTGGAACAGGGACAGGGGCTGGCAAACCAGTGGTGCAGACTCTGCTCTCTGCAAGCTTCCTCAGGTGTCTCCCCCAGATTCAGAGCTTTGCCGCTTTTGCTCTCTGGGATAAAAATACGCCCGGCTCGTGATTCTTTCCAAAGCCCTTTGGCAGCCTCTCCTGACAGTTGGCTGTTTCTGAAAAGGCAGGCAGTTGTTGCTGAAGTGATTTGGAAGCAGAAGTGGTGCTCTGGAGCCCCTAATGCTGCAGCAGAGGGCTAGTGCCCGAGGTTGTGCCCTTTGCAGATGGGGCTGGCTCTGTGCTAGCAGCCCATCTTTGGAAGGAGAAGCCTGGAGGTTGATGGGTGTGTGGTACCCTTCTGTTCTTCCCTTCATACCCTGTGTCAGAGCATTGCACTGTCCCCAAGAGAATTCTGGAGAAACTCAGCAGCCAGGAATTCTTTGGGTACTCACTAAGGATTCCAGAAGTATCTGTCCCGTTCTTGAGAGCTCCCCAGATCTCAGTGGCTTGAAAGAGAAGTTTCAGAGCAGCTGAATTTTGTGGGATTGGATGTGGCTTTATGGATGCTTTCTGAGATTAGGGGACCTAAGAGTTAATGGGAATTTCAACCAAGATGATGTTAAGAAGGGGAGAGGGAAAACTTTCCTTGCTCTATAGGATGACACAATGGGAGAATGTGATGAGACCAAATGGAAAAATACAAGGAAATGTGAGATCAAAGGAAATGCTGCTTTACAGGTGATTTCGTATGGTGAATTGGGAAACTTTCTCTTCGGGGGATCGAATAGTCTCTCATATTTTTAACAGAGCTGGACAGCTCATGACTGCAAAGATGAAACCCATGATAGAGGCTGATCCTCCGTGGGGATTCAAAAGGGAATGATCCGTTTCAGGTACAAGCGGTAGGATGCTGCTGGCTGTCCACTCCCTTGATGTTCTTCAGAAACCATGTGGAGCTGAAGCATCTGCCAGAGCGTGGCTGCCCATGGGGTTTGAGGTCCAGGTTATTGGTGCCACGAGTCCGGGCCCTTCATAACAGCTACATCAACTGCTCGATACCACCACCTTGCAGAGAGGCTGAGCTGCACACACCTTCCTTCTCCAGGCCTGTTAACAAAGCAGCGTTGTAGATGTTCAGAACCAAGATAGAGAAAAGGATCTCCATCCTTCCCTTCCAACTTTTCTCTAATGCTTCTGGAGTCACAGTCCTCATGCCTTTAAACATATCCTTTCTGGGACTTCGGATTTGCCCCGGGCTTTGGCATTTCATGTCCCAACTGACTTGCCTGCAGAGAAAGAAGTACTTTCCATGAGACCTCATCTCCAGCAGCATCTCCAGTCCCCACATTTCCCTGGAGGTTGATGTGGTTTTATTTCTCTTAAAGCAGATTGCTGTGCCCACTCCATAGCTCTGGGGCATTGCTGTGCTCTGCGTGGGTCCTACAATCCCATGGCTGCTTCTGCAACCACCAAACCCCTACCCAACTGGAAAGCAGCACAAAAAGTCTCTTGGTGGATACTGAAAAAATAATCTCCGTGTTCCTGGGTAAAGGGGTGGTTACCCCGTCCTTTTGGCACTGGCAGACAGTGGTTGGCGATTGGCTCCAGGCAGCTGGCCTCCCATGAGGGAAAATTCAAGACTTTTGCAGCCAGATGCTGCTGCCAAAGCCACCTCCTGTCTGTGTAAGCACAAGCAGCCCAGCTTTGCTCCCACCCTGATGTACAAACCCCAGGTCTGAAGTCTTGACCAGCTGGCTGGTAGTAGGTAAGTGCTGCTGGAGGCCAAAATGAATGGTTTATCTTTGTGCTACTGTCATAGTTTCTTAAGGCTGAGGTGTCTCTAATTAACTCCTTCACCTTTGTAAATTCTTCACTGGGATTTGTACCCGTGGTGCTTTGCACGTGTTTGCCAGTGGTAGGTTAGCTGTGGTTTCCCTTCCAAGCACCTTGGTGAGCTTTTCTTTCCTCTTAGCAATGACCTTGGCCATGGCCATGCAGCACCTCTTCCCCTTGCCGTAGTGAAATTCCCATAGATATGGCACTTTGCTGACACAGGAGCCACGTTTTACCAGCGAGAAAACCTCCACTTCAATAACAGGCAGTTAAAACTCCCACACTGAAACTCTCTACGAATGTGGAGAAGGGTAGGAGAAAGCTTTTCAGCAGCATTGCTCTTGGTGTCTGCGAGCTTTGGGTGCCAACGGAAAGGAGGCCAACTCCGAACAATCCCAGCCTTGCCCCACGCTCGGCTTCCAGCCGTTTGAACGTGTTTTGTTTTCTTATCTTCTCCTCGGGCTGTTTTGTGCTCTCCAATTGCATTGCCTGGCTTTGGGAAAGGCTGTTCTGCTGCAAATGCAGCTGTGCCCCCGCTCCCTGCACAGCCCACCCCTTCTCTCCAGAGCTGTCAGGTGGGACGTCTGCCTTGCGGGGTCTGTTTTTGCCAAGGAGATGTTGAATTTATTGGCCCGTTCTTCAAAGATCTGTAGCGGCTCTTGATGTTCCTCACCGGAGCTGGGCAGCGGAAGAAAGTCGCCTGGGAAACGCTCTCCGGAAGTGAAAATGGAATTCTTTAATGCTCTTGAATAGCAAAATACAGTTTCTAAGTATGAGAAGCAGCCCACACAGCCTTTAGATATGTTTGTACCCAAACAAACCCACGTTGTACCCGATGTGCTAATTTCTTTAGCACAGAAATAGCTCCCAATAAGCCTTTGGGTAAGGCTGGCTGCAAAAAGTAAAAAAAAAAAAGAAATAAATCCAAGCCAGGATAGGTTTGCCTTTCCCACAACGCTAGCCCGATCTGTATCCAGGTCAGTAGGGTTATGTCAGCCAAAAACGTAGTTACGGATTTGAGTCATACGTGTAGGACACAGTGGCCTTGTTTTTCCTGAAGAAGGTTTTAAAGTGGTCCAGTTCAAGCTAAGTGACAGTTTCCCTCCTTCCCTTCACCCCTGTAATTATGTTCAAGGGTATTTGCAGCTTGAATTTCTCAGGAATTTCTCTTTCTTTCGTAAACTCTGGTTGTAGCAGCAGCAGCAGGCTGAGGATGTAGCTCACCAGCGTCACTTTTAAAACCCCTTATATTAACTTCTCATGTACCTCTGGATCTGCCTCTGCCTGCTGAGCATAACTTGACACCAGGAATTTTCATTCCAGCCCTTTACTTCATCTCTGGTCTGGTGTGTAATTTGCTTTGGTGTTACACTTGGAGTTGCAGAGCTGGGAATCTGGCTGATGAGACCAGACAGGGAGAAAAAGGCGCTGTAATTGTTTTCTCACTGTTAACAACCTGTCGTTTTTAAGGTGTAATTTGTGCCTCTGTCTGCACAAACCCATCGGGAGCTGAAGCATGATAAGACAAGTTGATCTTTAACATGCTTTATCTTCTGTTGTGTGCTGCTAGGAGACAATTGCCAGGGCGAGGCAGCTGGATTTTGCACGTAGTCTTTTCCTAGGAAATGCAGCCGCGCTGCACGTTAGGTCCGAATTTAAAGGATTCCCTTTCATTGTGGGGAGGGAAAAAACCAAGCAGCTGGTAGAGGTTTGCAGTAGCCTTGGGCTTAACTCCTCTTGCTTTGCTTTCTTCAGCCTCAAAGGGAAAGAACAAATGTTTTCTGTGGTGCATCAGTGTTGGCTGCTTTTCACACCTGAACGGTATTTGTAATATGAAAAAGGAGAGCAAGTTTGGCACAGCCTTAGCCCAAACATTTACTGAGAAAGGTTAGAGTGGGAAGAGAAGCAAAATGACAACCACAGCGTGAGTGCCACCCATCCTACTGACCGAGGTGGACACCAGGTCTGCTGCTGGGCGCACAGAGCGCGGTGAGGACCTCCTACCTCTGTAGCAGCCCAGGTTGCCCAAGGCCTTCCCAGGCAGGGCAGGCAGATGTTTTAATAGATTTTTGCCTCCAGAGGGTCCTGCAGATGCTCCCGAGGCCCAGCTCTTGCTTTGTAGCATTCTGCTTTTCTGTCCTTGAACTTTTGAATATCCAAAACACAGCACCTACACCAAGGTGCTACGTTGGGCATGGAGACCACTCGGAACAACCTCCTTACCATGACTGAACAAAAAGATGCATTAAAACTTTGTTTAGATAAAAATATTCAGCTCTCTAATGTCCCTGTGAGTAGTCCCACTTGCTAGAAAGCCAAGGGAAGCCAACCAAGCTAAATAAAAGTAGAAGCAAAAATAGCAATATCCCCTCTCTGACTTCCATGGTGGAGTTTGCTGGATGGGGGATTGACAGAGTACCGCTCATCTTTTGAGGAATCCCTTGAGCTTTATAAACCACGTATCGGGTCTTCAGGACAAATAAAAGTCAACGTTAACTCCAGAGGCAGAAGCTCCACTACAGAACATTCTGGTTCTTTTCAGTGCATAGTTTTATCAAACTCAGTGGCCCAATCTTGCGTCGCTTCCCCTAATTTGTTCAAGATGCGTACTATAAATCATCCCTGACTTTGACCTGTGAAGAAAAACTAACTTGACAAATCCTTTTCTGTAGCCATTCTTTGTCAAAACATTATTTATGCCAACGGGCAGGTTGCTGATAGCCCTGCCTACTGTTGCCCGGGACCCTGTGGGTTTGATATGTACGTTCAGCCCAAGCCCGTGCAGATGCCTTTCCTCGGCTGTTTGTTTCTCGTGTTAAGACCTGTCTTAGACTTGAGGCATTTGATTGATTAAAAAACACTCTGCCATATCATAAGACAGATGTCAGGGATGTTAAATACCTCCATAAATTCCGCCTCTCTCAAGCAGTGCAATTACTTGAGGCGTGATGAAGGCATCCTGCACCACGGCAGCGCTTTAGGAACCTGATACCGGGAGCGGTTTCAGCCGCGGTCGTACGGAAATGAAGGGATGTGATTGTACATCTCGCTTCTCCCACAATAAATAGTTAAACTCGATAGCTGTTTCCAGCCCAGCTCTCGCATGGATGGGTTCTGACAGGCTGCAGCACCTGTATTGGGCTGATTTGTACTGGGGTGTGCTGGGGAAGGTCTGAGATCGCTGGTTAACTGGGCTGTGCTCTGCAGGCTGGTATTGACCTCAGCAGGAGTTTGAAGTATAGCCTGGGGCTCTGCCTGGAGCCTTCCTTTAGAGAGGAGGGGGCTGCAAGGGCTTAAAAAAAACCCCTAAGGACTTTTGCTGCATTATTTTTTTTTTTTTTGCCCCTACAAAAGAATTTTATCCCTCTATTCCCAGGGTGGTGTCCATGGCATCTTTCTTTGCTTGTCTCCACCCTGTCACTGCCAGGTTCCTGAAGCTCCCAGGGCTGTTTCCAGCCCACAGGATGTCAAGAGCAGGGCCCTGGGGCTGACAGCAGAGCCCCAGGAGAAATCCAGCCCAGGGCACAGCCCGGGGCCACAAGCTCCCGTCCCCAGCTTAGGGCTCAGTGTGGGAATCACATGATGCCCTCTTGCCTTGCTCTCCCTATCTGTAAATGAGCAGTGCTAATTAACTTCCAAAACCAGACGGAGGGTTAATGGCTTCAAAGAAACATTGTAAACTCCTTGTTATATATATAAAAGTAAATATTTAATGTAATTAATGAGAATTAACGTGAACCTTCCTTGTACTAGAGCAAGTAAACATTTGTTTCCCAAGACACAGACTCACAATATTCTTATGTTAAACACATACATATATATATATATATGTAAGCATCACAGCTTCTTTCCAACCCATGTGTCTGGGCTTCTTTCCCAGTGGGGAAAAAAGTGGGAAAAAAGACCTGTGAAAAAAGTTGCACGAGGACAGGGAGGCGAAGGTGACATGTCACCAGCCAGGGCTGGGAAGTTCTCCTGCATCCTTAGCCATGAACTTGTGGGGACAAAATTACATGACTGGTTCTTTTAAAAATCCCATTGTGGATTTTTAAGGTTTTGAGGTCATTTAAACAAGGTGAAAATTGCGTAATCAGTGCAATAGCCCAAATAAACATCCTTTTCCTCTTGACACACAGGAATTGCATGGACTATGGCATTGCCTCTATGAAACACGGTAGCTGCAGCTCTGGGTTGCAGGGCTGAGAGGCAGGCACCAGCCAAGGGAAAGCCTAATGAGGGTTGGGGGGATACACTAGTCCTAGGGCCTGGTGGGTGCTGACAGGCAGAATTTATCTCTCTCTATTGCAGGTGGAGTGACACTGGCCGCCCACCTCTATTTTCACATCTGTAACCCAACCATCATCTCATTTTGCAGTTTGTCCCACGGCCGAGCACGGTGTAAAGCATTGCAGTGCCTCATTGCCAGCAACCACCAGAGCCTTCTCCTGGACTTCCTTATAGACTGTAACCTCCTTATCGTTCACACATAATCTCGTTCCAGTTTTATACCTACTTGCACGATCCATTTACCAGCCCATAAATCTCAGCCAGACCAAGAAGTGGCTGACAATGTGAATTCGCAGGCTCCTGGTAGCGATTTCCCAGGCACCGTCCTGGGCAGTTTCTAAACAATATATTTTAGCAGGGATGCTTAAAGCAAACGCACCTCACCTCAGTTCTGGTTTGGTTTTTATTCCCCAGCCATTGCTACTTGCTGTTTGCACCTTGAGACGTTTCCTGTACCACCACCCTCCTTTCATAAAGCGTTCTGTGGGCAATAAAACACTCTGCCCTGTCCCTAAGCCCTGCGGATACGGGCAGAGTGGTCAGAGCAACCTGAATTCCAGATCTGCATTTCTGAGCCCTCCCCTTTTCCTTTGCGTTCCTATATTTACGCTGGATTTCAGAACCAAAGGCAGGATTTTAGGAGAAAGTGGAGTTTTGTCTGTGGTTAGCAAGGTTAGGGGCGTTCTCCATCGCCTGGGTCCACGCGTTCATGATGAGAGATCAAAGAGACCAAACAGAGCCAAACCAATCAAAGCAGGAAAGTTCAAGTGGGACAGTGTTCTGTGGGTTGTGGGCGAACTGGGAGCTGAGATTTAAGCGGCAGATGATGAAGTTCATTGCAGCAGTTTTGAAACATGCCCCTATAAATCCCCAATTTTCTGTATGCACAGCGGACGATGTTCCTGCATATTTCTGTTGTTGAATGTCAAGTGGATCAATTTTGCTGAGGTTGGCTTGGTTATGTTTTTTTCTCCCCCAGTGGAATTTAATTCAACATAAACCCTACTGCTTAGTCTTTTTGTTCATATTTCCTCATTTAGATACTCGTGCAAGGAAAGGTTGGGAGCAACCAGAAAATACTGGAAGCAAAATAAATATTCTCTAATCTCTTTTCAGGCCCAGACTGAACTGTTATTAGTACCTTTGGGCTTGTCTGGATTAGTTTCTTAAGAAGCTGAAGCTGAAAAGATCTTAATAGATTATTAATTTAGTAAAACACGACATCTCCAGGGCCTGAACCAAACGAGTATCACATTGCTTTGCTTTTCTCCCATGTACATGCAGGTTTCTGGGGTGGGCACGACCCTCCTTTAAGCAGAGGATGGTGTGAGTAGAGAGCTGTAGGCATCACGTGCCAGCAGTGGGTGATGGGCACCTTCAGCCTCTCCTCCTCCTCGCTGTGCTCCTTGCTGTGTGTTTAGTTTAAGGAATGAGTGCTGGAAACATCTTATGCCTTATTTCTTCTACCACTGTGTCAATTTGAATCTTAGCTCATGGTGATGAATATCATGACCCTTTGCAACCAGAGTAATTCCTTAATTCCTCTGAAATCTGCTGTCTTATATTTTTGTCCTGTGAAGAGATGATGATATAGAGGGGGAAAAAAAAAAAAAATTTCTAGGGTGTTTTTTTGAATAGCCACATGAGTATAAATAGGTCAGAAACAGAGGTGGACAGACCTGTGAATCATAGAATCATTTTGGTTGGAAGACACCTTTAAGATCATTAAGTCTGTTAACCCAGCTCTGCCAGGGCACCACTGAACCATGTCCCTCAGCACCACATCTCCATGGCTTTTAAATCCCTCCAGGGATGGGGTCTCCACACTGCCCTGGGCAGCCTGGGCCAGGCCTGGATTAACCTTTTGGGGAAGAAATTGTTCTTCAGGTCCAACCTAAACCTCCCTTGGTGCAACTTGAGGCTGTTTCCTCCTCTCCTATCACTTGTTACCTGGGAGAAGGGACTGACCCTGCCTGTCTCCAACCTCCCTTCAGGTCATTGTAGAGAGCAAGAAGGTCTCCCATCAAGATGGGGTTATTTGCTATCACTGATGTTAGTCCAGATTAGAGCTCCAGAAAGTACTCCGTGAGTGATGGTTGGATGCTGGGGTAATGACTGGATGCTGGGAGACTCTATTAAGAAGTTTTCTCATTCCTGCTCATCTCCCTTGCCAGGTCAGCAGGGTCCAGCCTCCCTGTGGGTGTATTTGTTGTGAGTGTGATGAAAGCCATAGAAAAAAACCAGTCTGAAGGTGTTGACTTTGGCCATGGAGGTTGAGTTTCCAATTGGACAGAGCCAGCCAATGCAGTGCTGTGCCTTGCTGTGCACTGTGCCCAGGGAGGGCATGAAAGGATTGATCGCTCAGTAGCGTTCCATCCACAAATGCAGCACACAGACCGGTATTTAAAGTGCTTCCAGTCCACGTTGTAGGCTTCATCCGTCACTTGAAGGATGGTGGAGAAGGCAGGCACCACACTGGCTGTGTTTCCTGCACCTGAGCTAGGATTAAATTTAAAAATAAAGTCCTTCTAGTGAAGGAATTTAGAATTAATAAATGTTTAATAAGCAAGGAAGGGATAAGACTGAATGGGCTTGGCTGCTGGAGTAGCCCATAAATAAGAATGAACTGGCTTGGTGGCCTCCGATTTGCCGTAAGAGACAGATGACCGGCTCCTGCTCCAGCATCCTTGGTACTGCTCCAGTACGGCTGCGTGGCTTCTAACAGAGTCCTGCACCGGGGTCCCTGGGACTGCAGTCTGGCTCCGTGTGTTCTGCGCCTGAGGAAAGCCAGCCTGTGAGGTGTGGTGGGTCCTTCCCCCCCTGCTCTCCAACCACGGTTGATTGCAGCATCTGGTTGTAAGTGTGAGAGTAATTCCTCCTGGGCTTCGGTATTGGTGGTAGGAAAAGGATTGTATTTTGTGAGGTTTCCATAAGTGACACCTGCACTTCAACAGCTGAAATGCCCCCGAGGCGACTTGCTTCTCATTACTTGAGGGGTTTTTTTTTTAACCCTTTCCACAAGGATGGCTCGCATTGCGTGATGGCAATGTTTGGGATTTAGGGCTGGCCTTATGTGAGGGATGAGCAAGATAAACCTGAATTTATGGCATATTTCCTTCCCTTTCCCAGGGATCCTCAGGGCAGGATTTCACTGTCCCTCAGCTGATGATCTAAGATTGCCATGCAGGTCCCCTCTACAACCCAGTCTCTGGGTATATACCCAAACAACTCATTCAGGACCAGTTTTTGGAGGTGTCTCTCTCTCCCCATTGCCTGCTGAAGGACCCTGTAGGGACAGCTCAAGTGCCACCATCCCCTCATTGAAGCGTCCTCTCTGCTTCTTACAGAGCCAAAGATCCCCTGGATGACTATTCAGTACATAAAAATGGGTCAAAATCTCAGGGGTTTAGGTCACTTTGTGGAAAAGAAAAACTGCTCGCACTTAGGGACAAAATATTTTCACAGTTGCAATGAATCTGCCAAAGAAAATATACTTAAGCTATTAGGGAGGAAATCAGAATGAAACTTTCTTGCTGAGATCAGAATAGCAAAGCCTGGAAACGTGAAGCAATTTGTCTCTTGTACGAGCCATATCCAGAATCAGCAGCAATAAGTCTCAGCTTAAGCAAACAGCGAATTTTTCTTGGTTCTTTTTCTGTCTCCATAGTTTTTTTTTGATAGGAAAATGGAGTTTACACATAACCCTGACATTGTTGTATTCTTCCAGCTGCTTCCTATTTGTGCGAGCGTCTGTGGCATATTTATCTTGTACTCTTTAAATAACCACAATTTCATTAGTACCTCCTTATAACCTCTCTGAACGTTGTACTATTTTGGGAGGAACGTGACAGTTTTGCGTAAGGAATCAAGGAGTGCTTTATAAAATGTGAAAGGAAGGGAAGGGAATGATAAGTGGAGCTGAGCAGAATGTTTCCGGATAGTTTTCTGAAGGAAAATGTCCCTTTGCAAAATCAACATTTACAGTGGGCAAATTTCAGTGCTGGCAAGTACTTTTAATTTCCTTTTAGACAAATTAAATGGATTTTCTAGTCTTACTGGAAAAACACTTCTCAATTCTCTCTCTGCATTCCAGCAGGAAGCAATGTGGGTAAAGGTCTTCTAATCACGTAAAAAAAATAGTCAAGAAACCACTCTCAGTGCTCCTAAAATGGAATTGTGTGGTTTTTGTCTGTGTTTTACTTTATGTCCCAATGTAGGATGCACATTTTTTCAAACGTTATACGTCTTTGTGAGAAAGGAGTTCCCCATTCTTCTGTCAATATCAATAAATAAAAGATGGATGCTAACGTTCTACTTTCAATAATAATCTCTCTATATGGTAACGGGGGTGGTCTATGCCCAGGTCTATCTGAGCATTCAATCATCTGTACAACTTTTTGCATCCATATGAATTTAAACCTCTTCCTGTACATAAAGCACCACAAAATGCTTATTTGGCTGATTTTGGCCCCGGTCAAATGCTTTTCTGTTTCAGACTGAAATGACCAGCTTGATGTATGGGAATAACTGTTTGATTTTGATTTTTGCCTCCCCCCTAATATTTCTAGGCACGGTAAGGGGGGCATTGATACCACTAATGCAACAGAAAGGTTAAGGATTTTCCAGATCTTTTTCTTTCTTTGATTTCTGACCAGACTTCCAGGAAAACACTTTGCTGAAGGTATTGCTTGATTCATGACTCCTTCATATTTTCCAGTAAAAAACCAGGCTTAATCCATTTAAACCCCTTCAAAATTAATTGGCGTGTTTAGAAGTTTCCAGTAATAAATATGATTACATCTGTTTCATTGTTTCCTGCTGAAAAGTTGTTTTGATTTTAATTTCTTTCTGACGATTCCTCCCTCCGTTTGGGGAAATCATTCCCTTTTAATTCGTTTCGTTCGGAGCCCGGCTCTGCCGCCGGCGTTTCCTGCGCTGCACCCGCGGGGACGGCGGCCGAAAAATGCACCCTGGTGCCATAACGCGATGGGACACGAGGAGGTTTCAGAAGTTTTATTCAGAAGTTTTCTTGAAGTGATGCCCGTGAGGCATTTCTCAGTGTTTTCCTTCCTGAAATCCGCCGTGGAGGAAAGCTCTGCGTGCCGTCCCTCAGCCGGTGCCTGCAGGGTTGCTGGTGGTGTGGAGGCACACGCGGAAATCCAGCCATCGGTGGGCACGTTCCTCGTGTCGAGGATCACCACAAATCTCTTCCCAGAGGAAAACAAGTCGGTGGTTGGACATAGCAGCTTTGAGGTTGGATTACCTGAAGCTGTTCTTAATTTATGCTTTTCTCATTCGTACGAGCGCGCAACAAATAGCACTGAGTGAGTTTTTAAGCTTCATCCCCGTGAAAATGCTACTGCAGACCTGAGTTACCTACTGATTAACTGTCGGGGATTATTGCTTCTATTTTACTGTTTTGCTGCTCCTCTAAACTTGCCTTTGGTGAGCTTAGAGCTGGGGTAAACCACACAATTTACACAGAGGGTTTCCTCCTTACGTGTTAACATTTTAATTGTATTTCCCATGAACGCACCCGATGTTGGAGTTTATTTTCATCTCAGGATTTCTTGTGAAATTCTGAATTACTGAGGATGTGCTCGGGATGTTGTGGGCTGGAAGGTCCCCTCTGCTTTGATGCTGAGGAGCATGGGGGGGGGTCCAAGCCAGGCAAACACACGTTCCCCAGACCACAGAGGAACTGAACCCTTTCCCATCACCCTGGGCTCGCAGTCTCAGCACTGCAGCTCTCTGATGATTTATTTTAGGTCAATTCCTGCTGGTGGTGACAAGTGACTTTGGGTGATCTGTGCACTTAATATAACAAGCGGAATCCGTCGGGAATGTTACTTATCTTGAGTTATAGATTGGTTAGTGACATCTGTCTCTTGTGATGCACAACTGGTATATCGATTTGAGCAAACCCAAGTAGCGTCAGCAATTCATTTCTAGGAATTTGGTTGTATTATCTTTTTCCTTTGCAAAGTGCAGCACAGCTGAAATTACTGATGTGGTAAAAAATGGAAGTGTCTATTGAGGCTTTTTAGCTTCTTCTGGGATCCTTCAAATAAATGAAAAGATACTTTATGGGAAGTTACTGTGTGAATTACAGACTCCTTCTCGCACGGATGACTCTTCAGTCCAAGCACTATGGCCCACATGCTGCCAGAAGATGCTTTGATTTTCCTGCAGAGCTGGGGAACTAAGCAGCAGACAGAACTGGGAACAAAACACAGTAGGTTTTTGTCCAGAGAACCCCATTTTCCAATGGGACTAAATACCCCAAAGTGCTCCAGTGGGCACTGTCATGACAACATGCTGGTACCTTCTACAAACCCAAACTCTCCTAGTGCATCTACACACAGGCAAAGCCACCCATATGAAGGGAAGAATTTTTGCATTCTGGGGAGTCTTTTCTGCTCCTCTGCATCTCCACCCCAGGATGGAGCTGCACTGTCCCCACTGGCTGCTTTTCAGCCTTCTGTGGTCCAGGGCTGAACCTTGGACACCGTGTTAGAGGCGCAGCATTAGTCTTTCCCACGGAACATCTGGTCCTGCTTGCCGTTGCTCTCCTCCATCCAAATTTTCCAACTGTCCTTATGTATTTTGGAGTGCTGGTCACTGTGCGGAAGGGACAAGCACCTTGATGAATAGCATCGTGTGCAGCGGAGCAGCGGAAATAGCCAGTAGATGAGGCCAGTTTCAGTGGGGAAGACAGAAGCAATCCGGATGAGAAATTGGAGGGGTGGGATGCCTGCAGATGCGCGACCGGCCCTTGCCAAACAGCCGGGGTAGCTTATTGCCCATGGACGAGCCGGGAGAGGTTTCTAGGACAACTGCTGGGCTTTGGGAGCGGGGAAAGAATGGAGCCAAATCTTAAAGTCAGATGAGGAGAAAATGAGTAACATCTGCTGAGACGTGTGAAAGAGCCATTTGTGCTCGCTGCAACCCGAAGGGTTTCTCGAGCGGCCGCCGCGGACGTGGGTCAGGCTCGTCGTCCCCGCACACATGCTGGCTGGCCGAGGGGGTCGTTAGGGGTGATTTATGTGCTCGTTACAGCCACAGCTCCGGACACTGCCCTGTGCTTCACCGCTGCATCCCCCAAGGCCTCCTCACCCGCACGGGGGGCTTTGCTTTGCAGAGGAAAAAGCTCTGTCCTTGACTGGAGGCTGCGGAGAGGTGAGGTCCTGGGGATGCCGCTGCTGTACATTTATTATAGTCACGGGCCATAAATAACAGGTTTCTGTCATTCTTCCCCTGCTGCCAGCAAGACACCACGGGTGCACAGGGCTGCCCTCTCCCCGTCGATGCTAAAGGTGAATTTCCCCTTGACTTTCACAGGGCAAATAACCTCCCTCCTTCTCCCACTCTTCCTATTTTAACGGATCAGCTTTTCGCCTCTAATTAGGCTGTTTTATGCGCCGCGGAACGTAGCTGGCAGCGTTCGAGTCGGAGGTAGGGAAGGGTCCAGAAGGATTGCACCTGTGGTAGCTAATCAGCAGGCGCTTCAGAGAGCTGCGAGGAGGGAAGCACGCAGAAGAGCGAGCAATTTGGAAAATGAGGATGAGCGGCCCTAAATTCCTACCAGCAATTATGTTTTCACAGCTGTGCTGCTTGCCCCAAATGCATAGGAATCAAGTCAAAACCCAGCTCCTTTAGCTCAAAGAAAATTAACCTTCATATTTAAACTCGGGGAGAAGCAAACTTACTCGTCCTTCAGATGAATAATAAAGCCTGGGAGAAAAATCCTAACGGCGAGTGATGTTGTAATTGCATTCTTTGAATTAAAAGTCTGTCAGTCCAAACAAAATACATAGAAATGCAGGCAGGGCAATAGATATATAATACTCGGAATAAAATTTGGCCTTATTATATTGTTTTCAGGGTGAAGCTATGCCAAAGTTAATCTGCTGTAATTGTGCCTACTGCCAGCTCCTAGTATAAATAGAGGAGTCAACCCCAGAGCTGTTGATACAATCCTTCCGTTAACATCTTGTTGCCACCATGGAAGGAGTCGGCCAGATCTCCTTTCTCAGGGATCAGACCAAGAGTTACTGAATTACTCAGTAAGTGGAAATTTTCTTTGAAGGCAGCCAGTGAATGTTTCTCTGCAGCTCTCGCTCTGCCAGTGCCGGTAAAGATTAGTGGGGAGGAGGAACGCAGGCACAGCTCCCTTTTTATCTGCAAGGGTTATTTGGAGTGGGCAATGAGTCCTGCTGGGCCATAGCTGGGTGGGATGGGGGTAAAGCTGCATGTTCAAGGTGGCAGGGTTTGCTGTGAGGGGTTAACAGGGGGCTGGGAGAGCTCCATTGTCCCTGGAGCTGAAGGCTTTGTGGTCCTCTCAACTCCAGCCCTAGGGAACTTGCTTTCTGGCTGGCTCTGCCCTGCCTGCTGCTTGCAGAGGGGAGGCAGCCTGTGGCTTGATCCCATCCTGCTCGGCACCCTTGGGTGCCTGGTGTGCCAGCATCAGTATCTCTGGCATACTCTCTGCACTCCTTCACATGCTCTTTGACTGTCTGTAAGAGATGCCAGATATTCTCTTGTGCTGTCTCTGTGATTTCCCTTACCCCTTTCCTTCACACGTGCTGCTTTTTGGAGGCTCCAGGTTTTTCTCTGCACAAGGTATTAAATTAGTGGGCCAGACCCTGTGCTGACCATGGGGTTAGGAAGGATGACTGGCAGGTGATGCTTTAGATTGGTGGGATTCTTCTGGCTGGAGGATCTCAAAGACCTTAGCAAAGCGTGACCTAATCCCATGGCAGGAGGCATACAACGCTGCTTTGGGGGTGTCCCAAAAAAGCTTGCCTTAAGTTCATGCAGTTTAAAAAGATGCTGGGGAACGGGGCAAATGGAGCTCTCTACAATCTACATGTGTCACGAATGTAACAGAAGTAAAGAAAGAAATAGTTTGACCCACATTCCTAAAGTTATTAAGCAGCAGAAGTGAAAAAAACCTCCTCTCCTACGTTTGATACATTTTTCCCTAAGTGACTATTACTTGGCTCTTTGCATCCAAAATAGGAAATTATCAAGATTATGAAATCCAAAGGAAATAGAGAAAGTGAGTAGGTAGGACAGGGTACTGAGGAAAAATTAAATCCTTCAGCAAACCTTGTCTCCTTGCATATAATGTGAAATATTCCAAGTTTGATCATCTGCACCTTATTTTATATTTTTTTACAGTTCATTGTTTGCTCCCTTGGAAAAAGGTGTAATTTTTTTTAGCCTCTCCCTGTGTGAGATCAGATGTTCAGCAGCTTTCTCCCTTCTCTTTCCAGGGGGCCGTGTTCATTTTGCTGTTTCCTGGGAACGGTACGGAAGGGAAACCCTTTCGCTTAAAGGCAATCTGTGGTTAGAAACAAAGGGTTAAAAAGTATCCCCTTGCCCATTACTTTTGTATATATTCAAGTTTAACTTCTGAATTCAGCTGGTTCTCCAGAGCATTGCCCAGGTCACCCTGGCTGTGACTGTAGGTACATCCCTGTCCCCCATGGACACCTTGACTCACCTCCTTGCTTTAGCAGGCACCCAAACCCACTGCTTGGGGAAGTAAAGCTGGAATCTGCCAAAGCATCTTGCTGTAGGAAAGATCTTAGAAATGAAAAGAAAAATGTTGATGATGAAGGGAAAAATTGCCCATCTGTGGGTTTATGTCTAATCCTCACTCTCTCTAGGTCCTGACTTGGTTGATGAATGGCAAGTTGATTGTATCTGTCCCCAAAGGATCTTGAAGAAAGAAACCAACATAAATTTATAAAGTTCTCTGTCTTCCCAACAGACTGAGAAAAATAGAGAGAAACCAACAAAGCCCACAGACATCGGGAAGGATTTATTTGCCCGTCTGTGTCTTTGGCGAGGTGCCCATCTCCTGCTGTCCCACTGATTGATCTCCAGCTCATTTGCAAAGCTGGAATCAGGAGCTGGGTCCTCAGGCATTTTCCTATTGCTCTGTGACAAGGGAGAGGACAGCAGAGCTGGACTCTTCTCCCAAAACACCTTGGGCGAGCCCAGGGGCCCTGGCATAAACCAGAGAGCATAGGAAGCAGGAGAGTGGACTCTGTTGCAGACAGGCCAGGGGAGCGTTCGGGAAGGTGTTGACACGTTGGCATCTCACTGCTTACCTGGGGATGCTGTGAGGGGACCATGATGCACCAAGCCCAAAGCATCATGCTGCATGTTGGGGAGGTGATAAAGTGGGATGAGCAGCTTAAGCCAGGCTTGAGCACTGGCAGCAAACAAAGTTCAGCTCCTGGTTTTTTTTTTCCCCCTTTAGTGGGAAAGCTGCATTCTCAGCTTTCTCATAGCATTAAACTCCCCTGGATGTTTTGAAGGATGGCAGTGTTGGAGAAGTCATGTTTTAAAACTGTGTGGCCTCATTTGAGGCATTTGAAGTCCAGAGAGCCTGGCAAAGTTTTGTCCCTAGCATTTGAATTCTGAGAAAGCCTTGAGAAGGGCAGAAGCCTGCAGCATATGGAAGATGCAGCATTAGTACCACTGTCCAAAAAGAGGGTGAAAAGGGGCTGTAAATCAGAGCAAGACGTGGCCTTGATCTCACTGCTGTCACAGACAAAAATCCTCACTATGTTCAAAGGAAAACTGATTCATCTCTACTCCATTTGTTCCTCCTTTCCCACACCTCCACTCAGGAGAAGCTGCTTTTTTACAACTGCGGTTTTAGGACACTCAGTAACGTGTGCGATCCCCTAATCGTCTGGCACCTCCTTATTCTTCCATTTAGGCTGTGGCAGACGTAATCCTGCCACTAGCAGAATGCAGCAGGCAATAAATTTACCCCGAGTATCAAAGCAGACGTTACAGTTTCCATAACTTGTTTGGGCTTGTTATGGTCGTCCACAGGCTCTCCACTACATTGGCACAAGTGCAAAATAGCCCATTGCATTTTAGAAAGAGTCTCTGGAGATGAGAAACGAGCAGTTTGGAGATGAGGATTAGTCCATCATGTGTGAACTGGCTGGTTTTTTTTTGCTTGTGTTTGTTGTGTGACTTGACCAAAGAGGTATTCTTGACAACAGATGGAAGATTAGTCCCAGGATCAACCAGAGGCTTCAGTGAAGATCATGGCCCATTGCACAGGAAGGATGCGTTTCACTATCCAGAAGATCTTACAGTCTAATTTGAGCCAGGAAACAGAAGGAAGGTAGATGAGGAGGAGGAGTGGGGGGGTGAAAGAAGAGATATAGCCTCCAGGAAAGTCATTAAGGAACACATGCCGTCCGGACTTTGTGTCTTTTTAAAGTATATTTTATCTCTCTCTTGATGGGCTTTGAACCTTTCTGAGTTTATTTAAGCTATTACAAATGTGCTGATTTAGGGAGCAAATAAGCCTTTGGGATCAAAGCAGCTGGTATTGTCAGAGGTATTGAGGGTGAAATAACACATTAGCAGAAGGAGAGCTGAGAATGAAAATGGAAAGAATATCCAACTTTGATATTTTGTTCTCTTTTGCTTTTAACCTTCTTCCCAGCTTAAGCCTTTTTATTTGAACAGGTATTAATTTTCATTGTGTGTGTCCCAGCAGTATAAATATTTAATGGTCCTAAATTACTGAATTGAAATACGAGATTAGTTCTAACCTGAAAGCTTTGTGCAGGATCCTCATATTTGGATGACTCCCACACTGCAGGGAGGAATATCTCCCATCTCTGCGGGAGAAGCATCTCAAGCTCTATTTTGAGTTCATTTCCTTTTTTTTGGTCTTGTTCAAGGCTCAGAAGGCATCAACACCTCTCCCACTCCCAGTCTTTCCGTTGCTATTTTCTGGTGACCTGCTGTGACATGCACAACGATGGCTCCAGGTGATCGGGAGGACCAGGGCACACAGGCTCATGAGCCTCAACACTGTTTCCTACCTGTAGCAAGCAGGCTTTGGAATGGTGCAGAGCATTTGGCTTGGAAAAATCCATGCAAATGTGGTAAATACAGGATATTTAGGTGTGCAATATGGCAGGGTCAACGCAAATAGGGTCCAGTGACTTGCACCAGTTTTTGTTATGCAGGTAGGCAGATGTTCCCATTCTCTTTTGCTTTTGCTCTTAAATAAGACACGGGAGAAATACCAAGTGGAGGAGCCATTGATTTTCAGAAGGCTAATGGGGAAAGTAATGGAGATGGCAGTACTTGGGTCCCCTGAAAATCAGGCCCTGACCTTACAAGCCTATATATAAATATAGGTGCCTACTTTCAAGCCCACAAAGTGGAAAAAATAAAAGAACTTAGTTATGACAATGTAAAATGACACAGTCTTAGTGGTGACCTGTCAGCATTGGGTTAACAGTTGGACTTGATGATCTTAAGGGCCTCTTTCAACCAAAGTGATTCTATGAGTCTATATATTACTTGGTAACAGTTTTGGGGATTGAAGTCAAAGCCCATGGGGTATCAGGTAGTCTCCCTTTTGGGGTTTGATAGCGGTTTACCAAGGCAATCAGCAGTACTAGGACAAAGGTTGGACTTGATGGCCCTGGAGGTCCTTTCCAACCATTATGATTCTATAATTCTACTGTTGGAGGGACATTTTCCAAGGTCCAGATTTGTCTCTCCTTCCTTTTTGTGTATTGACGGATCAAAGAAATAACAGAAACCCATCAAAAGTGAGATACCCAGCCACCTTCATCCACTGGCCATGGACAGAACAACACAGCTCAGCCACATCTAGCAACGAAAGAGCTGAGTCTGACGGGAAACAAACAGCACTCAAGGCGATTAATTAAATTTGTCAAGACATAACAACAAAAAGCACTACAGACAAAATGCAAAGCGAGAGATGATCTGAAGAAGAGACTCCTAAGCTCCAACCCATGGGAACAGCAGGTTTCTCAGGACTTTGGCACTCCTGTAATTAGAAGGTTTTGCTGAGCGAGACAGCTCAAGTGACGTCAGACCCTGCCCAGGATCCTCAACCTGTCTTTTAAATCCATCTCTGCTCTGGGAACGAGCGCTGCAAATGTCAAATGAGCTTAAAATATTCATTACCAAAACTCATCATCCCAGCCCCGAAATGTTCACCGTGATTTTTCTCAGTTGGTTTCACTAGAGTTTGGAGAGTCGCCAGCCGCGTTGTGCGATGAGCCACAGCAAGTCAATATTGACTGAGGAGTCAAAAATGAAAGTGGAAAGGACTGTCCCCTTTCCCTCATCCTTCATCCAAAAAGCAAGGTTTCGAAGAGTTATGTTCTAAATTTCCAATACTAATGTTCTAAAATCCTTTTACCCAAGTGACATTTAAAGTCTGCAGCTCACAAGTGTGATTTCACAGCATTAATACGGCACTGCCATTAGCATGTGGAAGCGTACGTGACATTCTGGTGCTCATATTCAGAGCGAAAATGGAGCAGATTCACAGCTCGTGTAAACTGCCGAGTCCCCTTTGTATGGCTCCCCTTTGATTTATGCAAGCTGAGACTTTGAGGCAGACTCGGTAGTCTGCTCTTCAGCCCCCTTTTTTTTTAATTAATGGTATCAAAGTGCATTCTCTAGAGTCAGAGCAAAGATATAACAACATTTCCAGCTAGCTGAAAGATCTAAAATATTGCTGAAAAAATTGTTTGCAGGCATTTCAAATGATAGTCTTTTTTTCCCCCTTCAAAAAGGAAAGAAAAAGTTCTTTTTCTGCTTAAAAACTTAATCTGGTTCTTCTAGAAAATGATGGAACCAAGTACAAAGAAAATCTTTTAATCACTTTTACTTCTTTTTAGAAACAACTGCCAAATGAACATTAATATGTTATTCAAATACTAATCTATTTCTGAGAACCTTTTTAGAAGAGTCCAAGAAAAAACTTCCCCCACTGCTAATGAGATGCTATTTGCTGGCTGTTTCAGATGGCTTTGGCTCGCATTCGGTACATGTTTGTTGTTTGGATTTACTCCGTGTTTTAATTAAGTCAGCTCACCTGAAAAAGGCTTAAATTGCAATTTTCAGCAAATTCATTTTCTGGCATCTCAACGGACAGGGCATTAATAAAAAAAAAAACCAAACCAACCTAAAAGCGGATGGGTAGTAAATGAGTAAATGCACTTTCAGCTCTTTTGGATGCCTAAAAATCCCTTCTTTTAAGAGGCTTTGACAAAGCTCAGGCCCATCAGGAGGTGATGGAGGGATGCTGGCTGCCTGGGAGCGATGCTGCAGTGCTGCCCTGTGCAGAGGGTGGCACTCGGGATGTGGCTTCAGCATGGGGGGAATTGCAATTGTTATTTTAAAAAAAAAAAAAAAACCCAGGCATTTATGTCAACGTTAAGAAATCCTCTGGGGGCAATATCCCAGATACCTGTTGGCCTTGGTCTGTAAATGAAAACAGTAGGAGCTAGTGGTTTGCACGCTTCTTCTCTCTCATCTTGTTAGCAAAATAAACCATAAATATTCAAAATCGAGGAGTCATGAGCAAACTCTCATGAGATGGGCTTAATAACTGTGAAAATAAATGGAGAGGGTGGTTGTCTTTTGATTTTGAGCCATCAGGCTAATGAGGTCTAGAATTCCACCATTCGACCCAAATGGTTTGAGAACACAGGATCTAATGCAACCTTGTTACTCCAGATGAAGAAATTAAAAGCAACTCTAATTGCTTGCAATGGGAGCAAGGTCCAGCAAAGCAATGCAGCTTCCTATGAGCAAGAAATATCCACTGGGACCATGCAATGTCCTCGTCTCCAGACTCTTCCATCTGGGAGGAAGAAGCAAATGGTTGTCACAGATTTCTGTTGCTGTAATTTAAGATAAAAACATTACAGGTACTTGATATGGCTTTGGTTGCAGCTCAAAACACCAAGTCCCTGTGAGGACTGGCCATCTAGGAGCTATCAGCAGGGGCGTGATGGACCAAATGACATCTTGACCTCTGCACTTAGACTAGCCCCTTTCTAGATAAAGGCACTTTGAATAGAAATTTGACTTTTAATCAGTCCCACCCTAAGTGATTCTCTATCCCATGAGAGGAAAGGAACTTGACTGACTCCAGGGTCCCTCCTGCCCCCAAATGTTGTCTGGGCTTGAATAAAGGAGCTATCAGCAATTTGGCAATTTTTATTCTGGTCATTTACTCCTTACAGTATCTGACTCCGCAGTACAGATGTTAAGGCACAGCTGTTTACCATTTTTTTTCTGGTCAGTCAGTCATGTGAATTGTCCCCTGATAGGTTCCGGTTTTGGGGTTTTTTTTTAAAGTCTAATGTCTGCTGGCAAAATCTCTTGGTTTTTTTTTTTTTAATTCACTTAATTAGTCACAGTGCCTGAGAAAAGGCATGAAATGCTCCAGCAAAAAGATGGATATGTCAGCTGTGGATTCCTCCCTGCCACCTTTGCTGTGAGGAGGCGTCTCAGCAGCTGTGTTAGAAACGTGGGCTTCTTGGCTGTGTGGTCCTACTTCTGTGTCCCACATCCCAGCTTGGATCTGTATGATCAATTGTAGCAGAGCCTCACTTCAAAGCCCCCAGTAAGTTCCTCCCCTGGGCTCATCCTGGTCCTGCAAAGAGGTACTGGAGCTCAGCATCCCGTGCTCCCCACGCTGAAACCAGTGAGCACCATCGCAGCATGTTGAGGTGGGAGTGGGAGCTTCTCCAGGCATTTGAGACCACGCAGGAATTATCACTTTCCAGGAAATACGTTTCAAGCGTGGTCCTTCTGCTGCTGGCTCCCCGAAGCCATGGGGAGAACCTGTTGCCGTATAGACGGGATGAGGAAGCTGTTTTGTGGGTTATGTCCTAAGCTGTTAAACCCTGGTCATTTATGAGACATCACGCTCCTGGCAGGGCTTCCCATGCTTGGGCTCCAGATGGTTCTTAGATCCCTTTGGGTCTGGGCAGGTTGCAGCATCCTCCCTTCTCTTGGCTTTCCTTGCCTGCTTTTGGGAGGTAGCTCCTAGAAATGGAGCCATGAGAACGAGGGAACAACGCTGCCTCTCCCCTACACCCAGCCCCAGCGTAGGTGTCCCGCTGCCCCCACCCTGCAGCCTCCCTGCTGTGGGTTAACTCTTCTCTCTCTAAATTCTTGAAAACCCAAGGGCCTGTCGCAAGTGGAAAAACTTACACAGCTCGCATGGTTCCCAGGCATCACTTGGGGTTTTGGTCGGTGTTTGGGTTTGAGGTTACCCAGCACACCCCGCTCCCACCAGGACTGTGGTGGCTGTGGGGCTTTTTGGCAACTCAGTAGGAATAACATACCCCAAACGGGCTTCTTTTGGAGTATTTCAGTTGGTTAAGAAAACATCAAATATTTCCACTCTGACTTTCAGTCTGTTTGGCCGCTTAATGACAGTGACTAATTATGCTCCTAGCAATGATTAAAACTTAAGCAGCTCAACCAGAGAAGCACTGTGATTATTGCCTTTCCACCACCGCCCCTCACTCCCAGGCAGGACACACTCTGTGTTTAAGCTTTTCTTTGACGTCACGTCTCAGACTGGTTAAGGGCAGGCAGCTTCTTCCCTCCAGGTCTGGGAATAAAGCTCACACATGCAGAGAATTTCTCTTTCTTCCATAGTTTAGTTGCAGAAAATCAGATTTACATCAGCTCAACAGTGAGTAGAAGTTGGGCTGCGGGTCCATGTGATACAGTGACGTGAGATATCATATGTCTGAGATCCCTGTGTAGGTTGATAGAGTTTTAGGTGACAGAATCACATACTGGTAGGGATTGGAAGGGATCTCTGGAGATCATCTAGGCCCACCCTCTGATATCAGTAGCTATGCTAAAAAAAAGAGAAAGGTTTTGAAAGGATTTTTTTTGGTGCCCTCTGCTGGGAGACAGGCTGGGAGAGTTGGGTGTGTTCAGCCTGGAGAAGAGAAAGCTCTGGAGAGACCTTCTGGTGGCCTTAAGGGGGTCTGTCAGAAAGATGGGCACAATCGTTTTAGCAAGGACTGTTGTGACAGGACAAGGGGTGATGGTTTGAAACTAAAAGAGGGAGATTTAGATTGGAGAGAATGAAGAAATTTTTGATGCTCTGGGTGGTGAGAGCCTGGCCCAGGCTGCCCAGAGAGGTGGTGGCTGCCCCATCCCTGGAACCATCCCAGGTGAGGTTGGCTGGGGCTCTGAGCACCCTGCTCTAGTTGCAGATGTCCCTGCTCACTGCAGCGGGGTTGGACTAGATGAGCTTCAAAGGTCCCTTCCAACCCAAACTATTCCATGATTCTATGGCTCTAAAGTGAAAATGAGCAGATAAAATCAAACGTATCATGTTATCAAACTCTTCCTGAAGCTGGGAGTGGGTCTGGGCAGGGTGGATTCTCTTCAGACCCCAGCAGCTCCCATGGCTTGCAGGGATGCTGGCTGCAGGAGTTGCTTCTGTGGCTGTGTAGAAAGTGGATGACTTCAAAGCAAGGGTGGGAACTGGTTCCCATGCAGTACAGATAAATCTCTCCCTCCGTGGCTGCGTGCAAGCATTGAAGGGTTTGGCACCAGGGCACGGCAAGGCTTCACTGATACGGCTGAAAGGAGGTTAAGAACAAATTTTCTGTCTGCTGATGGAGCGTGTGTTCACAATTCCTCGTTTCCTACTGCTTTTAACAGCTTCCCAGGAACGTACTCATCCTCTACAGAGTGTTAATCTCCTGTTGCCCATTTTCCAAGGGTTTATAACTGCAATCTGTTTGTAAACTGCTTCTCTTAAGTCATGATAGACTTGACTGAAAAGGTGATTTAGAAAGAATTTCTTGATTAAAAAAATATTGTGGCAGACAGATGCTAAACAGGTGGTAACCAGAGGGAAGTCTGCTTTACCAGTAAGAAATGAAATTGTTCCAGCAATCCAGTGAAATCCTGTTACAGTGCTGGGGTTGACCAAGGTAGGAGTAAAGATCCTCAATTTTTCTTTAAATAGCAGTTTGAATTTCTCACATAGTAAATGGGAATGTCCTTTCTGTGCCAGGAGACAGGTGAGGATGGGATTTAGAAGAGTTAATCACTTCTCTTAATGAAAGGACACAAGAAGCTCTGTCTGTTAAACCACCAGGCTTCTTGTATCTGCATGTGCTTCTCTTGGCTGCCTTTGCTCCCCATAGCTCTCAACTGTGGGGCTGGGGTAAATTTGGGCATCCTTATGGTGCCTAAATATGGTACTACTGACCCATGCATTGGGGTATTCACAGGGGTCAAATCCTTCTGGCCTTGTCCAAGGTATTTGTCCTACAGCTTATTGCTTCTCCTTAAAATAGCTGCAAGGTTCACTCCCTGCCCAGCTCAGCTTGCTTTCACCATGTGGGTTCCCCAGCAAAGGCAGGACCAGCTCCCCCTCTGCAGCAGCGTGTCTGTGTGTCCTTCCTCCCATCATGGGTGGTGCTTGGCCCCTCTGTGTGTCCCCATGGCTACAGCTGAGCCTCTTTGTTCAACCTTGGGTCATTTTCCACTTTCTAGACCTCCGCTGTGTGATAAATCCCATCAATGTGGCTTCCCAGCTCAGCCCTTCATTGGTATAGGGACTGTTCTAGTGCTCCCAGCTCCCAGCCCAGGGGCTGAAGGTCTTCTCCAATGTGGGGGATCTCCATGCCCCCACCAGGAACACGTTATGTTTCCTAGTGGTTATGCAAAAAATACAACCAGAAATCATAAGCTGTATGTCACCCCAGTCCATATGTCGTCACACCAGTTCATCTTTACTTTTTAGAGGAGGTGTCAGACATCCCAGATGTGACCCCTCCAAACTGCCAATAAATCATAAAGTTATTCTCCGTTACGTGCAGCCCCTCATATTAAAGAAGCTGCTCATAGTATCAACTCTTTAGCTTTTATTCCTTTGGTTTTCTCTGTATTTTAGTTCTAATTTCCAGTCCAAACTCTCTGCCTAGATTATCTACTCCAACCTGGCTGGAAATTTCAGGTGCTGCTGAAACCACCCATTTCTTTGTCCTAGTGAATACAGGGCACGTTCCTGGAACTACTGTAAAGAGCAAAACAGGGGAACACTGTGGGCACACAAAGGAAGAAAAATCCTGGAAGAAATTATGGCAAAAGAGTGAGTCTTCTGGTACCCATTAAAACCTAGTAATTCTAATGAAAGGAAGAGGGATTTTCCCCTTGTGAAGTGAAATAAGCATTCAGAAATGATTTGTGTGTATGTTTACACTTAAATTTAGAATTTTATTAAGTACGTTGTTCAAAGGCCCTTTAGTTCCCAGGGTAGTTTGGTTACAGTCTTCTCTTGAGAAAGAACATCTCTGCAAAGAGCACAGTTTCTGAAGCTTGCTTTGCTCAGTCTTCACTTTGCAAATACTACCAAATATGCTGTGATGTTTGGGATATGTAGCAGCAGATCTTTCACTCTTTAATTACTGCTGTGGTCTCGGTAGATGCGCAGCATCTCAGAGTTGAATTTTGAGTGTTTCTGTGCTAGGTTTGTGGCACAAACAAATATGGATAGTCGTGGGGCAGGTGAGGAAGATCCCTGCCTGCTGCCCTGCCACGGGGCTGGGGGATTTCCAGCTCGGAGGATGCTCAGCAGCCTCCTTTCAGACCAACTTTCCATTGGAAATGATGCTGCAGCTCTGCTGGTTTTCTCATTTTGAGTCTGACTTAAGTCTTCAGAGAGTGTAAATGCCCATGCCCAACCCAGACCACACCAGCTGCAGAGCTGGACTGGTCCCAGCTTGCTCTGCCCTATCTCCTGGGGTGCCCAGGCTGTTACTGTGCTTTGCTGAGGTTTTTCCCTGTCTAACCCATATTCCTTGCAAATGAAGTGCCCAAGGGCTTTTTGTTGAAGCCTAAATCCAAAAAATTCTGTGATGTATTCCTCTTAGGAGGTCAGGTTTCAGACAAAGCTGTCTTTGTGGCAGGACTTAGGTTGGATACAGGTTTTTGAAACAGCCACAGCATTTTTTTTTTTTGTGCAAGTCTATTTAAGAAGCTATTGCAGAGTAGTTTTCGTGCAAGGCAAGTTACCGCCTTTTATGTTGCTCGTTTCTTGATTAAAAAAGGTACTTTTGTGCATCTTGAAATACTCCCTGGACTAGAGAGGAGCTTACGCTAGAACACGTGCATGCTGTGCTTTGAGGTAGTAATGCTCTGGTCCATGCAATTAAAAAGAAGCTACCATTTCTGAGCATGTTTGCTTTTCCTGAGCAGAAGGAGGACTCTCTGCTGCTATTAGAGTGGCAAAAGTAACCATTAATATTATCCTGGCCCCACTCCAAGAGTAAAAATCAACTCAGGTTGGTGTCGTTGAGTCAGTAACTGTGTCATCTGAGTAATTGCTAGGATCTCAGGTTTTATTCCTATTCTTTGTGAATCTCTTGAGTTTTAATCTTCAGGTGCATCAGACTGTGCTTCCCTATTGATTTTTAAGCCGGGAAGATGGAGAGATGTAATTTTAAGAAGCGTAATCAAATAACTGATCAAAATTAATTGCCTCCCTTCACATACAGTAGTCACATAATATCCTTAAGTTGACAGTAGCATGAAGATGTTATCTGTGGTTTTGAACTCTGGCGTGTCCTCATCCTTCCCCTCTCAGAAGTGTCTGGTGGGTGTTTTGCAGGAGGTGGTGGGGATGGGGAAGGCAAGTCTGGCTTAGGCAGCGAGGATGAAACATTTGCTGGCTGTGGAGGAACGGAGTGCTAAAATAAAAGCCAGACACCAAACCAGCGGCATTCACGCTCCCAAAGTCATTTGCTGACTTTGTTTTGGAAGGAATAACATCTTTCCACACAATCCGTGTAACCAGTTTGGTTCTACCTCCAGTAACACTGGTTTCACTGGCAGACCTGACTTACCAGGTAACTTGGTGCCCAAAGCAGAGTGCTCTAAAGTGCTCTCCCAACCCAGGAGGATGTTGCTCCTCAGCCATGGGCACATCTTCAGGAAAGAAAAAAATAAATAGGCCAAATTTCTGGTTGGTGGCTCTTGCTCACAGAGCCATGCCTGTGCCTGTGCAGATCTTCAGCTTCCCCTTCCCTCCAGCCCTCCATGAAGGATTTCTTAAGGCATTTGTTAATGTCAGATGTCCTGAATGTTAGGATTACAGTAATGCGCTAAGAAGCCTGGAGTAACACTTGTCCCTAATTAGCTCATTTAGTTGTTTGACTGAAAAATCAGAGCACTTTCTGCCTTCTGCAAATAGATGAAAGTGTTCTTCTGCAAAGGCGATCACAGAAAATGCTTTTTTAAATAGTGTCTAATCAAAAATAAGTTACTCTTTAATAAAAGTAACAGAAACTATGTTTCATTGGAAACAGCCAGTGCTGCATAACCTACCTTGAGCGTTTTTTATCTGCATATTACAAAGTGCTTTGAAAAAAAAAGGAAAGATTATTATAATCCCCATTTTATGGGTAGGGGAAGACCATGAAATGAGTCGTTGAATTGTTCTCGGGGCACTGATAGCACAGGGAACAGATCCCAAATACCGTAAGGTGTCATCCACATTTTCCTTGCCAGTGTTCCTGCCTGCAGTCCCGCATTATTTGGTACCTTTGGAAGCCTGTCTCACTGGACTACACAGTATTTTAATCATGCATGAGCCTTTATCTCTTTATTTAACTCCATTAATAATGCAGTTTCTCTTTTTATTTCCTCTTTATTCCCTGTGATGACAGGGAAGGGTCTGAGTTATCTTCACCTATAAACCTCTTTGGCACGTGGGCTCACACTGAGTTCACTCGTGTGAAATCCCCTGGGAAATTCCAGCTGTGGGGGCTGGCATCACAACCATGGTCCTAGCCCTCTGCAGAGACCATCCCGTGTCATCTGAAACACCATCAGAACCCAGATGGATAAATTCAAGCCGGTTTTGACCCATGTCTGATTTAAATGCAAAGCATCATAAATGGTTTAAAGCCATTCCTGCACGTGTTTAAGCTTTACCATGTGAGCAGTCTCGTTGAAGGCGATTACTAACAATGACATGGCTTTCTTCTTTATTCGCTGCTGATTTCTGGTACAGGGTGTAAATGACTCTTTTATTGCCTTTGACACTGAAATCCTTTAGCCAGCCACTAAAGAGGCATCATATTAATGGATAAATGCTGCTTGATTGGAGGGCGTTTAATTTTATGATCCCATTAAAAATGAGAGATATGTCAAATATTTGTGCCTACTGGACAGAACGTATTATTCCGCTCTAAGGTTTCCAGTTTCATTTTTTTGTGAGCAATTGGGCAGAAGCACTGATGTAAAGCAAACAGATGCTCTTCAGCTGTACTTTTCCATAAATGATTTTGTTCTGTTTTGGTTTTTTTTTTTTCTTCTTTGGTTCCCCTACCAGGCATATCAAGTTCAAAAGAAAATGTTGCCTTTCACTAATGAGAAGATTAATCGCATTCGCATATGCAGCAGACTTTGTCAGTTCTGTTGAAAGTTTGATGACCTTTAAGAGACAAAAGTTTTAGTGTGCCCGAAATAAATAATTCATCCTTCACAGATTTGCCCTCCGTATCCATCTGCTTAAATCTGAAGCACGCTGATTAAAGCGCCTGAGTGCAATTAACTTCATACCTCATTGAGATAAAAAAATCGCTATTTTCCTATTGTGCTTCATAGCACAGTTGCTCTTTAAAAGATATAAATGATCCGGGATACATGGGGGCATTTTTACTCTAAGTTACATCCAGCTCTCCATAACATGCTGCAAAATCTCACACAACGTTCTGGATTTCTCTTTTCCATTCCTTTTCCAGCACTGAAAGCTGAAATGTGTAACTAATCCTCTTACAAAATCTCCAAAATCGTCATCTTCAAATGCAGCCGGAAAAATTTACCTCTTTTCTCACATCCAGGGAGGAAAAGGTCACCTAGGTGAGTGGCAAGATGTGATTTACTTTGACTGCTGCAATTTTTGATGCTGCTGGGCTCCTTCTATTGACTGAGGAACTGCGTCCGTTCAGTCTGGAGAGGAGAAGACTGAGAGGGGATCTTATTCATGTCTATAAATATCTGAAGGGTGGGTGTCAAATGAAAGGAACCAATCTCTTTTCTCTAGTGCCCAGCAATAGGACAAGGAACAATGGGTATAAACTTGAGCATAGACAGTTCCCCATCAACAAGAGAAGGGACTTCTTTACTGTAAGGATGAACAGAGCCTGGACCAGGCTGCCCAGAGAGGCTGTGGAGTCTCCTTCTCTGCCTACTTTCCAGACCCACCTGGATCTGTTCCTGTGTGGGCTGCCCTGGGTGATCCTGCTCTGGCAGGGGGGTTGGACTTGATGATCTCTAGAGGTCCCTTCCAACCCCTGACATGCTATGATTCCATCTATGAAGGCTGCAGGCAGCCAATTGCCAAGAAAACCTGTTGCCCCCTTCTCTCCCCTTTGCTGTGCCCACGTTGCTGGTTTCTCACCCCACCTGTTGCCCTTTTGGGTCTCAGCCCAACTTTTGCAAATAATAATGCTCACAAATAACGTCGGCTACGAGTGTGGCCGAAGGGACCACTTGCGAGGTGGAACGTGTCATGGTGGGTGCTGGTCCACATCCCAAAGCTCACTCAGACCTCGTGGCTCCCCTCCGGCCATCGGCTTCAGGGGGATGTGTGTGATGCCTCCTGCCCCGACCACATGCAGATAAATAAGCTGATTATAAAATAGCCGAGCAGATGGTCTCTTTTGTTGCTACCTGTGAAAATAAGTACAGTCCTCCTATAGCCCTGGGAGGAAGGAAACAACTCAGCGGACATCACACAGCTCTTAGTTTATTTAGGACACTCTCTCAAAGAAATGCTGAATGAATATTGCAGCCATTTAAATTAATCTTTCCTGGCCCCCAGATGAAACCAGACCGAACTGGCACCATGTCACCTTGTTACTAGAGAGAACAAATATTCCCTCTGGCAAAAATTCTCCTTCAGGCTTGAAAAAATGTTGGTTTTTTTTTTTTTCATGCAGAAATTGAAAATAGTCTTAAATGCTCTCTAGATTTAATGGCGCTTGTTCTAAATGAAACAATGAAAATGAAAGAGGAAATAATAAGGGATTGATGGTTTTTTAAAGGTGATTTACAGACAAAAGGAAATCCTAGAGATTAGGAAGTTGTTTAAATACCAGCGACAGTCAATTATGGAAACGTTCCAAAATCAGAGATTAGAAAAAAGCCAAAACCCACGATATGAATTGCAAAGAGCAAAGCCATGAAGGAAAGAAAGGTATATTCAAAAAGAAAAAAAGCATCCAGGCAAAGAAAACCAAAGAGCCTCTTAAAAGCAGAAACAAGACACCTGCTTTTCTGGCAGTTGCCAGCAACGAGGAAGACTCCACCTGCCAAACCCAATTTTTACCATCAGTAAATCACCACGCGGATAAAATAACAGGATGTTGGAAAGGAAACAATTTTCACTAATTAGCGTGTCAGATACCTCTCCTACGCACTCAGCGCTCGCAGTATTGAGCAAGAGCTCAGAGTTCACTCCAACTTGGTGGCAATAAACTTTTTTTCCCATCCAAATGATGCACCTGCTTTTGCCTGGGGTTATGAGGTGGGGTTGGCTCCTGTGGAGAGGGTGGGGGATGCAGATGCCCATAAACCAGCTTGGCTTTCTGGACCCCACCACCTTGGGTGCCAGCTGAGGAATTGGTGCTGAGCACGCAGCATCACTGATAGGTCAGGGAAAGCTGGGTGGGAAAAAGGATCTTGAGCTGATGAAGCCTGTCCCTTCTCAGTAACGAAAGGGAAATCTTAAATATTGCAGGAATAATCAAATGTGGTGAAAAAATTGAGAGCAGTTTGGTTGTACGAGGATCACCTCTATTAGCATGGCATATATACTCATGCTCTAAAATACTTAAGCTCAGAGCACATATGAAACCAAAAACCAACAGACACCACATTAATACAGTTATGAGATGGTGGAATATGTCATAAAATAAATCAGCTAAATTGAGAGCTGAGTTTTGAGCCTCTGGATCATCTTAAAGTCTGTGATGTACGTGAAGAGTCGGTCTCATGGCTTTTGTTAAATTTAATAGGAGTGTTATAGCTGAAATCCCTTGCATTGCCTTGGAAATGTACTGCGTGGTGTCGGGGTTGTTTCCTGGAAACTGTCAATGGTCAGTGGTTTTGGTTTTAACTTTATAAAAATACTATCATGAGCCCTTGTAGCCTGTGCTGTTTGCTTGGCATAACGTGGGCTGAACTGCGGGTAGAGCAACGTGAAGTTACCCAGAGGTGGGGCAATTTTGGGATTTCCCAAGGAAAGACACCACTTTGTTTGGCAATATCTGAGAAGTTTAATTGTTTGCCAGCGTTGAGTTCAAGTGTATTTGTGAAAAGGAAGAGCAGATGAAATAAAAACCTAATCACAGTCATATACTGACATCCCAGGGATGTAAATTCAGTGAAGGTGCCTCGTGAGGATCACAACCTGCAGTTAAGGTATCCTTCAAATAAGTGCATAAAAAATGAAGTAGATCTCAGAGGTGTGTGTAAGGGAATGACCCCCTGAATGATACTACTGGGCACAGTCCTGCCCTTCTCTGCCAACCCGTGTCAGGATGAACCAGGAAGAGAAGTGAGGTCTGTTGCTTTTAGTGACAACCTCACCACACAGTTCCTGCTGCAGTGAACTTGGGGCTTGATGTTTTAATTGACTGGCCAGAAACAAGCCTAGGAAAGGTAACAAGATCTCTCTTTGACTCCTTGATCAGTGACAGGATCCCAAAACATATTTCATTCCTGTGTATCATCAAAGTTACAGTCAAGACCTTATGAAAATTACAGCACAGATAATACATATTTAATAGTGTTTCTTTAATAGATAGGAAACCATAAACAGTTTCCTAAGATACATAAATTAAATGGAATTTCCAGCTTTGACATCTTAATAGGGTACAATGAATAGTTTGGCATAGTGACAATGTCTTTGTCAAGATAGGCAGTGCTGGGATGTAGTTGCTCTTTGAAAGAGTTATTTAGTAGTTTTCCTGTCTGAGGCTGTATCATGTGTTTTATGGAGAACAGTGGAAGGTCTTGTTAGGGCAGTTTATCTGACTTGGCTCTTGGGGCTTTAGCCTGTCACCAAGATCATTACCATGATACTTTTCATGTGATTCAGCTCTGTTTCTCTGTTTTACATAGAAAACCAAGGTCTGACTCCTATCTCACAAACAACGTTAGGATGACGGGCTTAGTTGTGTGTTGGAGGAAAGACCAATTAGCCTCTTCTCTTATGGTAAAGTTGTCTTCTGTAATAATCTAACTAAATAAAGTATAACTACCTGTCAGGGAGGAAGTTTTAATTGCCTACTATTCACCCATAATTTCTTAATATCAACGTCAAGAATAAATCCTTGAAAATGAGGCTTCACATTTGTACGTGATTATTCCTGTGCCTGTTTGCAGACGGCAACTGAAATAGGCTGTGATTCATCACGAGTGAAGTTTGAATTAATTAGAGAATCCCTGCTCTGCAGTGGCCACCCTGTTTTCCTCTAGATACTCGATGGTTTCGGGCAGATAATGGCTGTTGGCACAGACAGTGGTGCAACAGACCCATAACCAGGTTTTTCCACTTTCTCCAGAGACGAGGCTGTGTTGCAACCCTGCAGGGTGTCGTAACACGGAGAAGCCCCAGGAATGCGGACGGGATGTTTTTCATAAGGCAGTTTCCATCCTGCCATCTTTTGGTGGTTAATGGCAATTTTCGGTGTAAACAGAGATCTATCTGCACCAAGGCTTGGAATGGCTTGGCTGCTCACGTCTTGTATCTCAGCAAATTAAATAACATCCCAAGCCCCAGCAAGCTGGATGGGGCTGCAGGCTGTGGTGGGTAGAAGGCAGTGGTCAGTGTCCCAACAGAGAGACCATCCCTGTGTCTATAGAGATGCTCAGGACCATAGTTAAGCATGGGAAGGTCAGTGGCCTTAAGGAAACATGATCAGAGCTTGGAGCCTGCCCAGACTCTGCTCCTCCATGTAACATCAAGCAGGTACAGCCCCTTCTGGGAAAGGGAAAGCAGAAAACAAGAAAGAGTTGTGCAGGTACCATCCCTCTGTGCACCCATAATAATCTTGGAAGGTGCTGCCTGGGTAATAATGTAGCAATTAAAAGAAGATATTGGTATTTAATTAAACTTGTCAATCAACCAGAAATAAGCTTTCCTTATCAAGAGGAGCTGGATTTGAGTTTGCCCCTTGGAAATGAAGGTTAAAGACTCTCGCGGAGTAAAACTTTAAATAAAAAAGGGGGATTTGGATTAAAACATGTGAGGCAGAGAGAGAAAGGTCCTCAAAAATCATCTGAGTATGATTCACAGGAGGAGAAGAATGTTTCAGGGGATCAGATTTTTTATTTTTAAAGAAAAGCTATGTGGTGCTAAAGCTCATGGGCAGAAGAATCACAGGCGGGTTTTATATGAGGCTGGGGTGTCTGTTCAATCCACTTTCCTGCTCTTGATATTTAGTCATTTCAGATATTCAAAGTCTGGTCAGAAAGTGCATCCACCATGGGGTATTAGCAAGTCTGAGGGATTTGGATGCTTGACTCTCATAAATTTAGATAGCAGAGGAACAAATGGCTCTTTTGAAAGCTTTGAAAAAAAAAATCCACTTTCTTGTCCCTTTGTGGCTGTGTCAGTAACACAGAGGATGCTGCTCTCCTGCATCTCCTGCCTAAACCTCAGAGCCCTTCTCCTGCCCCGGCGTATCTGTGCCAGGACCTGCTCTGGGTGCCTGGGACTGTCTCCTGGTAAATCAATGCTCAGACCTGTGGGTTTGGGTTTTTTTTTTTTGAGACTTGTTGCCAAGACACATTGATTTTCATGGCATCAACTCCTGATCCCTGGATGGCTTCTTCATCCCAACTCAGGTATGTCTCCAAGGGTTGGTGTCTTGGGGATTTGTAGTAAAATCGCTTCCATTTTTACCAAGTCTCTTTTCCTAAATGTGGCTGAACCATTTTGGATGAAATGGGAAAAAAAAAATACTAAGGCTCAGGAATGGAGAAGAGAAAATGTTCAACACAAAACCTGACATTTGGAAATCGTATAGAAAACCAGCAAAAAGCATGGCCATGGTGACCAGCCCATGGCAGCCTTCTCTTGTCACCTACTGACTTTGGACCAGGCTCTCTGAGAGTAAGCTTGTGATGAGAGGAATGTCATGATTTCTCCGATAAAAAAGACCCCAAAATATGAAGTCTTTGTTGAGAACACTTGGGCACACTCCGTTTTATAGGTTGCTATCTGCTATCTTAAGCTTCATTTGAGATTTTATTTCCTTTTTGCTCCCCGGTCACTAATTACATTTGTAGGTGAGGGACTGGAGAGGAGACAGGAAGAATAAGGTATTTTTAATCCTAAAGGAAGTTTGACAGATGTTTGTTTTGTGTAGTTAGAACTTCTCGGCATGAAAAAAACCACCAACCAACAAAAAAAATACATGAAAAAAGATTTTCTGATCTTAACAAGAAAGCTTTTTCTGTTTGTTGGACTAATATGTGTAAGTCACCAAAGTCTCGTTAAATGAAGCCTTGACTCTCCATCCCAGACTCCACCTGTAGCTGCTTGAATACTTCGTCATTTCATTACCTGTCTGCATAATTGTGGGTGAACAGACAGGAGGATAAAATGATTTTATTTGGATACATCACTTGTGACAGCCATAATCCAGTTAGATGCAAACATCCAGGTTCAGCACCAGCCTCACCCTTTGAGGAGAAGAGTTTTACTTGGCAAGGGAGGGTGCCCGAGCCAATGACAGGAACGAGGTATTTGGATATATGATGGGTGGCACTTGAAAGTACTTTTTTCTGTGATGAGTGAAGATAATTGATTTCCCTTTAAGCCACCACTGGAGTGAGTCTGGGCTCTGGGAAATTCAGTGAGTTAGGCAGTGGTGGTCTAGTGCTACACAGGGAATACTGGGGAGGTAAAAACCCCAGAAGCACTTGGGAAACGGGACCAAACACTGGACATCTGAGAATATTCCACCTCTGACTCTGCTCCAGTCAGAAACCTCCTTACAATACCATTTGTTTCAGGGGAAATAGGAAGATGTTGAGACTATACTCGGACAAATCATAATTCATGAGACTGTGCTCTGCTCTGTGCATTAACTCAGAACACCAGTAATTGCCAGTAGGTAAAAGATAAAATAAATTGCATTAGAATAAAGAAGATACAACCTAGCAATTACTCTTTTTAATATATATACATTTATTTATTTTTTAAGTTTGATTCTGCTAAATAACTTCCTGGGCAGTTCAGGATAGTCTGTCTCTGTTGTGCTTTGTGGCAATTTGAGTTTGGCTCCTGGGTTTGGCTCTTGCGTCGCTCCACATGCATCAGTCCTTTTGCACAGAAATGCAGGATTACACCTGGGCTGACTTTCAGCTCCAGGGTTTGATGGTTTCAGTCTGGAAAAGAGAAGGCTCCAGGGAGACCTTATTGTGGCCTTCCAGTATCTGAAGGGGGCTACAAGAAAGCTGGGGAGGGACTTTTTAGGCTGTGGGGCAGTGATAGGACTGGAGGGAATGGATTAAAACTAGAGATAGGTCAATTCATGTCAGACATTAGGAAGAATTTCTTCCCCAGGAGGGTGGTGAGACACTGGCACAGGTTGCCCAGAGAGGTGGGGGAAGCCCCATCCTTGGAAGTTTTGAAGCCCATGCTGGCTGGGGCTGTGAGCAACCTGCTCTAGTGGGAGGTGTCCCTGCCCATGGCAGGGGGGTTGGAACCAGATGATCTTTAAGGTCCCTTCCAACCCTGACAACTCTATGATTCCATAAAACAAGGCTAAATGTAGGGAAATGTTGTCTGTAGGGTGGCAGTGCAGCTCACTGTACACTGGAAAACAGATCTGCTGCCACTCCAGAATTCTTCCAACTGGGGGATGTTGAAATCTGTGTTCTGAATTCTTGGGTATTCCTACAGCCTGCCCAAAAATACAGCTTTCCATGGAACAAACTGGCAAATATCACAGGGCCAACTGCAATTTCATAAGAATGTACTGAATGGCCAGTGTCAATGGAAAAGTACTTTAGATGCTGCCAGAGATATTTTGAAGCAGAAATGAAGAAAAAGAAGAAAGAATAAACACCCTCCCAAGCAAATAATTTCCTATCTACTTATAGTTCCTTAGTACTTCCCTCTGAAAAAATTACAGGAATCAAAATCAACAGATGTAATTGAAGCCATATTAGCAATAGGGGTGAATGCTGCCAGAGCACGCAGTGGTAGGTGCCACCCAGCACGATGAACGGTGTGAACTGGGCTGGAAGGTTGAGGACTTACTTTTAGACTTTCTTCTTGCGTTATTCTTGTGCTCAGTTATTGGTTTCTCTGTTAAGTGAATTGCCCACCCCCCCCAGAATCATGGGGTTTTTCCTCATCGATCTGCCTGGATGTGTTTCTGGATATTTCTATTGTATCATCTGTGCTCAGTACAAAATTTGCTCATCAGAAAGCTACATGAAGCATTCAGCTTTATTGCTGAGAAGATTGTTTGTTTTCTGTTGTGATCTAAGCTGGAAGGAGGGATTTTTCCCTGTAGAAACTGCACTTTAAAGTCTGTCAAAGCATTTTGATGGTGTTTGTGAAGGGCTCAGCCCAGGACTGCCCTCAGGACCCACACAGGAGGAGAAACAGGCTGCTCCTCAGCTCCCTCCAGACCAGAGAGCTCTGCTTTGAGGAACCAGATTTTTTTCCCTCGTTGTGGTGCTCACAGTTCACCTTTCTGCTGGGAGGTTTTGTGATGCACCAGGATACAGGAGGGATCTAGGGCTGGCTTTGTGAGGGCTGAGGCACTTTGCTCTGGTTCTCATTATTTGCTCTGACCTCATTAATGTTTATAAATATGTAAAAGGTGAGTGTCAGGAGGATGGAGCCAGGGTCTCCTCAGTGACATCCAATGATAGGACAAGGAGCAATGGATGGAAGCTGGAATATGGGAGGTTCCACATGAATGTAAGGAGACATTTTTTCACAGTGAGGGTGACAGACACTGGAACAGGGGGGTTGTGGAGTTGTCTTCTCTGGAGACATTCCAAACCCACCTGGATCTGTTCCTGTGTGACCTGCTCTGGGTGACCCTGCTCTGGCAGGGGGGTTGGACTAGATGATCTTTCGAGGTCCCTGCACATTCTGTGATTCTGTGGTTCACCAGCCAAAGAAGCAGGGATATAGGAATCTCTCCCCACCCGGAGAGAACAGCAGCTCCTCTCTGTCCTCAGCAGGAGAAGCAACACTCAACGCTCCCTTTGTGGCCACTTGCACGTTCAGCTCCCATTCCTCTCGCTAGATATTGTGTCTTCATATGGAAAGTCTGGAAGTGAATCCCACAGCCTAGGCCAGGCAGCCAGTAGTCTGCAGGCACATACAGACTTTCCTTCTCCAGTCACATGTTGTTTTTCTTTGATAATTTTTTTAGATGCGTCTGTGTTTGCTTTAGGACCGAGACCAGAGCTATGTACTCTTCAGCAGACGCTGGGGCTGATCCTGAGGTCTTCCATGTGTTGTTTTCATTAGCATCCTGGTTGTATCCTGGAAAAAAAAGAAATATCCACTGTTAGAAATACCATGTGGCCAACAGGATCATACATTTGTATTATACAACCCAGCAGTAGGGTTCCCCTTTCTGGGAATTCTTTGTTCTAGAAAAGTAGTGCCAAGGCAGTGAGATTGATTTATGTCACCGATGGAAACCAAACACTCATCCCAACATTTCACAAACAGAGAACAGCTCCAAGGGCCTTGGTACAGAGGTGACTAATGCTGCTGTCCCTGAGCCCCGCAGCTCCCTCCCTCTGCACCCAGGCATGGGGAATGGAGTCAGGACACACCATGCTGTACTGCATGGGGTCCATTACCAGGTCAGGCTGGTTGTCCTGCTTGTGAGTCTCCTTTTGGAGAGCACTGCTGCGTGAAGTGACCCAAAATGTTTTTAGGAAGCACAGGAACACAACAGAGCCAAAGATGTGGAGTTTTAAAAATAAAATAATAACACACACACACCCCTGCTTGTAATGTGGGAAAGTAAACTGGGGGGGCATATGCTTACCTTGGTCCTGCAGCTGGGCCACAACAACCTCCTGCAATTCTACAGGCTTGGGGAAGAGCAGCTGGAAAGTTCCTGATGGTAAAGGACCTGGGGATGTTGGTTGACAGGCAGCTGAATATGAACCAGCCTGTGCCCTGGTGGCCAACAGCATCCTGGCTTGGATCAGCACTGCTGTGGCCAGAGGGATTAGGGCAGGGATTATGCCCCTGGACTGGGCACTGGGGAGGCTGCAACTTGAATATTGCGTTCAGTTTTGGGCCCCTCACTCCCAGCAGGACATTGAGGGGCTGGAGCATGGCCAGAGAAGGGCAATGGAGCTGGGGAAGGGGCTGGAGCACAAGGCTGGTGAGGAGCAGCTGAAGGACCTGGGGTTGTCCAGCCTGGAGAGAAGGAGGCTGAGGGGAGACCTTCTGGCTCTGACAGCTCCTGACAGGAGGTTGTAGGAGGGTGGGGTTGGTCTTTTCTGACAAGTAACAAGCAATAGTACAAGAGGAAATGGCCTCAAGTTGCACTGGGTGAGGTTTAGCTTGGACAGGAGGAAAAATTTCTTCCCCAAAGAGTTGTAAAGTCCTGATCCAGGCTGCCCAGGGCAGCACTGGAGTCACTAGCCCTGGAGGGCTTTAAAAGCCATGTAGATGTGGTGCTGAGGGATACCGTTTAGTGGTGGACTTGGCAGTGCTTGGTTAATGATTCGACTCAATGATCTTAAAGGTCTTTTCTAACCTAAACAATTCTATGATCACACGTATAGACACTGAGCTCAACCTAATTGGATCAAGATGTGGTGCCTGCATCTCTGAGAACACCACATGTGCTCCTTTTATTTAACATAGTCTCATCTTAACTTATAATATCAGGGATCAAAATATTCTAGGTGATCACAGAGCAGCCAGAAGAAGCTGTTTACTGTCGGGTTTCCGTTCCCTCTGCCGAAAGGCGTCTGTTGTGTGGCCAGGTCGAGCCGTCCCCGCTCCCCAGAGCCTCGGCTCCGCAGATGAAAGGGGAGGGGCAGGGCTGGCCACAACCCAGCAGCCACCAGATCAAAGCCCTGTGCACATCTGCTGGGGTTCAGTGGGGTCTCCCTCCACCAGGCACCGGGGACTGCCTGGGCTCAGCCACGGTGTGAGCTCCGCCTGCCACGACAGAAGGCAACCGCAAAGCCAGCCGCGCGTTTCAGCCATCGGGAAGAGATTCTGGAGATGAAAACCATAAGGATTAAGCCACAGGTGTTCGCTGGGGAAGGGTTATACAAGCAAAACTTCAGCACACAAGGGAGCACTTTCCTCTGTCGGTATTTAGATTTCAACTTCTGGTTTGAGAAGTTTGAAGAACTTCTGGTTTTTTGCCTGAATCCGAAATTCATGCAAAACGTTCTGCTTTTCCCCAGCGTTGGGCACTTTTAAGATTCAGATGGGCCATCTTGACTAGACTGTGCTTTTGTCAAGAAAGGTTGGACCAGATGAGCCTTGTGGTCCTTTCCAACCCGGTATTCTGTGATTCTATGATACTTGAGATGCGATGGTAAAGAACAGAACTTAAGCAATCCATTTTGTTTGCTACCCTCGTGCTGACATAGAGGTCAAGAACGTGTCAGAACGTGACTTAACTTACTGGATGGCACAGCTTCCACGGCTATAATCAGCATCATATAATGCCAGAAGTGGGTGTAAGTTATTATCAGTGGTAGGAAATCCAGGGATCATGAGCAAAGTAACTGCATTAAACATTTTGATTGAGGTTCAGATGTCACATGGAAGAACACAGAGTCTTGAAATGAGATCCAGGCTATCTTGATGACACCAGTTTGCACATCGCTGGTATGACTGCTGGAACCACACTGGTTTGCACCAACGGGGAACCTGGCACTTAGAGATATGGTTGCGGGAAAGGAAAATAGCTGTTGCAAGAGATGCATATTCAGCATTTCTGGTCAGAACAGCGTGAAAAGAACAAATTTCTTCTCACATTCCAGCCTGAAAAGAACTAAGTGGCTTTTGCAAAATGCTCACCAAGAAGCCTGCAGAGAGGAATCCCACTCAAGAGAAAATTCACAGATGAAAATCATGACACAGTAAAGGGAAATGGATAGTACAAGGAATATTACCTGAGCACTGTTCACTTCAAATGGAGTGGCAATGTTGCACACTTGTGTGCCAGAGGCTTTTCTTCATTTCTGGAGCAGCAAAAGGACTTTTAACGTTCTCTGATGCTAATTAAAAATGCATTAGTAGCTGAAAGCAACGTTAGCTCTTGGCCTTGAGAAACTTCCCCTGCCACAAACATAATTGTAATAAAAACTGAAACACTGAAATAAATGTTAGAACATTTAAAAATCATAAAGCCTTCCCTGTTTCCACTTCTGTAATAAATTAAAAGCATGACAAATTTCACCCGAAGACACAAACATTAAGAAATCGTTTGGCAAATGACTTTTTTCAAGCCTGGCATTTCTAGCCTGAGGAGAGCTTTGGAAAGGTCACAGGAATTTGTCCCGTGAACGGCCTCTCTTTAAGCCCAAGGGGGTAAATCTGTGGATCTGGGACACCACGATGCTGGCCTAAGGAAGATGCCAGCTCGTAGGGAACTTGCCTGCTCTTTGCCAGGTGAGCTGTGCCACTTCATCACCATGTGTGTAGATACCTTTGCTCAAGGAGGCACCTGAGCACATGTTTTAGTCTCATTTCAACGGAGTGTTAAGTCCTTTCCTAGAGATGGTTTCCTGAACTGCAGCCAGAAGCGATGACATAAGTTGTTACAATGAGTTGGGTAGAGACATGAGCACACCGTGAGCTCCAGGAAGCCTGATATTGCCAGCAAGTCTGGACCCTCAGGCTCTCATGCTTTGAGGACGGACAGACTCTGCCCAGCAGGTCAGAAGGAGGCAGCAGGTTTTGCACGCTGCCTTCTCAGCGTACAAACCACAGATCACAGCACCAGCCTTGGCAAGTTCCCCTTGAGCAGGAGAAATTGGGCTATGCAGAACAGACAAGAACCGAAATGTCAAGCCTCTCATTTGGCACTCTACGTACAGATCGCGGAGCTCGTCTTTACATGCCCGAGTTTATAAAAACCCATCATCTCTGTGTATGCAATAATTTCTTCTGAGAGCAGAAGGTCCCTCCTCTTTCCATCCGCACAGAAGCATAGAATTGTTCAGGTTGGAAAACACCTTTGATATCGACACGTCCAATGATGCTCTGTGTCAGAGGGATCTGTGCAGCTCCTGCATCTTTGTGCATCTAAATTGTTTCTCTCTCACAATAAAGTAGGGGATGCAGCAACATAGATGTTTTTACTTGGCACTTACAGGTGCCAAGCTTTGCGACTCTTTCTTATTCCCACCCCCCCAAGCAGGAGATGTAAGTCTCACTGGGCATAACTTAAGGAAATGTCCTCCCCAGCAGACAAGGCACAGGGTGATCCAGGCCAATCTAGACATGATGTGGACTTTGAACCCTTGTTCCTTAGGAGGACCTCCCTTGTTGCCTAAATAGAAGAACAAAACCAAGCAAAACGAGTGAGTTTTCATCTGGGTAGAACCCCCTGGTCCCCACTGCAGGCAGAAGGGAAGGGTTATGGTTCCACAAGACATTGTGGAAAACAGGTAATGCCTTTCAGTTTTAAGGATGCCTTTTATTTTCTGCTTGAGCAAGATGAAATCAAGTGTCTGTGCAACCAGAACGAAATGACGTTTGAGCCACAGCTAATTTTGTACCTATTCACACTTAAAGAAAGGACTTAAGTTCAGCCAACATCATCTGGTGCTCTTAACAGCACCGATTTCCGCTCGGGGAGAACAAATGAATCTTTGCTCGCATAAGAAGACTCATGGCTCAGTCTTTTCTTGAGTGACTTTGCCACAAATTAGCCAGAAGGAGAGAGCTAAAGCTTACGATGAAAATAACTCCCATCAAGAAAAAGTGCTTGAGGGGCTTAAAATATGATTTTATTAACTTTCTGTCAATGTTCAGTTCAGGATAAATGCTCATCTAAGAGCATTAGAGATGCCTTTCCTCAGAAGAGACATTTGCAGGACCTCATCCTTCCCAATCTTCTCAACAGCTGCTCAATTTACTTTGAAAGGGTGAAAGAATAAGCAGTTGGAAGGGCTTTGAAAAGATGTGAGTGGAGGCAACACTTACAAAACCTGTCAAAGGCTGCACTCCAGCTCCTTTTGCATGGAGTCTGCAGCAGCTGATGCTCAGAGCAAGAAGAGGAACAGCGGTTGGAGGGACTGTGAAGCACCCCAGTGATAAGCAGGTACTTGCTTGACATTTCAAATTGTTTTGAAAAGGAAGTGAATGTCTTCTTTGGACTGTCTGCTTCTGTGGCAGTGGGACCCTTGGTTGTACCCCAAGGAGGGGATGCAGCATTCCAGAAAGAGGAGTGAAGAATTTGGCTGAGCACAGACAGAGATGGCTCCCAGCTGAGGGAAAAAGAGCCAGGTGTGATGAAAAAATGGCTTTAACAGGACAAAGCTTGACACTGCTTGGTTGGTTAGAAGTCCACCAAGAGTCTTTCTGAACACTGGCAGCCAGGGAAAGTGTCTTCATTTGTTATGCATTTAATTGATTCATTTTGTGGTTGAAGCTGCAAATGGAACCCCTCTTTGGGCTTCTGTGTGCTGTAACTGACCTCAACATTCAGGATTGTCAGCTTGAAGACTGTAGAATTTACATTTAATTAACAATTAACGCTCCTCACTCTGGCCAGGCAAAAGCACATGATGATGGCCCAGGGGCAAGGGTGAAACGTCTCCTCCCAGCACCTTCTGAAGCAGGATCTGGAAGACAACATCAAAGCACCTGATGGCCTTCATCCCACAGTCAGTTGTGTCAGGAGGAAGTCTTCTCTGGGCACTAACTCTATATCCCCCTGTGCTCTCAACAGCAGAGGGTTTGTTTTCCTAGATGTTTGCCTAGGAAATCCATCTTTGCTAAATTCCCAGAGTGTCCAGCAGACAACAAGGAAAATCTCTGGTTCCTAATGCCAGAGCACAGAGAAATTGGGGGACGTACTTTGCTAAGGTGGTGAAATCTTTTAAGATCCCTTCAGAGATTCCAAAAAAGTAGAGCAGAAGTCTGTGTCCCTGAGCCCATGTGATGGGAGCACTGGGACTGTGGGGAGAGGAAGATCCATGGCATGTCCTGTCTGTCCCCACACAAGGGCTCCAGTGCAGAGGGAAGGCTGTAACCCCCCAAACTCCTTTCTGCCCTGGTACAAAACCCTGCTTTTGAATTAATTTCCTGACGTTCACACCCCTTCATCTGTTTATTTTTGACAACTAACATTTTCTGAACCTAAATGTCATCTCAACTGTGTTCTCAGAGCTTAATTCATTCTGGTCCCATAACCATTCTTTTATGCTTATAGCATATATTTTGAATTAGCTAAATTAGATTTCACTCCGTTGTCACTGGCTGTCAAGTCACGATGCTTTTGACTTTCAGTTGCAAAATGTGTGCAGGTTTGAGAAGCAGCACAGTAAGCTGATAGTTGAAGCATGAATTAGACTTTTAATAGTCAAAAAAAAAAAAAAAGCTAGGAAGATGAGACTTATAAATGACTTCAGACATGTGGCTGTAATTATTACATGCATTTGATTTCTGTGTACATATACAGGGATTTTTTAGGAGCTGGTTGCTATGGTAACTTCTTTACTGCATGGTCCATATGTTGCTTCTGAAAGTCTTTTTCCTTAATGGAAAATTACACCCATGGACACGGATGGCATTTGTAAATCTCCTAAAAAAGCAACAATTTTTGCTTTCTTCCTAAATGTCATCGGCTGTGCAATGGAAGCCTTTGAAGTTCGATTCTCCCCCTTGTCGGTTCGCCATGCAAGACACGTGAATTGCATACAAACCTTCCCTTCTCTGCCTCCAAACCTTTACCTTGCCTTGCTGGAAGGCTGCCTTATAGTTAAACCCCTGAGTTTTTCATGGGAGGAGGTCAGAAAAAGTTGCTTTCAAAAATAGCTCTCTCCAGGTGACAGATGAAAGCGTAGCAGGAGAGAAGAGCTTGGACGCCCATCCCAATGTGAACTCAGTTCTCCGGATGTGAATGCAGTTGCATTTTCTGTCCCCAGATCAAACCAGACGACTAAATGTTTCATAGGCTTGGGGTTTGTCTTCTGCTTTTCCTTGGCTTTTTATGAATACGCACCTCAACAACCACAACTGCAGCACTGGAAGGCGATGGGTTTCATCAGCGCTTTCACCAAGAGGTTCCATACCTCTCCTTTGGGACCAAGGCTTGTGAGCTCTGCTTCATCTCACAGCAGAGTGAAGGAACTGTAGTGAGTTCCTGGCTGTGAACCGTTCCTGGACCACTCCATCCCCTGGTTTGCCAAAGCAAGTGACAGCATCGCTGCCTTGGCTGTGTGCACGTTGTGATGTGTGGCTCCTTGGAGCAGCTTTCTAGCATGGTGGTTACGTCATTGCCGTTGATTTAGGAAGGCCAATTTTCCCACATTCTGCCTGAATAAGGCTGAAAAGAGAGTAGTGTTTCTGAATGAAGGAGGAAAACTGGTTCTAAAAGTTGCCACGGAGGAAAATGATTGTCTTCTGGGTAGCTCAGTGTGTCACTGTTGTACAAAACTGACTGAAAAGCTGGAAAGCAGAAGAAGCTGAGCTCCAGGTGCAGGCACAGCTGGAACCTGGTGTACTGTTGGCTCTTGGGGTGATCAGGGCAGCAAATCAGAGCTGTCCATACACATACTGGTACTTTCTGTTGTGGTTTTTCTTGGCTTTGAACCTTTAAACAGTTCTTTTAAGGTAGTGGTGTTTCTCCGTTCATCTACTGGGATTGGGGGAAAAAAAACCCCAAGGCCAACTACCTGCACTGATGCAATCAAACGCTTTTGCCTGGTCTGTTTTTTGAAGTTTAAGCCAAGGGGTTAGAAATCCACAATGGAAAACTCCAGCACTGGGGCTGATGGAGCAATTCCCTGAGCCAAGAGCCAGGCTGGGCCGTCTGGCGTGCCCACGCTCCCGCTGCGCTCAGCGTTTCATTGCTGCCATCAGCTATGAATACACACGCAGCTGTAAAATATGGATTTCAGTGAGGCTGGATTAAGGGTGGATTTAAGTCTGTGTATCTGAAGTTTACCAAAAACCCAAAGCCATTTCAATCTATTTTTAATCTCTTTTTTTTTTTTCCCCCTAGCAATACGTCCTAATGTCTGTGGTTTGGAAGTAACCACCTTTACACACCTAAAGAGTCTGTGAATATTGGCTTTTCAGAAACCTTTCCCGACGCCTTGCACAGCTGCACTTCTGTTTTACATTGGAAAGGTTTGACACCTTAGCAGCATAAAGTTATAGGTTTTATCCCTAAAACTTCCCAAATGCAGTTTCCATTATTAACACGCTTGTGACAGCCATACTTTGTTTATATTGCTCCACCTGGGGCACATAAACTTAAAGGACTGAAAATACCTCCGTGCAATAAAAGAATTTTATATAATTGCTACCTCTTGCTGTAAGGGACAGCTGGCCTTTGAAAGCTGGGAACTCATTTACGTCATTGAAGTAAAATGTAAGCCTGGGGTTTAAATGATTGTAATTTATGTTTCTGAAGCTCAAAACACAAATATAGCTGTCCAAAGGGCAAATACCTTTCCAAACAAACTAATACTCATAATTCAACTTGGAGAACATATATATCCCCTTATAGGAGGCTGTCCAGCACTGCTGGTTTCTTTCCGTACCTCTTCTCTTATTATCTCTGGTTTGTTATCCCCAGTGTTAAAATTGCTGTGGCCAGCTTCCTAATTCCACTGTGTTAAAGGTTTCCCAGTCTGCTGTTTAAGGCTGAACCACAGCCTTGTGCAGACACTGGAACTGCCACCCACTGTCACTGGGAGCTCTAACTGGTCCAGCCCACCAGGTAGATGTGGCTGTGGCTGTGTCATTGAAGCATCACTGAGAACAGCTGATTTCTTGTGCCTGGGCAAAAAATCAGCATCCTGTGAGGAGAGTAGCTAGAAATCACCCCACAGTTCTTGTGCTGAGCATTTTCTTGTCGCTGTCTCCAAGCATTTGTCTGAACACCATTTATATGCTTTGGGTTTAGGGCCCAGTTCCAAACAGATGTTGCTTGTTTAGCTTTTTTTACTTGTTGTTTGTTTGTTTTGGTTTTAATTTATGACACTGAAAATCTCTCTAGAATGGGCTGACATCAAGAATGTTTGGATGAAAGCACCCGCCCCTGGTCCGTGCTTTTAGGATTTGCAAATTCACCGACGCTTATTTATGGCATTGCAAAACAACAGCGACAAAAAGAAATTCAACCACAGCTCCCTCGGAGCAAATTCCAGCCTCAGAGCTCTGCTTCGAGCTTGCACAGCCCATCATCACAGGGGAGCCTGCATTGCTTTAGAAGGTGTGTTTCCAAACCTCCCTTCTGGCGCGATCATGCTCTGCCTTGGCTCCCGTCAGCATTTGTCATTTACTTTTAATAGATACTCAGATGGATCTGTGACTTAAAAATAATTAATCCCATTTTCATAATTGCCAGGAGTTCGGTTGTGCTGCCCAGTACAGCTCAGAGGAGAAGAGCAAATGGCAGATTTTCTTAGTCTTGGGTTGTAGAAGTGTGAATACTAATCACAGAATCACTCAGGTTGGAAAAGCCCCTTGGGATCATCGTCTCCAACCATCAGCCCTACTCTACAAGTTCACCCCTAGACCATCTCCCCCAACACCACATCCAAGCGATGTTTAAACACATCCAGGGATGGAGACTCAACCCCCTGCCTGGGCAGCCCATTCCAATATTTCACTACCCTTTCCGTGAAGGATTTTTTCCTAATGTCTAGTCTAAATCTACCTTGTTTCAGCTTGAGGCCATTCCCTCTGGTTCAGGTTTCTACCACAAGGAGACTGTGGAAAGTGAAGTCAAATTTCACCTGAGTGTTGCGTGTGTAAACTTGATGCCTTCCCTTAAACCACCTTTTTGAGGAAAACAATGTATATCCAGCTAAAATGAGGCTGGATATTCAGGTCCTGCTGTACCTGCCCTCATTGCAGTAGTGACCAGGAACTGCCAACAAGGTGAGGACACAGCTCCCTGAGTCCACATCTGATCCACATCATCTTCCCAATTCCCATCTCGCGTGGGCTTGGGACCTCAGAGAGGCTGCCATCGGGCACATCCTCCTGGTGTGTTACTGGAGTTTTATTTAACGTGGTAGCCTGGTGTTCAGGAACGCTGTGGCTCACTGGGGACCTTGTGTTAGCTGCTGTGGAACAAAATGTCCCTTCTCTATAGAGGTTTTCCCCCGAGACGGGGAGACGTGGGCACATACACATGGAAGCAGCGAGGCAGGTGGGGTCCTGGCCGTGCCCCGAGCTCTCAGCAGTTCGCAGGTTAACTTCACGAGTATTTTCTCCTTCAGAATCCGAGTGGAAGTACTGAGGAGGGAATTTGGGAAAAACACAGAAGTGGCTTTAGCAAATGTGTTCGGAGTCCTACTCCTGAGTGAGAAGCAGAGCCTGAAAGCCAGCCCAGTCCTTCCTTCCCAGCACAAGTGCAGCCCCCGGGATGTGCCGTCATGTCCCGGGAATGTGTTTCCTGGACACTCTGCATCCACCTCCCTCTGCTTGCCCAGTCTCCCTCTCTCTCTGGGCCAGCCTGCTCTCTGGGGACACACAACCTTGCGCTGGGGAGCAGAGGAGTCACAGAAGGACCAGTACCAAAGGGCAAGACCACCTTTTCACCCAGGCTTTGGAGGAGCACAGCTGCCTGCAGTTGCTGCTGCAGTAAATGGTGAGTATGGAGGGGACACCCGTGTTCAAAACCCACAGCGTGGCACTCTCTCAGCTTGCACCAAGGGCAGTTGTGGACCTGCTTTCCAGATGCACCATCGAAAGTCCACCAGAGGCAAGCGAGCTGAAGCGTGAGCAAATTCAACGCTAAAGAGCTACTGCACCCGGTTTTCCAAGAGGAAACAGTCACAGATGCCAAATGAAGAATATATTCCCTAAAATAAATGGCACAGTGAACGGGATCGTCACATATGATCACCACTGCCACGTGTGCACGGAGGTGGTGATGGGGCTGGAAACTCAAAAAGCATTTTCCTTTCTTCCTCCCCTGCCAGGGCTGGGTGTCAGAGGTGTAAAGGAAATTTAGCACGTTTCTAAGCGGACGCTGTAATGAGGAGATTTGCTGCCAAGCAAGGGCTTGACCCTTCAGGAGGACTAACTGGTGGAGGTGACTGATGAGTTGAAGGACTGCTCTCAGGGTCCAGGAAATTCTTTCCATCCTTACCCTTGTATCACTGGTGTCCTTTCTTCTCTACCTGCACAGAAACAGCTGCAGATGCTGAGAAGTTAAAGCCTAGCCCTTAAGATCTATCGTGGCTGAATGTCTATAAACACCTTGAGTCTCTTTAGAGATCGCTGTGCTTGCCAAAGGCTGCAGCTTACTGGCATGTCTCATTATACGTGGTGCTTTCCCCCTTTCTGCAGCCTGTGATTATGTGAGAGCTGGAGGAAAAGTGAATTTAAAGACTTCAGTACATCCTCAATGCCTAAACTTTTCAGTAGACGTAGCTATTTTAATGTAATTAAAACATTGAAAACTTTTAATAATATTTAAGATGACCTCAGGACTTGGAGCCTTTCTGCAGATTTTTTTCCAGCCTGGGCAGTTATCAATATTGAAATATTACCAGAAAATGTTGTGGGTTTTTTTTGCTTTTTATTAATATATTAGAAACTCAAGGCCACATACTGCTTAGCTGAAATCTGTTGAACATTAATCACCAGATTCTGTGGTTTATGGATGAAATAAATCTGATAAAAAGAAACCAAACAGTAAAACTAGTGGCATGATTTACCATACCCTGACTGACTGAAATAGGTTGCTTGTTGTGTATAATTGAGCATAATTCTGTTTTCAAGTAGAAATACATACTGCACAGCTAACTGGGGTGCATCTGTCCACTAAAATGGATCCAGGCTATTAATCAGCAGATATTTTCTGTGTGTGTGTAAGAGGATGACATGATACTTGATCTAGAAGAGCTCCAAGCATAAAAAAGGGGCAATATTTTCTTGGATTTTGACTATAGGAGAAATTGTATTTTTTCTTCCTTTTCAGAACTGGGTCTCACAGAGTATGGTTTGGGGGTTGCAGAGCTGCATGTCATTGTCCATCACAAGAGGAACGTCCTCCTAACTAATAGGTACTGTATTGGGGTATATCTACATAAAGTTTGTCGTTAGGATCAGGAATTTTGAAGCAAATATCCCCACCATCTCCACTTAGAGCAGTTAGGATTGCACCATGGAGTGGTACTGCAGCGCATGAGGCTTTTGGAAGACAAGGGACCAGACGATGTGGGTGACTAATGATCACTCAGCATCAGGACCAATCCCTCCTGAAAACATGTAGTGTGGACACCAGCTTCTTTTTATTCCTGTCAATACCTAACAAGAGGAGACACTTATCATTCTAGGGACTTTTCACCATTTATCTTCCTATCCCCTCTCTCCTCCCCACAGGTGTACACTTGATACAGCCTCTTTTCTCCAGGGAAAGAACCCATTTTCGTGGCAGACAGGAATGCTGACCCACATGCCTTCTGCTGCAAGCATCCATCAAACCCAGCCTCTGTGTCCCCTGGAGTCTTAATTTTCCTCTTGACAGCGAAGACAAATGACTCCCCCAGGGCTGTTTGCTCATGTCTACTCAAGGTTTCCCTGATGTTTCTTGAAGATGACCTGGTTTTTAAACACACAATGAGTTTTCTTTCCACTGCCACCTACCAGTATGAAGGCAGAGATAGATTGGAGAAAACATTATGGTGCAAATCATCAACACATCCTCCCTCTGCTCTCTGCTTTAGGCCTCTTCTGGTTCCTAGATGTTGCCAGCTGTAATACTTTATCCCCATTTGGGCTTGTCCTGCACAGATAGGATGATATTTTGTTTGAGGTGGAACAATAAGAAGAAAATATATTTTCCAGTGTTTTTTACAATCCACTGGAAGCTTTTTCCAATTCACTGTGAAATCTGGCTGATTTTTTTGGTCCTGTTCCTTTCCCTTTCCTTTGCAAGGCTTCCCCAGCACCACACCACCACCTCCCATGTGGTGGGACTATTCCCCATAGGAAAATTTCCATGTCTTTAGGGTTATCCTCACTGAGACCACTGCTGCCACTCCAGGAGCCTGCCACTCGAGAGGCTGGGAGCTGCTGTTTGGATCATCATCCCGAAGGAAAGGAGTGGTTTGTGTGTTATTTAGTGACGATGGTTTAACTGGGTTTCAATTGCCTTGAAAACACTTCTCTGACAGCTTGCTGCAGACCAGGGATGGCAGAGAAGCAGGAGCTGGCTTTGTTATTAAAATCTGCACGGTGAGGCAAGCACAGAAAGAGGGACAGTTCCCCAGTTATCCAGTTTTGGAGAGCTTGTCTTTGTGATATAGGTTTTTTATGTCATTCTTGGCAAAAAAAATGCCCTTTCTTTTATTTCCTCCAGAAAAAAACACCCTGCAGTATCCTACTAGAGTAACTTGCTCTTGCACCGAGAAATACCAAGTGCCCTTATTTGTAAGGACTGCTGCCAGCCCTGTCTATGATTAAACCCCCATAAAATGAAGAGACTCTTTAGCCATATTCATCTGGATGTTGAAAGAGCGAAGGATGCTGTTGCCGCTTTCCAGTTTCCCTTGGCACAAGGATTTTCCCATCAGCCAGGACATCCCGAGGATGGGAAATGATGCTGGACCACCTGTGTGCTGGCCCCGCTCAGCAGCTGGTGAGTCCCTCCAAGCACCAGTGTTTCCAAACACAACAGAGCAGTCCTGAGGTTACACGAAGTCTTTTTGATCCCACCTCGGTGACGCCAGGGCTACAAATGCTGCTGTGGGACCTTCTTTTGCTCTGGAACAAGCTCCTTGTTCACGTGAAACTTCACAACTCCAGCACGCTGCGACGCAAACTCTCCGTGGCTATTGAAGGCAACAGTCAGGTCCTGGATAGAATCATAGAAGGGTAGGGGTTGGAAGGGACCTCTGGAGATCATTGAGTCCAAGCCCTTTACCAGAGCAGGGTCACCCAGGGCAGGCCACACAGGAACAGATCCAGGTGGGTCTTGAAAAGCCTCCAGAGAAGGAGACTCCACAGCCTCTCTGGGCAGGCTGGGCCAGGCTCTGTCACTCTCACAATGAAGAAGTTTTTCCCTATGTTGAGGTGGAACTTCCTGTGTTTCACCTTGCTACCTTTACCTCTTGTCCTACCACAGGGCACCACTGAAAAGAGCCTGGTCCCTTCTACTTGACCCTCACCCTTCAGATATTTGTAAACATTCATAAGATCCCCTGTCAGTCTTCTCTTCTCCAAACAGCCCCAGGGCTCTCAGCCTTTTCTCAGAAGAGAGATGTTCCAGTCCCTTCATCTTCTTCATAGCTCTCCGTAGCTCTGAGTTACCGTGCAAAGCTAAAAGACCTCTCTCAAACCCACTGCTTTGTCCTTTTACTGTTGGTGTATGTGGCTGCTTAATACATATTGAATAATTTAAGCAATCCACATGCCATAACATGCCCCCAAAATGTTTAGTTGAGTGTCCCCAAATTTGTTTTGCATGTTTATCCTTCCATTCATTAGGAACGTAAATGTTCTTGGACTTCGCCCTCTGCCTTTCAGCATCATTTTATGGAAATTCCAATTTCCTGCCCTGAAAGAAAGCCTGATGATAATGAGAGGCTTGAAGCTCTTCAAACAAACAAACAACAACAACAACAAAAAAAGCAGTTTGAGTCAATTCTGCATTTTGTTCTTAATCAAAACTAGTTGTGTGCATTTGCATCAACAATGAGCTCAGCGCACAATGCTCCATATGGGCTTGGCTGCTGGCGTTCCCTGAATGGCAAGAGCCACTGAAAAAAAAGCTCCCTGGTTTTCCAAGATTTAGGGATGACCTTGCCAAAGTGTCGTTTGTCACTGCCTTGTCCAGAATCACTGGAAAAATCCCTGGAAACATGCTATGGAATTGCAGAGCTTAGTTCTGGCATGGCCAAAGGAGCGCAGAAGCACTTGGCTCCAGAAAGAGGGGGGAAATAAGAAACTGGAAGCTTTTAATGGAGCCCCAAAGAATTGTCTGTTGGTTTGGTTTTTTTTCATGATGCTTTATCTGAATATCAGCCTTCCACTGCAGATGTTACTTGTTTTTCAGGCATGCTGTTTCAACTCACTTTATACCAAATCTACCATAAATACAAAAGCAAACAAGTTACGGTCCATTAATCTGGACACCTATTTGCAATTCTAAAGTGTCTCAAACACTCAGAAACAGCCCACAAACTTTTACTGTTCCCCAGTTCGGACTTGATCTCACAGAACCCCCTTCATGGCTAATTCCAGTCAAGTTCCACCCTGGAGGGGGTATCTACGTACGTGCAGTTTTCAGAGCGGGTCCCCATTTTTGAGCACATTAATAGCACCCAGAAGGGCCAGGGTGCACAGACTTTGCAGGTCTGTTCTGCAGAGCATGAACAATTAGGAGAAATAGGGACGGCGAGTCGCGCAGGCATCCCTGGACACGCTGTCGTGAGTGGCTGGACAAGTTCTGCTCAGAAAGGATTTATTTCCACTCATTTTGGTCCTGCGGCTGTGAGAGGCTTGCAAAACCTTTCACCTTCTTTCCCTGGAGTCATATATATTTTATGAGAAATTTAAGAATTACCTCTTATTAAAATGGGGATAGTGTAATTACCAATAAAAAGCAGATGTTATGGCATGACTAATGCTTGAAAATGTGTACGTAGCAAGCACAACATACCAGCACATCCAGGCTTTTCAGTAAGATAATAAAAGTTGTCTTTGTTGAAAGGAACTGGCCAAGTCGCAGAGGTCTGAAGTCGCAGGGAAATCGTTACGGAAAACGCTGAAAGGCTCCACGGAAGGGCAGCTTTGCTCCCACCGATCTCAGCAGCAAAAGGTAACTTCAGAAGGTTGAAATGAAAACCCCACGTCCACGTTCACCTTGACCGCATAGGGAGGTGTCCGAAAGGGTGTCTTGCTAAAGCACCCTGCCTCGCCGTGCTGAGAGCATCCTTCCCCTACAAGCTGTAATGAGCCATAATTAGTGAACTCCCTGACACCTCCGGCACCTCTCGGGGGGTTCCACAACCCACCTGCAACAGTCAAGATCATTCCCTTGGATCAGTCCCAAGCGTTTTGGCAAGGCGTATCTGGAGCGATCCGCGTAGGCTGACTTTTGAAACAGGAATGCGCAAACGTCGTGTAAATGGAGTTGTTCAGCAAAGCTGCTCAAGCAGTCCCGGGGTTCAGAAACAACTTCTGAGCTCAGAAATTTCTCTTCCTTCCTTCCTGGCAAATTGCATCTGTTGCTTTTTGCCACTAGCAGCATCTTTAAAGGAACGCTGGGTTTGCACGATAGCATTCGCAGCTTGGGAAGGAAGGGAAGGGGGTCTGGTCTTCAGGGTGTAGGTATGGATTTGGGGGGGGGGGAAGGGATGATCTGCACCTCAGCTAGGGGAGACTGTGAAGGCAGTGGGAGCTGGAGGAGGAAACTCAACACCCTGGGGTGCAGGGGGGCTGGGACACCTCAGTAGCCATGGGCTGGTTCTCACCCCTGCCTTCTCCTGTCCAAATCCCATGTCTCTGAGTCCTCCTCTAGCCCAAACGCCATGCCTCGCCCAAAGCCCAGAAGAACCTGGTCTAGTGGAAGGTATCCCTGCTCACGACAAGGGGGTTGGAGCTGGATGATCTTTAAGGTCCTTTCCAACCCAAACCATTCTATGATGCTATGTTCCAAGGTGCACCAGGGGCAGCAGAGACCTCCCTGTCTCTTCCTTAAGACCCTCCCATACTCAGTCATTATTTCCTCTGCATGTAAATGCCATATTTCATTGTAAAGAAAAAAAAAGCCCCAAAAAAGGTATCCAAATCCTCAGACTCCTCTTGGCCCTGCAGGAGCATTGGCTCACTGGAGAAACCTCCTGCAATGTGCTGGGCTGTGTTGCAGTTTGGTTTTTTTTTTATAACATTGCTTTGTCCCAGCATTAGCTCTGTCATTCTGTGAAACCAAACTAAGACATATGCAGAAGCAGCTTTGACAGTAATTAGTTCTGGCAGAATCTTTGTGGTAATGAATTTCAACGAAGCTGGGGTTTTGGGTGCCGGCACACTTCATTAGCTGCCGGTATATCATCCTGATGCAGCTGAGAAGTCACATTATAATAAACCACTTTTTACTGCAGGCAGCAACGAGGATAATAAATGGGTTGAATAATAATATAGTCCATTCAGAACCATTCCTGTGCTTAGGAGCTCTGGAATTTCTGTAAATAGATCAAATACTATGTGGGAATGAATCTTATTCTGAATTTCTCTGTTACCCAGGTATTTATGAGTGTTTTTAATGTATTGTCAATCTATTACCCTTGCCAGTTAAACACTGAAATCCATACATGTTAATGCAGCAAGAAGAAAAATCAGCTGTCCTTTAGCAGAAAATATTTTTAAGCCTGCACGGGGACAAATAGACGATAACTATCTCAATGTGAAATATCAGGAAGACTTTGTCTGTTTCTATATATTTACAGGATATATTCTTGTTTTAATGGATGGAAATACATGGCTTGGAAAACGCCTTAAAAGGCAGAGCTGAGGCATTCCTGCACTTTCAGCTACGTTGATAAACCCGAGGGAAGTGCATCATTATGTCACAGTAAAATGAAATTTTTACTTATCACTGCCTTTGCAGCTATTAGTATGGAAATGAAAAGATGCATTAATCTGATGCTATTTCTGTTGAAATTCATGCTTTTCCAATGTGTCACTTTGGCTGCTGGTCGCTTGGTTGGGAGCCCATCCAAAAGGTTCTCCCGTGCCAGTGAAAAACCAGGTGAGGAAGGGGATGGCTGGTTTGTTGGGGGTTATCTCAGTAGTTTCTTACCTCGCTGCAGGGGTAAAAGCAGATGATGCATCTTTAGAAGGCAGACAGGCAAATCCAGGATCTCCACAAGACTTTACTGGGGGGGAGGAATGGGACAGCTCTGCCAGCAGGGATCCATGGGGTGGGGTGGGGTGTCTTCTGGGTGGGGTGTTCCCCCTTCTGTGAAGCTGCCCTGGAACCTCGTCACCAAGGCAGCCAGACAGATGCAGAACAATGCTTTCCCCGCTGGCTTTCCCATCTTGGGTGCTTCTTGGGTACTTGGTAACTATAAAAATCTCCTTTTTCTCACCCTGGTGAACAGATGGGTTGCAGTTATGTTACTCAGTGTGTAGAGTCAGGCCCATTTGAACGAGATATTTGTAAGATATCCTTAAAATGCAAAAAAACCCACCAACTTTGAGACAGGTCTTTGGATAAGAAAAAAGTGAAAGAAGGTCAGCGTGGATGGGGAATTAACAACAGCACCAGAGCCGCTTGCAGCCAAAGGGCAGGCAATTTTTCTAGTAACAAAATGTTTGTTTGTGTTTATAACAGCAAGATGGCCTTTTTTTTTTCCCCAGTTAAATAATGTCTTATAATAGTGGTGATCCAATAAATTAGCTTTCCAAATAGAGAGAAAACTGGAGTTGAAACTTCAAGTCCAAACTATTTTAAGGACCTGAATTGTATATAACAGTTTTGGTTGCAGGGAAAAGGCAAAAGAAAATATCTGGAGGAGGAAAGGGTTCTACAATTGTTGTTTTTTTCAGGCTCTGCTCAAATTTAAATGTTCTTCCATTTCCAGAATGCTCACAAGCACTGTTGATCTACCAAGGTTTTCAGGAGGCCATAAATCACCCTAAATAGCCCAAGCCTGTGGGGAGTCCCATTTCTTTCTCTCGGAATCTGCCAAGGCAGCTCATGAAATCTGACGTAAGTTTAACCTCAAATCAGGTACAAACACTGTCTCCGTGGACCGTGGTTTCATCCAGTGCCAAACAGTAGTTTGTGAGAAATCAGGTAGCAGGGCATGGAGACTGGGTTATTATTTCTGAAGCCTTGTTATTGCTGCTCTTCATCAGCACAGGGAAAACATGGAATTTCTTATTTTTCCTGTGTGAACTACTGAAGACTGCTTAAGAGTATAGGAACTACCTTGGTATTTAAATTTAATTGAAAACCAGCCCAACATGAGAAAGCATTTCAGGACTCAAAAAGATAATGTCAAAGCCTTACAATCCTCAGTCTTCTAGCTGGCCTCATTATCTCTTTTCAGGGGCCAATGTGCTGTGCCCTGGGCAGGCAGCAGAGCTGATTAGCACAGGACGTTGATTTTGCCAGTGGCTCTTGCCTATTAATAGCATAATTTTATCATATTTGATCACATACAAATTTCTTTCAGGAGTTTCCAGGAGATGTGGAGACGAGGGATGAAACCACTCCCCCACCAGCCAGCCCAGAAGTCTTGGAGCACATCCTGCTGACCAGGGACAGTCCCAAAGACTGGAATACCAAACTCCAGCTTTGTGATGACCAGTCGTTCCCAGTACTTGACCTTGTGTACCTGCCCTACTGTGGAACATCTGACATCTTTCTCAGCCCACCTTCCCTCGCTGCGTTGCACGTCAGCACAGAAATAGAAGAAAACTTCAATGAAGGCAGGGTTAACACTAAGCAGGATGAGAAAGGGAGTTGTTCTGCCATCTCCACAGGATATTTTCCATATTACAGAACATATGAAGAACTTCCTGGCCAGCCACTCACTTATAGATTAAATACAGAGGGAAGAAAACCCGGTAACGATGGGAAAGCTGAAAGCGAAGGAGACATTGAGATGGTAAGTTGCAAGAGTAGTTGCTGAATTGCTCCCTGAGATTGCAGTCAGGGAATGCTCTGTCCACCAAGAGTGGGAGCAGAGACCCCACCAGCCTCGGTGCCTGCCTCTTGCCCTGGGGCTTTGCTGTCCTTTCTGATGGCACCAGCGTTGTAGCTGAATCAGCCGTAGAGACGTGCTTTGCCCGAGCAGTGATCCTGCACTTTCCTCCGGTTGAGGCTGTGCACAAAGACCTGCAGACCTGGTGCAGGCAGTGCCTTTGCACAAACATGTATTTTCAGGGTGAGATGAGGCATAAATGGGACAACCCCCCCGAAAAAAATAATCCAAAGGAGAGAGCGGGAGCTCCTGCAGCTGCCCCTAGGGGTGTGTGGTGGGATGTCCCCTCCCAGTCCAAGCGAGGCAGGGGACTGCTGTGTCCCCAAAGTCAAGGCAGTTTCCAGTGCTTCACCCCCACTTTTTCAGGAATTTGAGGCCTTGTTCCTATATATGTTTTTTTTTTTCAGACCATCCCACCAAATTTGGAGTCAGACAAGAAGGCACTTTCTTCTGTGATCACTGAAGAGCCACCAGCCCATCAGCTCCTAAGAGACAGCACCTCTGAACACTGCCTGTCCACAGTCCCCAGTGGGCTGCCAGGTTACTACAGGACAGAGGGAGAGCTCTGCACTGTCCCAGCTCTAGGGGACAGGTCCTTCACCATGGTGGAAGGTTTGGAGAACGAAGAGGGAGGACAAGGAGGAAAACCAGACGTGTGGAATCTCTGTGCCAGCTGCTTGGTGTGCTGAGAACAAGGCAGGCACAAAGGAGGAGCTCTTGAAACCTATGAGAAAATGAAAATCTGCATGAATATGGAGTACAAATACTCCTCAAACAAACCACTGTGTAATGGCAGCAGGAAGCAGCAGAGAGGGAAAAGACTGATCTGGGGGAATCCAGATAAACTTGCTCGAGAAGACATCCCAGAAGAGGAGGGTGAGGAAGAGAACTGTATTTTTCTGGGGCTAATCCCAAAGGTGCTCACTTGAGGGATGTGCAGCTTTGGGAAATGGCCAATGGGAAAAAAAGAATTATTTAAATCTAAGCTGCTTGGAGGAATTAAGCAGAGACATAATTTCCAGTAGGGATTGGGAAATACATTTCCTCTCCCCTCCACTACAATCCTTCCATTGTATTAATGGCATCTGTTAGACCTGGTTACTCCGCACAACAGTCATACACAGGAGAAAAAAAATATTTGTATTTAAATTCTTTGTCAACAAAAAATTTTGAACGCATTTCCATTACGTCTGTCTTCATTTCACTTGCACAGTCAGTAATGAAAACACTCCTGATTACTTTAATATGTGCAACTATGAGCTTCTATAAAACATCAGTTTTGACACCGGAAAACTGGGCAACGGCATCTAGGAACAACTTGGCTTTGATGAGTCTTGATCCATTTACACCAGTTAAGGATCCGACCAGAAAAAAAAAGAAATCAGCTCTGTGTTTTCTTTACAGTTGTGAAATCTTGCAACGTACTCACCTCGCTGCCAACTATGTCACCTCTTTCAGACACCACACAAGTTGACGGAACACGGCTCTTTCCTATTCCTGCTCCTTGCATAGACACTTTCTAGTCAAAATAGATGTGTTTACTCCAAGAGTTTAGTTAATCTTGGAGCACTTCTGTGATGATTATACATTGATATTGATCGCTGGCAGATAAATGTACCAGTGTTAACCTATTTTCTTTTAGTGACTGAAGAAGCAAAACTGCATCGTATTTAGTTATTTCACATCTCTATAGTTGGATCAGTTTTCCATGTGGGTAAGCATGGCACAGAGACCAGGAAGGCTACGGCCATGTAAGGTACATGGTGATTTAGAATCATAGAATCACAGAGTGGTTTGGGTTGGAAGGGACCTTAAAGATCATCTCGCTCCAACCCCCTTGCCAATGTCAGGGACACCTCCCACTAGACCAGGTTGCTCAAAGACCCATCCAACCTGGCCTTGAATAATTCCAGGGAGGGGGGCAACCACAACTTCTCTGGGCAACCTGTTCTTTGGGAAACAATTTTAGCCCACGCTGCACTTAAATGTTTTTGACAGGCCAAGAAGGCTTTTTGGCTGGATGCTGGGACCCACCAAAGGACAGGAGCTTCGATCCTGGTCTTTCTGCTAGGGACTGCTCAGGATGAAATGATGGATCACTCCCTGTTTCAGGAACCCTGGAGTTAGCCAAACTGGTGAAAATTCATCCTGACCTCCATGCACAGCTGCCCTGGCTGGAAATGGGAACGTGACAAGAGCAGCCGGCGTGCCTTCTGTGTCCCTGCATCCCTGCGGGCATCTCAGTGTCATTCTGCCACCTTCTTACTAAAAAACAAGATGAATCAGACTCCAGATGAACCGAGTCAGGCTGCATGAAATAGCTTCTGGTTTTAAGCATGAAGGCGGCCTACGTCTTGGGTATGTTGAAAGCAAGCCATGCAAAATACAGAGAGATTATCCAAACTCAAGGGATCAGGCAGAGGAGGGAGGGAATTCTCTCTGAAAACTAGGTGTGATTTGTTCTGAGAATATTAAATTCAGCATTTCCATAAATTTGGCATATTAAAAGAGTTTAAACTACGTAGTATCAAATCCACAAATCTGCCTGACTTCCACTAGATAGAAATTAGCTGCTTTCTATTGGCTGTGCTTGATAATTTATGGGAACAACGACCATCAGAATTCAAGGATCTGGGAGATGAGAATATTACAAGCTTTACCCTTCTGGATCAGAAAAGCCTAATTTTAATCAAAAGCTGGCAGATATCATATCATATGTTGCCATCTGGAAATTTGAGCTGGAGAAACCTCATGATTTTAATATATTTTCCATACAGTCTTGCTTAGAGGTAAAAAGGATGAAGGGTAGAGTTGGAAGCGTCTGCGTTTCTTATGCTGCTTTATTACTTTTCCACATAGTCAACATCCTGTACACAGGCAGCAAATGATTTTTCTCAAGCTGCTCCGTGGATCAGATTCCTACCTTAGAGAAGACACCATGTACCTTTACCCCAAGAGAGCCGCGAGTCAGCGGGAAAAAACAAACCAGTTCAGTTCAGCCTCCTGTACTGAGAATGTATTTCCTTTCATCTCTCTATTTGAAAAATCCATAATTATTGCTCTAAACCCTTACTTCTCCACTACTAGCAGTCCGCTGGAGTCTGAAAAACAATCTGCAATTACTTTGATGCATGCTGTGTCGTTTTCATTGATCCCATTTAAGCTTTTAATCTCATCAACTCAGAAACTTAATTCATAAAGCAAACCAAACAAACCGGAGCAAAATATGCCTTGTAATAACAAAAGTGGTGGTGACCATCACTGTCTTTGGGGGTTTCTTATAACGCAGGTTCTTCTTTCTCAAGAGCTGATGTTAGATTTCATTAAGAGACGAGGGAAAAGGACTCGGTCACGGTATTTGTTAGCACACCCCTAGGGAAAAAACTACTTCAAAGTTGACAAAAAGGTTTGCACAGACATCTCAGGGCATGGAATTTGAGATCAGGTACAAGAGGCCTTCTTCAGTAAAGTACTCCAGGCCTTAAGATCTAGACCCAAAGCATCCTAAAATCACCAAGAAAGCTCCCTCAGCCTCAGATGAAGCAGAGCAGAAGGCGGCAAGGCTCCCTCTCTGTAAACCTGAGCTCCACCAAACACCATTTCAGGGAGCAAATGAGCTCACCAGCGTTTATCTGTAGCGATGTGCATCCTGCCCCAAGGACCCTGATTAGCTAAGCTCCCCTTCTTTTCCCAAATCCTGACTACGTCGACGTATACAACTTAATAACTTCACTTTGAACTCCGGCAGAAGCGAAGCGTTTGGCAAGTAGCACTTCTCACAGAGGAGCAGAACCCAGCATCAAAAAAAAAGATGCTTAAACAGGTCCCTTCCCAACCACGCGGCAGGGAGGAAGTGATTCATTAATATGAAACAATCGTATTTGAGGTGAGTGGTTAGAAAATACCTTGAAAATACATCTCCCATACAAATACCAACAAACACTTATCACCAGTAAGCCCACTGGAGGGACAGCCCTCCTGCTGGGACAGTCTAACCCAGGCAGCTTTGTTTTGCCAGTGCAATTTAGGAACCACGTTGAGACATTAGGAACCACGTTTTGCTGAACAGGAACAGGCTGAAGGTAGTGCCCGAGGGCTGTGCTGTATGCAAATCATCATCAGGAATGTATAGAAACACAAAGAATCATAGCATCATAGACCGGTTTGGGTGGGAAGGGACCTTCTAAGGTCATCTAGTCCAACTCACCTTCACTAAGCAGGGCCATCTGCACCTAGAGCAGGTTGCTCAGAGCCTTGGCCAACCTCACCTGGGAATGGTTCAAGGGATGGGGCAGCCACTACCTCGCTGGGCAACCTGGGCCAGGCTCTCACCACCCTCAAGGTAAAAAATGTCTTTCCTAGATCTAGTCTAAATCTTCCCTCTTTTAGTTTAAAGCCTTCACCCCTTGTCCTGTCTCCTGAGAGACTTTTCTTCTCCAGGCTGAGCAGCCCCACCTCTCTCAGCCTGTCCTCACAGCAGAGGGGTTCCAGCCCTCAGATCATTTTTGTGGTCTCATCTGGACCTGCTTCAATGGGTCCATGTCTTCCCTGTGCGGAGGAAGAAGGAATGAAGAAGGAAGGGAGGCAATCTCCAGTGATCCACGTGGAAACTGGTACATCAGAAGGGGAAGTAGATGCGCTCCCCTCAAACAGGTTTGGTTAGCCTATCCTGACACACAGACATATATCTGTATCTATCTAGAGCTATATATTAATTCTCACCAGCATGAATGTGTGTGGAACCCAAGTGAGGTGTCTGGTCAGAGGGACTGTTTCCCAATCACGGAATGATAGGGTTTGGCAGGGACCTCTAGTGATCAGTTGGTGCCACCCTTCTGCTCCAGCAGGGTCACCCAGAGCAGGGGGCCCAGGATGGCAATGTCCAAGACGGGTTGGGAATCTCTCTAGAGAAGGAGATTCCGCAACGTCTCTGGGCAGCCTGGGACAGGCTCCAAAACCCTCACACCAAAGAACTTTCTCCAAAACATGAACAGAGAAGCTGGGCTGGGATGCAGGCAGAGGCTGGACCTGTGCCTAATCCTTTCTCTGTTAATGGTACAGGTGGGAACAGACGACAAAAAAGGAAATATCCCACTGACCTACCTAATCCTCCATAAATCTATCTGTCCCTACCCCAGTGCTACCAGTTCTCATTAACTCCCCCCAGGCTCCCAGGCTGCTGGGGGCACGTTCTCCTTTCCCAGGGACACAAGCCGATGGGATTTGCAAGTGTGGGCCAGGCAGGAATGCCAGCACCTGACCCAAGCTCTGCACTCTTTATTTTGAAGTCTGCAGCAACCATTAGGGTCTCTCATGTGGAAAAAGGCGTGTGCTATGTATTTGAGTTAGCGGCCTTTTATCAAAGCCGGTGTCCTTGGGCTAGTTTCTGATACTGCTACATATAAATGGAGAAACTAATTCTCCAGGAGAGCCTTAACAACAGGATCACCTGAGCTGTGGGACTGCTCCAAGGTAAAGGTTTGAAATGTATACCTCGTGCAGGGAAATGATTGAATTTCTGCTTCTCTGAGCACCAACCTCCTGTACCTGGTGTTCTTGTGCATCAATTATGGCACGGGCCACTGTGACCTGCCCGGCGATTGCCTGCGGTCTGGGGGGGGAACTGGGGCACCCGCTTGTGTGATTAGCTGAGTTACAAAGAAAATCACACCAAAGACCAGAGGTGGCAAAAAACTGCTTCTGTTGTAATGGCACCAAGGAATGAGCATGCTCTGGGAGGGTCAGTATGGAGCAGAACTATCAGATGCAAGCAGCTGAACTGGAAATCCTTGCTGGAGAGAGAGCTGGCAACACAGGCAACGCAAAGGGAGTGCAGTGGAGAGCTAGGGGTTGAGCTTGCCTGGCTGTGAAAATGGACATCAGCCTGGCTGGGAATGAGGACCAGCAGAGAGGAGGAGGTGGCCTCTTTCCCCCTCGAAAGCTTTGCAACGGCTGAGACATCAGAAAAGCCCAACGCGATCTAAACCTGAACGACGAGGGTCTGGCAGCTGCAGAGCGTTTGAACAACGTGTCGGATGGGAAAGCTTGTGAAATTCTCTACATCCCACCGGGGCATGGGAGTTACAGCTTTTCCTGGTTTCTCTGGATTTTCCCTAGACAGCAGAGTTGCTGTCAGCATGTGGGGTGAGCGTGGGTCCGTCTGCCGAGGGGAAGACAGAGGGCATCACCCCAACAACGCCGGGTGCCTCTTGCTGAAACCAGAGGATGTGCTCCAGGTCCTCCCCTGTCCTCCCAGGGACCTGTCACAGACCCAACAGCCACCGAGCTTTGGATCTGCTCCTCAAATACATCTCGTCTTGCAGCAACGTGCTTATTGCTTCCTTTGAAGACCTGGTTTTCTGATGGTATCCTCATGAGTGTGTGCACTCGGTCAAGGCGATGGCGTCTCACTCCAGGCAGCTGCCCTGTTAGCACCTGATGCCGGATAATAATGATGATTAATGAAACGTAATCTTCCTGTCACAGTTCCCTTTCATTAATATTTATATCTGGCAGATGTACCCCCAAGGGGGAATTTGAATTGCTAAGCATCCGACTGCTACGTACAGCTGGTATTTTCCACAGCAACTTTGAGGATATTCTGCTAAACAGCATATTATGTGCAATTTTATTTTCGACCCATTGTTAATGCTGTCACGTGTCAGCCTAGAGAAGAACTGTTTATTTTAGGTGTCCTCATCCAATGAAGCAAAAGTAAAATAAATCCCCAAATACCAATACTTGCAGGAAAAAGGATCTGATGTAAAAGAATGATTACACACTTAAACAACTGGCATTATCATGGAGGTCAAGCTCAGCTATGGATACACCACTGAGGCTCCTAATTACAACAGGGTGTAATTTAAGGCATCGTTAGCAGCCAGTCATTTTAAACGTATGCCATTTTCCAGTTAGCTGCTAAAAAAACCCCCAACTCTTGTGCAGTACTTTTGGAAGACTCAACATTCAATTAAATGATCTAGTTGCATCCTTGTAATTGGGCTGAAGTCTGCTTAGAACTAATTCATAATATAGTGTCATTAGCCAAATGATTAATTGGCAATTATGCTATGAAAACAAATTAATCACTGTGCTTCCCAAACTATGATCCTCTCTTTACACCACTGCAAACCATTTGGCTGTGGACTATGATTGTTTTGATTTATTTCTAGTTATCCATCTAAGTCCTGGCTATTAAATGTGGAGGAATCTCCTCCTGGCCCTCAGTGATGTGCTGTCAGCTGCAGCAACAGGCAACATGAAAAACATTTTCCAGTTTGGTTTGGGTTTTTTTTTCCTATTTTATTACCCTCCCCAGACATGCCTGAACCCTGCCTGGCTGGATGTGATTTCTTTGATTGTGCTCTCACTTGAAAGTAGAGACATGAATCTTGCTGTCGCCTTGACGTAAGAAAATCGGGAGATAAGGATGTAAAATAGGATCAGCCTTTGTGCCTGAAAGATTCCTCAGTCTGCAGAGGCATCAGACTTTCCAAAATAACTCGTTAAATCGTGGGCACAGGCAACGCACCAACAGGTTGTATGTAAAATAAAATAAAAATATGTATCTGCATGTGCTGCTCTTGAGTTTTCTTCAGGAAGAGCTGGAAGTGCCCCAGCGTCTGGCAAATGGAGGTACACACATCCAGCCCTGGGAAAAAGTGAGAAGGACACCTGAGCTTACGCCCCACCAGGGCTTGCAGCAGCCAGCAACAAGTCTGCTGTGGACAGCAATGGCCATGGAAGGAGCTTCACAGTCCAAACAGCCTCAAACCAGAAGATTACAAGCAGAAAAATAAATGTTCACCTGGCCATTGAACACCTTTATCTCTGCTTGCTCCCCAAAGGAGAAGGAAAGCAGAAATGCTTTAAGAGAAAATGTGCTGGCAGAAAGGGGAGTGAGCTCTCAGGGGGCATGCTCGTCATCTGGAAAGAAAGAGGCCATGGGGCATCAGGAGGTAGCACAAAAATCTTGAAGCCCACCAAAACTGAGGGTCACTCCGAATTTCCTGAGAGAAGATTGCAAAGGACATGCTGAAGGCATCCCAGCAGGCAGATGGGGTGTAAGGTAACTGACTCAGAGGGGTCTCAGGGCTCCAAGTCCAATGGAGATGTATCCCACCAGTCCCACACTGAGCTTGCAGTCTCAGGAAAGCACCGTGCTGACTTCAGATACATATGGCCAAGATTAACCATGAAGCAGAGCTGGCAAATCCCTGCTGTCTGATGGGTAATTCGCCAGATAACCCCCAATTTACCAAAACTAGATCTCCCTGAAGCCCTTTTGACAATGAATCAGATTTTCTAGCATCAATTTGTTCCGGCTTTGGAGACAACATCAAGGGAAGCTAATTCCTGTAGCGGGCAGATGTGGGGTACGAACCCCCTCTCTCTGGGAGGTGACCCTTAGGACAGCGCTGTACCGAGGAAGTTTTACTACAAAGGAAGCTGACATCACGAGGTGATGCAGAAGACATCACCTTCTTCATGCTGTAGGTGTGATTCACAGCAGCACTGGTATTTGAACAGGGTTAAGTAGCTTCAGCAATGTGCTAGAAATAAGGGTCAAGCCTGTTTTCCAGCTTGGGTACCCCAGGGACCCTGTGCCGATTGCCAGATTGCTTCCAGGATGAGAGCGTGACTCGGACATCAAACTCTTTTTTGCCCTTTGCATTCAGCTTTATGTACCCAAAGCTGCTCCTAATGGGGTGCAGATGTTTCTAAGGAGTTATCACAGAAAATGGACAGGAGAAGGAACTACTGAAAACTCTGGAGGAGAAATCACAGCATTCTTGAACCACCAGTAAGAAAATAGTTGGGTAGAAAACCATAAATGTTTCTTTTCTTTTCTTTTCTTTTCTTTTCTTTTCTTTTCTTTTCTTT